>JALPQI010030371.1:0-460520 GCA_025490895.1 Thaumatotibia leucotreta
CCTATCTGTTGCCTAGAATATGTCCAGATCTGCCAACTGAACACATCGACATTCCGTCACGGCACCACACTAAGGACCTGCAACTTGCTGATCCCGGTTTTCATACCCCAGGACCTGTCGACATGCTGTTGAGCGTCAACATTTTCGCTTCGTCGTTGCGTCCAGGCCTGATCAATGGTGACTGCGGTGAGGCAACTGCCCTTAACAGTGCTTTCGGATGGCTCTTGATGGGTGGTGCTGCCACCACTGAAGTCGCTCCTTACTCTCGAACTGGCTCTTGTTCTCGCTCTGAGTTTCGCTCTCTCTCTGGCTCTCGCTCTTCCTCTGATTCTCGCTCTCGCTCCGATTCTCGATCTCGACCCGACTCTCGCTCTCACTTAGATTCTCGCACTCGCTTAGATTCTCGCTCTCGACCCGTCTCTCGCTCTCACTTAGATTCTCGCACTCGCTTAGATTCTCGCTCTCGACCCGTCTCTCGCTCTCACTTAGATTCTCGCTCTCACTTAGATTCTCGCCCTCGCTTAGATTTTCGCTCTCGACCCGACTCTCGCTCTCACTCCGATTCTCGCTCTCGCTCCGACTCTCGCTCTCACTCCGATTCTCGCTCTCGCTCCGACTCTCGCTCTCACTCCGATTCTCGCTCTCGCTCCGACTCTCGCTCTCACTCCGATTCTCGCTCTCACTCCGACTCTCGCTCTCACTCCGATTCTCGCTCTCGCTCCGACTCTCGCCCCCGATTCGCCTCGCCTTTCGTTTTTTGTGCTCGATCTTCTCGTCAGCCTCAATCCCTCTCAGCTATAACTTTATTCTCCATTATCGCTTGCCTATCTGCTCTTGCTTTCACATCCATTCTCGTTGTCACTCTCATTCTAGTTCTCGGGCTCACCATTACTATCGCTGTCGCTATTACTCTTGTCGTCGGTTCGCCTATCACTATATCGTCTTTATCGCCCTTCTGTCGGTGCTCTGGACTCCGAAATTACTCTCGTTCCTGTAGTCAAGCTAACTTTCGCTCTCGTTGTGACACTCGTTCCCTCTCTTGCTCTCGCGTCAGGTCATCTGATGGTAGGCGGTCGCCTCGCTCGAGACTCGCACGGCAACGGTATTAGCGTCTAACCTTTATTATAAATGTGTCGTGTCGTCTTTCCTTTGGGTTAGTTAGCTTCATTTTCTCGTTCGTATTTTTCCAGTATTATCTGGGTTAAAACACTGTCGTATTTTGGTAGGCGGATAATGTTCAAGTTTGCAACCTTTCGGTTTATTGTGGCAGTACTGCCAATATAGAATTTAAAAGTTTGACGTTTTCCCCCCTCCCTAGGATTGGCGAAAACGTCAGTGTGATTCAAAACCGTCGTTGAGTCAACACAGTTCTCGCTTTCGTAACTTTTTCGTATTAGAATTTAAACACCATTGACACGTACCGTAGCTCAGTCAACATATTATAATAGTGGAAGCAGCAAGTGCTAAGGAACCCTCAAGACCGTGTCTGTAAGGCGGACGCTAGGCTAAGTTGGACGCTGAAGGTAACGATTTAGATGACTTCAGCTGGCCGGAGGAGCCCGATCTGAACCGACAGCAGAACAGCAAAGCCTGGGATCCAATCTCCAGCATCCGGAACAGAAGGTAACCTTATTCACTTTGCTTTAGTTTCCCGTAATTTTGAATTAGCAACAACGTTCTTGCTCACCCACCCTAACCTATTCTCATTCAAAATACTTTCGTCGTAACGGTTAATTTTCGAATTTGTTTACAGTCCACTTCTTTCGTTTCATTAACACTTGGAATAAAACCAAATATCTAAAAATAATATGACGATAAATGAAACTTAAGGCCTGTTTTACAATCTCCGGATAAATATATTTATCAGATAAAATGATCACTATAGTTTTCTCCAGGCTTATAAAAAGTACTACTAACTATCTATCTGGCCCTTTGTTTAGAGCGCTCGAGAGTTTCCGGCGTCGCCTATAGCCGACTGTGGCTGTCAAAAGCTTAATGAGCTGCTGGTTCTCCGGCAGCTACTGGAACAGCGTGAAGCCTTCAGTGCTTGTCGCTGCTCGGGAATTTATAGCGTGATACCGTTTCCAGAGCAGAATTTGACGTTATTGATAAGCTGCTGGTGTCTCATAATGCTCGAGCAGCCATAGGAACAGCGTGTAGCCTTCAGTTGCTTTTCGCTGCTCGAGAATCCAGTGTGATACTCGACCTGATCGCTCTAGTCGATATTTTTTTTATTACAAAATAAGATTCTAACCTCGAGTCTGGGGAGAATTTGACGTCATTGTTGAGCTGCCAGTGTCCCATCATGCCCGCTAGAGGGCGTTTCTCCTTCTCGAGCAGCCATAGGAACAGCGTGTAGCCTTCAGTTGCTTTTCGCTGCTTGAGAATCCAGTGTGATACTCAATCTGATCGCTCTAGTCGATTTTTTTAAATTACAAAAAACCATTCCAACCTCGAGTCTGGGGAGAATTTGACATCATTGATGAGCTGCTGGTGTCCCGTCATGCGCGCTAGAGGGCGCTTCTCTTTCTCCGGCAGCCACAGGAACAGCGTGAAGTCGTCGGAGCCCGACACGAGGCGTTCGGCGCCGCTCGGACATACAGCTTGATACCTATCCAAGGCCCGCTGTTGGAGAACTTTTTCTGTAAATTAGATAAAGGGAATCAGTAATCTATCGGTAGGATTGTCTGGCGATTTTCAACTGTTTGTTTCTACCACACCAATTTCATTTTCTACTTTATCATAATAATCGGGAAGTTTTCGGCAATGTAAGTATCATAATCATCATCATCATATCAGCCGAAAGACGTCCACTGCTGAACATAGGCCTCCCCCAAAGACTGCCACAATGACCGGTCCTGCGCCATGTAAGTATATTTAGTTTATTTATAAGAGTGCATTACTTAGAAAATTGCGCTACGGTGGAAAATAGCAACTATCAGTCAACAACCATAAATAAATTCTAAACAGGTAAGGTGGGTTATACCAAAGAACGTTATTTATAATATTTACCTTAGTAAATATTATAAATAACGTTCTTTGGTATAACAGTGATAAAAAAATGCCACAAAAATTTGTTTTGCCCACGTAGATGGGCGTAATAAGCAGGATTACAGCATTAGGCAAAAATTCTTCTACAATAAATGGGATGCTCTAAAATCTACAACTCCACTCACTCCAGAGCCTGTTACTTAGTTTACCTACATCCTACATATGTATATTGTTGTAGGAATATCATATATCATATACCTAATCCTACTCCCACATCTGTACAAATACTTACTATCCGAGATGTATCCTTGTTGGTCTAAGATAGGATGGAAAGGCCCAGTTCTCAGTACATAGTCTGTACTAAGCGCTAGCGTGTTCACCCAATGTGCGTGGCCTTCCAGCGTGCGACACAAAATGCCGTCGTCTGCTCTCCATACCTACAATATCAAATAAAATAATAAAGCCCTTTAATATCTCTGTTACAAAGAAAATTAATAAATGTTTATTTATTTGTTTATTTTTAAATTCATGACCTGTCTTCTACAAGTGGATTGTTTTAAAAACTTAATTTTTGATCGTTATTTTATTACACAAAAATCAAATTGATATAAGTATATTCCATCAATTCCATGACATGATCTCTAAAGTATCTATTTTCCAGGATTTGTATTTTCTGATTATGATAACAAAGATGAGACTAAATATTAAAAACTCTAACTAAATATGAAATATTGATTTGTATGTTTATGAAATATTTATGTGAAAGTGAATGGAGAATTGTCTAATTCTCTTATTAGGAGCTTGTACCCAACAGCATAAGCAGATACAAGTGTAGTGCATAATCTTTTGCCATTGCAGTAACACCAATACAACTTCGGAAATTTCCGTGAAAATATGATGGCAAATGATTGTGCACTACATTCGCACAGTGAGCAAAAAATGTAGTCTACCAATTTCGACTTTATTACCACTGAATGGAGTTGAAAAGTGGCAGACTACATTTTATTGTTGACTTTACTTAACACTCTAGGCCACTTTGGATTTGAACTCTATTTGAATTGCATTTTTGTGTCTTGTGCACTAGAGATGAGAAAGTTGCAATATTGAATTTAAATTTTTACCTTAATTGTTCTGTCCTGGGAAGAAGTGTAAATTAAGCCAGTGCCGCCCCATTTAACACATGTGACAGCTTTTGTGTGCCCTGTGAGACTGAGCACAGTGATACCAGACACTGTGTCCCATATCCTGACATCGCCATCTTTTGATGAAGATGCTAGTTTCCGACATTCAGGGTTTCTAGAATATTAACAATTTAATGAGCTCTTATTATTAAAGTGAAGGTTTTCTCCTCCATCAGAATTTAGTTTCGTTTAATTACAAATATGTTCTTCCTCCCGGTCCTTATAATGTGCTTGAGATTTCTTCTCACACAATACTTGCAAACATATGCAAATGCTGCCAATTTTTTAACAATAAAAATACCTGATAGAATTGATATTGACTATAACTTATAGTTGGTATAATACAAATACAAGAATAAAATATGATTAATTTGTTATTTAAGTGTCTAAGCAAAATAAGCAATAGTTTAAAAAACCTTTTCAACATACTTGTGGTATGGTTCCCAAGCTAGTGCAGTGATCCACTGTTTGTGTCCTTGCATTGTTTTCCCAATTTGATTACCACTCACAGGATCCCAAAGTATTACTTTGCCTTGTTTGCATGCTGATGCCAATTTGGAGCCATCTGGAGACCAGCTTATACACAATACCCAGTTTGTGTGACCTAGAAATATTTTTAGTCGTTGATAACAATTCAACTTCATATTGATATTTCATTTTCAATAATACCTGTTTTCTGAGACAACTACGTTCTTTAATCAACTATACTTGATAATTAATATACTTGATTAATTATTGGAAATATTTTTAAACTGTGCTGATTTTCGATAGAATAATGAGAAAAGTTATAGAAAATATTTAATACATTTATTAAAATATTATGTAAATATTACAGAGCTTAAAAGCAAAATTCGAATAGGTAAAACAAATATACCTTTACAAACATGTAATGGTGTCTGTGTATGGAGGTCCCAAAATCTAACAGTAGTGTCCCCGGATCCACTAGCTAGCTGCTTTCCCGAAGGACTAAAGCTAGTTGATATTACAGCTTCTGCATGGCCAGGAATGGAACTAAAAGTAATATTGGATAATAGTTATTTTCTTTACAAACAAAACAATCAGACTATGTAGTTCATATGATAATGTGTTAATTGATGAACACAAAAAAAAAATTACCTTGTACATCTAGTAATAGGCCTAACTCTAAACACTGCTTGTTGTTGATATATAATTTCAACAACTTCTTCAGAATTTAAACTTTTTAAATCCAGTGATTCCTTTAGTGTAGAAGTTATTTCAACATCTTTGACAAAAAACAAGAATGGTTTGTCTTCCTGTAAACAAAAAGTTATTGAAAGGGTTAGTATTCATTGGTTTCCATCAATATGGGACTGATATTGACGAGTCTGTACAGAAAGGTGAAATTGAAAAATTACCTCTTGTAAGAGTGCATTGCAAATAAGTTGAAGTTGATCCTTAGTAACGTTTAACGGTAAATCCAAGGGGCTACCGGTTTCTTGTCCTGTATCTGATTTAAATTTTGCCTGGACAGTACTTGGTAAATCAGTGTCGACCTCCATTTTTATAATTTATTAATTTTTGTCTCTTTCGATAACTAAGTTTACAATAAGTTAACAACATAACCTCTTCTTGTCTAATTAACTGTCACATCCACATGTCCATGTTCAGAATTTGTTGTTCAAGACACATGAAAACCGGCTGTCCACAATAGATAGAGCTGACTTTATTAACTAAGTGGTCTACTCGAACGTGTTATTTGTCTATGGTTTTGATTATGACGACAATTCTGTATGTGTGGCTGGCAACATTCGGGTAATGTCCGATTTCGGCATTTCACTTACGTGTTTTGTTTATTTTACTTTAAAAAATTATCTGGATTAGTGATATTATTATACAATGAAAATCCTCTATGTACTATTTATTTCATTGACTATAGTAAATTGTGATGAACATACACATACATACAAGGATGGAGAGCAAGTGGTGCTATGGATGAACACCGTGGGCCCATACCACAACCGCCAGGAGACGTATGCATATTTTTCGCTACCGTTTTGTGTAGGCACGAAAGTAACAATTGGGCATTACCATGAGACTTTGTCTGAAGCTCTTCAGGGAGTCGAGCTTGAATTCAGTGGACTCGACATTACCTACAAGGAAAAAGCTCCTGCCCAACAATTTTGTGCTATAGAACTTACAGAGCAGTCATATAAGGCCCTCGTGTATGCAGTGAAGAACCACTACTGGTATCAAATGTACATTGATGACCTTCCTATTTGGGGTATTGTTGGCGAAATTGATGGTGACAGCTACTACATCTGGACACACAAAAAGTTTGATATTGGCTACAATGGGAACAGGATAGTCGAAGTCAATCTTACTGCAGAGAATAAAGAGCGTCTTACACCAGATGCAAAAATTCCTTTCACATACGAGGTTAACTGGAAGAAGAGCAACATTAAGTTTGAAGATAGGTTTGATAAATATTTGGACCCAAACTTTTTCCAGCACAGGATACACTGGTTCAGCATCTTCAACAGTTTCATGATGGTGATATTCTTAGTGGGGCTGGTATCTATGATTCTTATGAGGACTCTCCGTAAGGACTACGCTAGGTACTCTAAGGATGACGATCTGGATGATTTAGAGAAGGATTTGGGAGATGAGTATGGTTGGAAGCAAGTACATGGTGATGTGTTCCGTCCTGTTCCACACTTAGGGTTGTTCTCTGCTTTAGTAGGGGCTGGCTATCAGCTGACTACTGTTACCTTGGCTGTTATTATATTCACAATATTTGGTGAACTTTACACTGAGAGGGGCTCATTATTATCAACTGCAATTTTTATTTATGCTGCAACATCCCCAGTTAATGGGTACTTTGGTGGATCTTTATATGCTAGGATGGGTGGTAAGTTGTGGATTAAGCAGATGCTCCTATCAGCTTTCTTGCTTCCTGTTCTAGTCTGTGGTACTGCATTCTTTATTAATTTCATTGCTATGTATTATCACGCCTCAAGAGCTATTCCATTTGGCAGTATGGTTGCTGTAATGTCCATTTGCACCTTTGTTATTCTACCTTTGACTTTAGTAGGTACTGTTTTGGGCCGTAACTTAGCTGGTCAACCAGATTATCCCTGCCGTATCAATGCTGTTCCCCGGCCTATCCCAGAAAAGAAGTGGTTCATGGAACCATTCATAATTATTATCATGGGAGGTATTTTACCTTTTGGTTCAATATTTATTGAAATGTATTTCATATTCACATCTTTCTGGGCTTACAAAATTTACTATGTGTATGGGTTTATGTTGCTTGTATTTGTTATCCTCATGATAGTAACAGTGTGTGTAACCATTGTATGCACATACTTCTTGTTGAATGCAGAGGACTACCGCTGGCAGTGGACTAGCTTCCTGTCTGCTGGAAGTACAGCTCTCTATGTATACTTGTATTCCTTCTACTACTTCTTGTTCAAGACGAAAATGTATGGTCTATTCCAAACAACCTTCTACTTCGGCTACATGGCTCTCTTCAGTTTAGCTCTGGGCATTATTTGTGGGACTGTAGGTTACATTGGCACAAGTATTTTTGTTAGGAAAATTTATTCTACTGTAAAGATTGATTGAACACATATTGCTAGGTTGTCAATGTTTATTTTATATGGTACTACTGTTCCAATTGGAATCAAATGTCCTAATATTTTATTTGTTGATTTGGTTTATTTATTAAGAGAATACAAATAATATGGGAGGAACTGTGAATAATTAAAATAATTAATTAGGAATATGTTACTGATGAATTTCTGTTTAACATTCCTGAAATACTTATCACATTATTATAAAACAAAAACGTAAAGTCTAATGGGTTTCTTTAAATTTCCTTTAATCACAGAATCCATTGTGATTTTGTATTAAATTTTTAAGCTTGCCACAATGGTTGCTTTGACAAGTATCACTTTAAAGCAATATATTTTTGTTAAGAGAGAGTCATGTCATTAATTCCATCCTTGTTGGATATTATGTTTATGTATTCAGTTATGTATACTGCATGTGGTTGAGTCACACACTGCCATGATTGGGTTTGTTAGGAAAGGAGTTACTGACCATTCATTTGACTGACTCTTTATATTAGAGAATTCACTCTAATCTAATTACATTTAAGACTTAAATACCTATCCTATGTAAAATAAAGTATCTAGTTTTATTGTATAAGTGATGGCCTCCTATGAGGCATGGATTGTGAAATGTGTAAGGCATCGTCTCAGGCCCAGCGGTGCTAATATTAAACTATGTCTAAGTTACTTCTATGTCCTTTTAAAATTGTAAATATTATCCTGTCCACTACTTAGAAACACTACATTCTCAATATTATTGTGCAATTATACTGTTATATTCACCTATCATGAGATTATGGTATTAAATATGCATAGGCAGATTGATCTGTGTTATAATGTTTTCAAATATGATTTGTATGTATTATATTGTAAAACTACAAACTATTATGTTATTTTCTTAAAAGTAGTCAAAAGATTTTTTTTGTATTTTACTATGCCATAATTGTACTGATGTACTTGGTCTCGTAAAACAATACAATGTCATTTTAAAACGAATAACTATTTTATTTAATTACAATTACCCAATAGTTAGAATAGATAAAATTACCCTCAACGTTGATAGTAATGGACAGTAGAGATAATTCTATATTTAAGTAGGTAACTACTACTGGACAACCTTCCTCTTAAAAGGTATCATATAAGCAATAACTAAGCCGTAGGTAGATTAAGCAGTAGCAATTTTTTCTACCAATCAAATCAAGCTATTAATTATCTACAAAATCGCGTGCATTCCTTTGCCGCTCTATATCCTGTATTGTATGTATTCGATTGGCCTGATCTACGTTAGGGTCGTGACATACAGTGGAAGTACGACTCATTGGCTTACCTAACCATTTCGTTAAAAAAATTGAAAAACAATTTATATTATGTTATGTACATAGGTACTACTAACGTAACTTGATAACTTGATAAGCTTTAGGTATTACCTACTGATAAGGTCGAATCTGGCGTTCGAATAACACGACGAAAGTGTGTCACGGGAGGGGTAAACAAAAAAAAAAGCGAGATAATATTTGTATTTACATTATATTTATACCAGGGATCGCAACCGGTAATCTGAATACAGGTTTTAAATAAGGTATTACCTGTAATAGCGAATTTCGCTACGTATATCGGTTAATGTCAAAATAGTGGTATAATCAATATTGGTATTCAAATATATTAGAGGTTTAGCTATTTGACAGCAATACCTGTATAATGAGATTTACCCTTAAACACGATTACCGGTATTAACTGTCAATGTCAGTTCTGTCAGGCCAAGAAGTTGTTCTAGTATGTTGATATTATTCTCTTAAGATTATTATGGCAAAAAGGCCAACCTGAATATAATCATAACCCGAAAGAAACTTAATTCCATTAAGTTAAGGTTTAAGTTACTTAAAACAAAGAGGGTTTCCTTAGCTTTTTGCAGGTAAGTGTAAATCGTTTATGATGAGAAAACAGGACAGCAAGTTTTCGAGTGTTATCGCCTTTATTCGAGTCTCATTCTTATAAACGAAGGATAAAGATCTTACGGACTGTTATATCATAATCAGTGACATATTCTTTTCGATTTACACTTTGCTAATGCATATGTTTTCGTTTAGTTATACACGTTTTGGCAAACGACCCTTTAATCTAGTTTATTATTAAAATTACATGAGCCTTGTATTTTTCCTATAACCTCCTGCCGCCCAGATCATAAAATTTGCCTGAGAATTTTGAATTAATAATGTAGGAAATAGAATAGAATTTCTTTTGTTTAAGGAGAACTTTTAATAGGCCTCTGGGCGGCAGGAGGAATATATTTTTAATACCTAATTCAGAGTTTTCATACGATTTGCTCAGCATCCAACTCACACATGTGCAGTGTTTTTCTGGTTCTAGTAGCAGACAAATTTACCCAACTTGATAAAACTTCGATGGCGTTGCGGTATGTACATCGAGTTCATAAATATATGAGCTAATCCAAGGATTCAAAAATAAATAAGCATAGAAAGATACATATGCATTTGAACAGATTTACCAATCTCAAATACATATTACCTACCTGTCATATTTATCTGAGCATGTCTCACATAAATATGTAAGCAACTGAAAAGTCATAAACATCTATACTAATATTTTTCAAAATTATATAACAAACCAAACTGAAACTCAACAAATATCTACACAAAACTTTTTCCGTATATTTTGACAATCATCGAAAAGAGTACCGTACTGTCAAATCATACTTTTGTCTCTTTCACTTTACGTGTGACGTCATAGAAGTGTCATTAGTATTTGCTTGCGGCTTTTTACCCATATTTAGTTTTGTATTTTTGATTGGCTTAAAAGTGGTTGTTATCAACTTTAATGACTGACCACTTACAAAGGAGGATGGGCAAAAATGTATGGACCCAGGCCTAATAGCCAATAACAACAAACTATATATTTTGGAAAGGTTGTTTTGTACTCTACAATTTTTGTTTAGGCAGAGACGGGCTAACAGCTGTGAGAAAAAAGTTATAGGTAAAATAATCATTTAGCAATGAGACATTTATTTCGTAATATTCACCTTTGAATATTTTTGGACAACATACAATGATCCTTAAATGTATTTTTATATACATATACAAACTATCTTACGGGACTACGACACATTTGCGGAAATTAAACACTACTAATTTAAGACTTATTAGGAACTAGTAATAATGACTGTCACTAACTGTCAATCACGAACACTTGCTATAGTTAAATACTCTGAAACTCCCAGTTTTTAAGTGCTTTTAAGTTTCTTCACACACATATTTGGAAGTTCCTGCCATAGTAAAAGTTACGGAGCTTAACATAAGCTATCCAGAGACATATCGTTTGTCGTTATTGGTTAATAGGCCAATTTGCCCACTCTCCTTTATAAATGATATTGGTACTTTATTTCCTGCCGTGTATAGTAAGTGTAAGAGTAAGTAAAAAATTCAATGACAAATTTTCAAAAAATTAATTATTTTAATTAGGGGGCTATCAAATAATTCTGTCATCTGTCAAGTAAAAACGCGCATAGCATTTTGACATTACATGTACCTATCTGGCCTACTCCAATGAAGGCGTCTTTAGAGTGCTGACAGAGACAGAAATTTGCGGATTTCGAAGTTCGCGGTAGGGCCGCTGTACCAACATTTTGTTACATCCACATACGTACGTAAAATTTATAAAATGTATTCTGGATTTTGGCGTGATTTCTGTATGAAACGAAGTTTTTCTATTGTTATTTTATGTTTCACAAATAAATATTCGATAGGAAGTAAATGCGCTTATATTTATTTAGTGATAGTGCATACTCTACTCTATTCTTAGTCTAGGGCGTTTGTTTATTGTATGAAAAGATGTAGAGCCATTTTAAATGATTAGTTTTGTTTGGCTCATTGTGTTTATTGCTTGGCCCTTTTGAGCATTTTAAAAGTTTAATGCAGCGGAATAAAATGGATTCTCATACATTTATTTTAATCTTAGGAGAAAATGACCAGAGCTTTAACTTTTATTTTTGAAGAAACAAAATGAAGTAAGTTTCGTCTTCAATTTGATGAATAAAATGCGGCCTTTTTTCAGCATGTTTGAGAAAAAACTATTTAATCATAGTGTGTACTTGACATTTTATCTATGAAACAAAAGTCAGGAATACCGGTATTAAATAGAGGTATTTAATATCGTTAATAGTGAATATATAGTGAATAAGACAAAAGCGGAATGACAGCATTACCTCTAATTCGAATACAGGTATTGTTTTTTTAGCGGTAATCGTTTGACAGTTCTAATAGGGGTATTCAATAAAACCGGTTGTGCAATCCCTGATTTATACATTATTCACCATCCACAAATGTTTCTACATCGACGGTTCCTTTCCTCGATTTCTTGCCGCCCACAGACTTGGCGTTGAACGCTTGTGCGGTTCTTTTTCTTAACGCGTTTACGTCTTCGTTTTCGTCTGTTTGATCTGCCCACTCTAGTACTAGCCTCCTACCGTAAAGATGGGTTGAGTGGCACAGGGCTTCAAAAGCGGCCTGAAAAAAAAATAGAGTCACGTAGGGTTCGATATGTATACGTCATACTACGGTGTAGTCGTGACGTGCATAGTATGTAAGGGCTCATGCATAAATCATGCGAGGTTTTTTCGGCTACTTTTTGACCCCCCCTCCCCTTGTCGAGTTTCTTGGCTACACCCCCCTCCCCCCTAGCAGTCTCACGTGTATTTTTCTCATTCAACTTTTAACGTTCGCTCGCCGAAATTCCCAATATTTCTTAGTTTGTGCATCGTAGAAAAATACCCGTGATGTCTCCTGGTACCCCCCCCTCCCCTAACGTGATCTTTCGTGATTTTTTCTTGGACCCCCTCCCCCCTATAGGACCTCGCGTGATTTATGCACAAGCCCTAATAGGGGTTTTTAATTAAAAGTATAATTTTTGTGGTTATACATTTTATAATATTATCTTTGAATAACGTCGCTGCGCCTGTAAAATCCGTTATGTGATTGTTTTACGACTTTGAAATAGTAACCTAGCAACTATTAATTAAAATCCACCACATATCGATTTTTACAGGGGCAACGATGATAATTTGATTTAACTCAACGTTAAACTCAGTGTGATGAATAGATAATACATCCCACTTTATCGCTTGCCATAAGGGCGGCTAGAAGTTTAATGTATGCCAATACCACATCGGTACAATCCAAATCCGTCTTTATGGTAAGCGACAAAGTGGGACGTTATTATTTAAAATGCTCACATTATGTTCTGTATAAAAAAATAAGAAAAGTGGTACATAATGCATTATGCCCGCCTTCCACTGCGAGCGGAACGGACTCATTAATGGCTCCGTTTAACTTACACCGCTGGTGTGACTTACAGCCGTCAACTGTATACTAGCACTTGGCCAGCGATTAACGTGAAACGGAGCCATTAATGAGTCCGTTCCGCTCGCAGTGGAAGGCGGGCATTAGTCTGCCAAGGAAAGTCCTTTCTTGTAAAATCAAACAGTCGCCATAAGATATATCGTAGCTTCCGGAGCGCTCAAAAATATCTGAACACGCTTCTATCGCTATGGCTACGTCTTTATTGCCATAGCGATAGAAGCGTGTTCAGATATTTTTGAACACTAACGCAACGATATATCTGATGGCGACTGTACACCTTGACGCTGAGATCCGATTGGCTCTTGGTGAATCTCTTACTAATTGGGTAAATTAATAATACCTTAGCATCAGCCTTAGAATGGTAGTCCACGAAGGCGAATCCTCGATGTTGTTCTGATCCGGGCGACAATTTTTTAGGCAACCTCAACGTTTTTATTTCACCAAAAGCCCTGTAACAACAATGCTGAGTTAAACCAGGCATATCAGTTGTTTTCCACGGCCGTTTGATAGCGAGAGTTCTGATAACAATCCGATTATGCTTTTGTTTAGTTAAGTCCTTATAATCGTTATCTAAGAATTAGTTACCTGAATATTTCCTGTAACTCATTTCTGTTGGCTTGGAATGGGACATTGCGGACAAGTATCTTGGTACCATTTTGTGCAGTATGTTTAATGTCCTTTTTGTTTGTTTTAACTTCATTTCTGGAACAAAAAATGTGACGGTTGAAAGTAATTAATTTCTATACGTATAATTATATAGGTACGGTCGGCTCTAATAATATGTATACGATTTGATCCGTATGCCTTTGACATACGTTCCGAAATGTATACATATTATTAGACGTGACTGTATGTCGTCATCAGATATATGATGTGATCGTAGCATCAGGAGCGTTCAAAAATATCTGAACACGTCTAGGAAAGAATCATTATTTATTATAAAACGAACCCGATATAAAACCTTTTTCATTTCATACATAGAGCGAATAACGATCATGCTACTTCATCATCTTCTATCAATATCATACATACATAACATTATAAAAAATGTTTAATTTTAGTTTAAAACTCAAATTTTGACAAATGTTCAATATTTTCGCTTTATTTTGTAATTCATCCTCAATTTATACCTAAATATTTTGAATATTAACTATCATTTAAAAAGGAAACCGTGGCATTCTCGCAAACGCGGTATCGGATACAGGTACCTAATCGAGAATATGGATATTGAAAGTGGCATTTGGTACTCTCTTCATCTCCTTTCACTGAAGAATTGAAGTCAGATTTAGTTTTGAAGGATATATACCTTTGTCTTATCTTCGTATTCCACCTCGTCATACCAGGCACCAGGGTCCCGGAGTCCCGTCCAATGCTATGTCATTGAGTAATAAATAACAAAGAACATGAACGATACTAACGTGTTTCCTCTCTCTGATCTCTTTAGTTCTAAGGTTTTTCCGTCTAAAGTGGAACTTTGCAGTTCCTTCAACGCTTCGTTTGCATGGGCTTTCTTGTAGAACTGTACGAATCCGTAACCCATAGACAAGAATTGACCAGGGTTTTTTGGATCCTTCTTTCTTGCTATCGTCACACTGTGTAACATGCCGCAACTTTGGAAATGCTGTAAAAATATTTTTATTATTACACAACCAAGATAAATAAAAGTACCTACTTTTTATTTATATTTGTTACTGATACAATTTCTAAATGCGTAAATTGTAGACAACTACCTGTTTTAACCTATCTTCTGTTGTTTTGAAATTGAGGTTCTTAACAAATAACACGCTGTCATTTTCGGGATCCCCCATCTCAGGCATTTCTTCTACTTTTCCAGCATCCGTTTCAGACTCTTCTGTTTTTGTCACTTCGCTCTCAGCCGAAATTTTCGTTTTTTCACGTTTTTTCTTTTCATTCGTTTTCGGTTCAACATCAACAGACGGTGTATCCTCCGATTCCATTTTTTCCGCCGTTTTAACGAACACATTTTCGGGAGCCCACTCTAAATACAAGGGCGCATTTTTGAATTGTGAGTAAGCTAATTTAGTGAAGGCCTTTTTAGCTTCAAACGGTTCGATAAAATCGACTAACGCAGATATGCCATGTTTAGGCATCAGGAATCTGGCGATGTGGCCGTGTTTTGTAAACAATGATTTGAGTTCTTCGTTATCAGTGTTGGCCGGTAAATTCTTGACGAGTATACATGTTTTCGATCTCTTTTTAGATACCTGGAATCGGAAAATATGACGATTGAGATGGTTTCAAAACTTTCAAGTAGCTACTCATGTATAGAGTGTAGCAAGAATAGGGATGATCTCTTGATCAGCCTAAGAGTAATTTATATTCAGTGTAGTATTTGATTGCCAGAATGTAAGAAGATAATTTTATTCGTTAGAACTATTTAAATTGTAGGCATGCCTGGTCGTCTGGATAGCACTATATTCCATAAATATAATAACAGGATTATAAGATTATAAGTAACGTGAGGTTCAAACATATATTAAAGTATTTGGCGAACTAGGTTGCTCAAATGCTCATGTACCTAAATTAAGTTGTCGATTACCTACTCGATATGTTTCGACCGATTACGAGTATCCTAGTCAGAAGACTGAAGTAGCCCCGAGAGGCAATACACGTCAGAACGCTAAATATTTTAAATTAATATTCAAAAGATTATGATAGTTACCTACTGAATGTGCCCTCAAACGGAGCATCAATATTTTTATTACGACTTCTTCATTGTTGACGTAAGCGTCCATAGGATAGGACCATTATAAACGGTGATTGCGCTTCTTTGAAATAATAGTCATAAAAACGTTATACTTACTGTATTGAAGGCGTCTAGATAAACTCCATTGTTTTCCAAGAAATGTTTCGTTTCCGAGACCAGCTGCGTTTCGCCAAGCGCCAGTCTTACGGCGGCACTTGTAGCTAAAATAAAAATAATAATTAAAATCATCTCTAATATACAATTTTTCCCGGCATTCGGCACGGCTCTTGGGTCAAAATTTAGCTTGGTATTAGTTTTTACCAACGCTACTGCTATATGATCTTCGGACCCAGAGGCTAGGCCTTATTGAAATATTTGGATTCCTTCACTGAAAAGTGATTGGAAAATATCAAATGGTATTCGTTCCGAATAAATCATTGCTCCCTATGAGTCGGGGTTTGAAATTGCAACCTTCGGATCGAAGGTCGTATGCTATGCCGCTCTGCCCTGCTAAACAAGCAGCAATTCGTTTTAAGATGTTAATATATATCTGGAATATAATTTGAAGGAGAATAATCTAAACAGCTGATTGACATTTCCAAACTAGTTAGTGCGTCATGTTTATTAGTTATTAGGAAGGCATCGTATGAGCAGCTTTGAACAAATCCCATTGCTCTAGACTTGTCAACTATAGCTTGACTTGACCTCAGGGTCAGAAAACCGCAATCGATGGCTAAACTTCAAAAAGCTCGTAAGCCCAATCTTAAGAGTTAAGTGTCATTTTCAACAATATCTGACAACGAATAAAAAATTGTAACTAGCCAACGCTATGCTAAGGTCGCCGATTTCTAAGAATAAAAAATTGACAGACATAGATTAATCCTTATCAAAAGGAGGGTAACACTCACCATTTTTCCAATAGTCTTAAGGTCATATACAGGGTTTTTTTTTAAGTGGGACTATTGTGAAATCGGAAACTATAGAAGATATAGGGAAGCTGTCTAAGGAGACATTAGGTATTGATCTGAACATATAGGTAAAAATCTGAACAGCAGAGGTCAGTCAAATTTAAGAAAACCATTTCTTCTTCAAATAATTTTCCTAAAGACTAACTTCTGCTGTTCAGATTTTTTACATGCGATACAATAAAATTGTCTACGTATAAAATAACGTCCATTTGCGTCAAAAAAATATCATAATTATTAATTTTTAGTGTACAACTCACACTTGACCAAAATGTTGAATACGCCATAATTGTTTTCTCAAAAAAATACCTAACGTCTCCTTAGGCATCTTTCCTGTATCTTCTATAGTTTCCAATTTCTCCATACTGCCCCACTTAAAAACACACTCTGTGTATATATAAGGCTCATTTCTACACTGTCAAATGTTCATTCTTAGAAATTGGCAACTATATAATTATCTTCTCTTCGTCTAACTAAATTCATGATTAAATTAAAAGAAACATTTTGTCTTTTATAGTACAGTCACCACATGGGAATGTTGAGCCACTTGGCAATGGATGCAATTTGGTCGTGTAATATTATGGGTTCGGTATTTTTCGTTAGTAGGCACGATCGCGACATGGACGATGTTCCCCGATGATATGTCAGTCAAATACGAATCTTTGATGCGTCAAAATTTCAGTATGTCAAAACTAGTTAAAATAATAAAAATTTCTTCGTCTACGAGAATTAAGGATTAGTCATTGGCCATTATTAGACGCTAGATGTCGTTGTTTCTAGAGGAAACTGGATAACGACAGTTCTTCATAAACTTGTTTAAAACCGTTTTAGTAATTTATTCGTATTTGCTTCAAATCGGAAGCCATGATTTATCTGATATTAATAGGCTATGCTATGTATTTTTTCCATTCATATTTATATAAATGTTATCGAGCAATTTTAAATTATTTTTTTCATTGACAGAGACAAATGCTATTGCTGTCTTTATTATCATTCGTTACAGTTCAGTTGACGTTAGTTGAAAACATAAGTAATGTAACCTTTGTAGAAATATGGTAGGTAACCTTTCACAATCTACCCATAATCCTATAATCTGTCAGTAGCCATACTCGTAAAAATGTATAATAGAAACTTGATAGTTTCTGACTGAAATTCTAACTTTCTTTGAAAAAATACCTGTCAGTGACAGCCGTTAAAGTTTAAAAGGAATGTGAACGAAATTACCATCGGGCTCTGAAGTTAGATTGATGTCTCCAGGTCTAAAGCGGATGTTATAACGTAACTATAGTAACGTCAGCTTCCGGAAAAATAGCGAACAATCATTGGTTAAACATTTTTGTTATTACGTAACCATGGTAATGTCACCTTCTGAAAAATACGCGAGCGGACATTGCCTAACCGTAGCAACGACCGCCCCATTGGCCAGCAGAGTTCGGCCGAAGTCGTGATACCAGCCTTATAAGAGTTCGGAACCCGATTTGTATTATTCGACCAAGTTGCGAACAGTGGCAAGTGGCTCAACAATCCCGTGTGGTGACTGTACATTTGTGATACTGAAAATCATTAGTGAAGCATTGGAGTCCGTTCTTCCTTTCTACGTTCAATGGACAGTTGGGCATTCTCAAATAGTTGGGTCGGCTTAATAACATAAGTCTCCTTTGAGCAAAAAGCAAAATACCCTACATACGATATTGAAGGTACTTTCCTTTTCTGTCCCATAGTTATGGGACGACCTGTATGTCGGTTACGAAAATATTGATCACGAAAGACGAAAAAACATCGTACCTAACATGATTGACAATGTTGACAGCTAAAAAACCGAGCCGATAGTTGAGAATGTCTTCTTTAGGTTTTTAAAACGAATTTTGTTTTTTTTAATAACTTACTTTTATTTTCGTCGCTCAGAAGTTGTTCCTTGGTGGTGTTGTAGTTGGCCGCCACGACGTCAGCGACGGCGTTGGCGCCCAAGAACAAGGAATTCCAGTTGTGCGAGGATTTCGCTTCTTTTCGCAGCTTCTTTGCCTTCTTCTCTTTGAACGAGAGTCCCTCTAAAATATAATTAAAATAAATAAATATCTTGGGACATCTTACACAAATCAACCTAGTCCCACGGTAAATATGGGTACCAGGCGACGATATATATAATAGATAGATACATATAGATACTTAAATACATAGACAACCATGACCAAGGAACAAATATTTGTGATAAATAAATACACAAATAATGCCTTCGCCGGGATTCGAACGCGGAACCTCCAGCTTCGTAGGCAGGGTCACTACCAACTAGGCTACGGAGGCTGAATTGATTCATCATCATCATCATCATATTCCTAACAAAAGTTCAAGGCGAAACATGTTTGATGTGCTAGCGCCACCTGTTGCTGATTACATCCACTAGTTGTAGTCCGATATGAACCAAAGAGTCCAACGAGGTTTGTTTGTAATGGCTGATTGTTGATTACAGCAGATGGCGCGCTTCCTACATGTATACAGGGTGTAAGTCTAATACGGGCGAATCTCTTAAGGGGTGTTAGTTTACGATATAATAAGTACATTCAAATAACTTTTACTCAAAATCAGAGCAACAAAATTTTCCATACAAAATAATTCGGCGCGCAATGTAAAGCAACATACGCGAGCTAAGCACTCGTTGACAGCTAATTTCAAATGCCGATGACATAACTGCCAAATCAACAATAACAAATGTTCGTACCTACATTGCTGCTCCGATAATCTTAAAAAAATTCTGTGGGTTCTAAATTAAGAGTAACTTTAAAAAACCTTGTAATCCATGATTACACTAGTGAATCCCATGCCTGGTTTAATTGATCGCCCGTATTAGATTTACACACTGTATACAGGGTGGAAAAAGATGTTGGGTCAGTGAGGGCAGCTAACAGATCCGGTGTAGCTACGCGAAAATGGTCTTAGGAGACCTTCCCGTGATTCCCAATTAAAGAAGATTGGTGTTTTCAGATTTTGGAAAAAGTATACAGGGTGCGAGAAAATGGTCATTTTTGACAAACTCTTTTTTTGATGCCAATCGATCCTGTTTCTGTTCAGGATCAAAAGCTTGTATGGGACCAAAAAAAAATTTTCGGCTAGAAAAGCCGCAAATCGAGATTTACAATTCCCGTACAAATTGTATGAAAATTAAAATTTTTTTTTTTCACGCTTCATTTTTTTATGCCAATCGATTCCATTCTTATCCAGTACCAATAGTTTCCTAGAGGTGAACATAGGGCAACGTAAAAAGAAAAACAATAATTTAAAAAACTGTCTTCATACATTTACTATGGGAAAAAAATTAAACTTTAATTACATTATCTGTCACGCTAATTAATGTTGCTAATGTTTTCATACAGTATTATTGTCATTTAGCATAGGAAAACTAATTGTCGTGACAGATAACGTAATTAAGGTTTCACTTTTTTTCCATAGTAAATGTATGAAAACAGTTTTTTTGAAATTTTGTCATTTTTGTACATTGCCATAAGTTGACCCGTAGGGAACAATTGGTACTGGATAGGAATGAAATCGATTGGCATAAAAAAATTAACCGTGAATAAAATAATTTTTAATTTTCATACAATTTGTATGAGAATTTTAAATCTCGATTTGTGGCTTTTCTAGCCGAAAAATTTTTTTTGGACCCATACAAGCTTTTGATCCTGAACAGAAACAGGATCGATTGGCATCAAAAAAAAAGTTTGTCAAAAATTACCATTTTCTCGCACCCTGTATGTTTTTTTCAAAATCTGTAAACGCCATTCTTCATCAATTTAAAATCGAGGGAAGGTCTTCTAAGACCATTTTCGCGTAGTAACACGGGATCTGGTAGCTGCCCTCACTGACCCAAAATCTTTTTCCACCCTGTATACCGCGTGTGAGTCTAATACGGGCGATCAAGCGATCAATTTCTCGAAAACGTATGCCACTAGTTGGCGCTACTTAGTAAGGTCCCGCTAAGAAACTCAATTATCTATCTCCAAAGAAAACTAACTAAAAGGTATTTTTGATTTTTCATACAATTTTATTAACTCATACAAAACATTTAAACACGAAACTATAGGCGCTCTGTGAATTTAGACAAGGTTCTGGACCTGACACCTCAGTGCTGCCGCCCTGGTGAACGTCATTTCAGAAAACCCTCATTAAACCAGGCATGGGAATCATCAGTGTAATCATGGATTACGAGGTTTTTGTTAAGTTACACTTAATTACGACCCCACAGAATTTTTTAAGATTTTTGGAGCAGCTATGTAGGTACGAACATTTGTTATGATTGATATGGCAGTTATGTCATCTGCTTTTGAAATTAGCTGTCAACGAGCTTTTAACTTGAGTGTGTTGCTCAACAATGCGCACCGAATTATTTTGTATGGATAATTTTGTTGCTCTAATTTTAAGTAAAAGTTATCTAAATGTACTTATCTTGTCCTAAACACCCGTTAAGAGCTTCGCCCGTATTAGACTTACATCCTATATATTTTTTAAGTCTAGGTATCAGCCGAGAAGGCTGAATATGTGGGTTTGAGTCGCGCTGCGGATGTTGGTGAATTTGGTCCTTTTTCTTTGGTTTATTACATGTAAAACTTCCTTGCCGACATGAGCGTATTAGCTAGCATTACCTGTGTGTAGAACTGAAACTAACCATCATCACTGTCTTCAACCTTCTCTGTCTTGGCGGGCAGCAGGTGCAGCATGCGGCCGCAAAACGCGGTGCCGTCGAGCGCCGTGTACGCCGCCACGGCGTACTCGGCACCATGACGTCACAGTCGCGAAGTCTTCCCACCGACATGAGTGTACAAGTATTAGGTAGCATTACCCTATAGAACTCAAACTAACCGTCATCACTGTCTTCAACCTTCTCCGTCTTGGCGGGCAGCAGGTGTAGCATACGGCCGCAAAACGCAGTGCCGTCGAGCGCCGTGTACGCCGCCACGGCGTGCTCGGGCATCATGAACGTCACCGTCGCGAAACCTTTCGGCTGCCGCGTCACGGCGTCTATTGGCAGGTTCGTTTCTGTTAGGGGACCTGGACAATGAATAAATTATGATGTAATTTACACTCATTACGAAAGGACTATGTGTCAAAATGGACCAAAAACCAACAGAACTGGGAGTAGTATCATTAACAAGGTACGCTTAAGTACTTTATTTCATTCTATAGGTGCAAAGTTGAATTCCATTGAAAAAAATTATATGTATAAATAAGGCTTTCTGGGTACTCTCTAAGTAAATCACCTCTCCGACTAGAATACAAATATTTCCGTTTTACAATGGAATTTAACATAGTGCCCATAGAATGAAATTAAATAAATGTAAATACCTATTTAATGACACCACTTTCAGCTCTGTTGGCTTTTGGTCCAATCTCCATACAAATCTGCCCATGGTCCTTTATATTTAATGTTAACCTATGAAACGTGTTATTGCGTGACAAGTATAAAAAAGGGTTCAAATAATATGACATAGCTAAGCATGAGACAGAAATTAATTAATGAGCAATCACATTATTTATTTAACCTTTATTGGACAAATATAAAATAAATGTAGGTTTACCTTATGGCGGACTTAAAACCAAATTTTAAAAGTTCCATTAATTTCACCTACAACCTTAAATGTAATTGTATTACTTACCATATTTTTCAAACAGACTGGTAATCTCTTCTTCGGATATGATATATGGAAGATTCCGAACAAATATACTGCCACTTTCACCAATAGACTCTTCATTGCCCTCTTTCTAAAGAAAATAAACAATCAGTATAAATTAACATAAAACGAAATAATATGACAGTCTATTGTACAAACATCTATGTATATTGAAATCTGGAATGCTCCTTATATTTTATAATTTTGTGTTGCTATTTAAGAATACTTACTTAACTTAATGAAATATATTAATTTACTAAAATTTGGAAAAATAATTGCCTTATTTAGCAATATTGCTTCCAGAAAAATTATCTTTTTTATATCAGTTGCTGTCTTCTTAACAACTTACTTATGTTCTGTCAAGTGCAAAAATATACATAGAAAAAGTCCTCTTACAAGTGTAAATGTTATGACGTTCTTTATAGACAGACGTATTTATGAGCATTTTTTTATACACCTTTTTTTGCTTTTGACTGTACTATTGGCAAATTAATTGTATTGGCAAAACATGAACAAACTCATTAATAGTTTGGAGATCCATTTTCGCATTTTTGGGTGTTAAAAAATCAGTGGTAACTTTTGCAATTCATTGAAAAGATCACAGATGTATATTTGGTTTAGTCGAGTGATTTATTTATTGATCAATTACCTGTTGTTTTTTCCGTTTAATATATTGTTCCTCCTCTTCAGCTTCTTTCTTAGCCTTGTCTTCATACTTACTGACATGAACACGATTATTTCCTAAAAAATATAGAAAGGAATCCAGTTTTACAAGATAGAATTTAGACATTATATGACATATATACTTTCAAAATAGCTCTGTGACTGTTGTCTGAGATACACTTTTTAAATATTCTATTTTATTCTAAATCATGTCATGCCAATTCATGCGATGGAGAGAAGGGACTGTAAAGTGGTGCCATATTTTTTATTGGTTCAACCAAAGAAGGCATGCCTTATATGTGTTAGTTTTTAGTACAATGTCCCACTTTGTTGCTTACCATAAAGACGAGATTTCCTTGTATCTTCATTATGAATAAACTGACAAAGCAGCTTTATGGCAAACAACAAAATGGGATGTTTCACTAACTCACTCACATATGCATATATTTAATACTAAGTGCCAAATCAGTAGGCACTAGGCACCTCCTTTTCAGTTACAAAATATGTTTGCCAGGCTATAAAAAGTATTCAATAACATATTTTAATTACAGAATACATACCTAAAAACAATTTGTCCTTAGCAAGTGCCTTTTTTAACTCTTTCTCTGTTCTAAATCCTACAAAACAGAATCCGGACTGTTTCTTTTGTCTAAGACCTGGTAGTCTTATAGAATAAGGTACCAGTGGCCTAAAGAATTCTTTGATGTCTTTCTTCTTACAAGTAAATGGTAAACCTGTAATCTAAAAGAAATAATATTTAACATATTTTACTTTCTTTTTTGTACATTATGTATTGAAAAGGTTAAGTAATTTGTTATTGATTATCCACAAGAATTAAATACTTAAGTAAATATAAATAAAGTTAGGGACTCCTGATTCCAATATTCTGTTTTAAAATCTACATGTGTTTAACACTGTTTAACTAAAATTAACCTTCTTTCTCCAATCAGCCTATATGAGTCTAGACATACTTACTTTTATATGGAAAAGAGGTCTATTTCTGACTTTCTTAGGTTTGTCATCTTCTGCTTTCTCTGGAACCTTTTCTGTATAACCATCAACTTTTTTCATTAGCAGTTTCATGTACTAAAAACAAAATATTGTCAATTAAATGATAATATCCAGGTTCTTCATAAATATTCCAACAGTGGATACAATTTTAAATTTTATTTCATGTTTTCCCAAAATATACCTTTCTAAAATAAAAATTGTGCAAATAATTTATATGTGATTGTGGCTACCATTATAAAATATGGGGATACCTCTAAATCAGTAATCTGTTTATTGGCCACTTTTTCCTCATTCTTTTTCTCACTTTTGGGCTCTGGTTCTACAGATTTCTCTTCAGTTGTGTTGGGTGCACCCTCATCTTCGCAGCCACTGTCATGTTCATCACTCTTAGTAGCCTCCTCCAGGGCATCTTTTATCCAACTAGTTTTATCATTTATGTGAGCTTCCATGAACTCCGTGAATAAAGGGTCATCTTTGTGCTAGAAAAAAAAAAAATTGTTACAGGTTCTGCTAATAGTGGTTCGTTTGGATAAGCAGAATCAGGTTTCTATTAAATTGGTCTGAATCATTTTCATCAATGTTTTCATTTTCTACAAATTAATCTTGGTCAGTTTGTGATGTGGGGTTAGTGCAAGGCCATTAGTACATACATATCTCATTGAGAACATTATCCTTTCAAATGAAGATTGAGATAATAAAAAGGCTAATTATATGTAATTTACACAGCACATAAAAGCACACAGAACAAAATGCATATATGAAAAAAATATATATATTTACATTTCATAAAATTAAATCTGTTATGAAAATGATTAGTAAGGAGACAACACCTTTTTAAGCAGCTCGAGTATCTTTATTTTATTCTTCTCTTTTCTTTTAAGTTCCTTCTTTTCTTTCTTTTCATCAGTGATTTCATTTTTGTGCAGCTTTTTGTAGGCTGTGCTGTCCGGCGCATACTTACTCCAGGCTCTGGGTTTCTTTTCGTCACCAAGGTTAGCACAGATTTCAACATTTATTTTCATAGAACGCACACATGTCCCATCGAAGTGTTCCTTCGCGGCAGCTGCCTGCTCCTCTGATCGGTATCCCACGAAACCGAAGTTTCTGAACTTACCATCTTTAGTGTATTTTAGTTGTACATCAGTTACTTCCCCCTTTTGTCCAAAGAGCTCTTTTATAGAATCGACGGTTACCTGAAAGAAAATACGTACGTAATGGTTTATCTCGTTTTTAAATGTAAATTGTAAGACGTATAAATCTGATACTAACCTTATTAGGCAAGTTTTTAACAATTAACCGAGACATTTTAAAATATCATACACAGCTAAAAGTAATATTTTACTTTTAATAAGTAATATTTTATTTAACTCTGTTCAGCACGTGCATTTTGTTTTTGTACTTACATGTCATCTGTCAATTAATTGTCATCACAACTGTCATGAAAAGTGGTATGTTCCGAAACTTTATTATGCTAATGCTAATTATTTAAAATAGTATACCTAAAAAACTATAAATTAATATTGTGTCTAGTAGTATTTTATGTATCGTGGGTTTTCAGACTTTATTTTATCTAATTCTACTATGAATACGTACTTATTGCAGCTACGTAATCCATTGCATATTTAATTTGTACATAATTGTAACCACCTTAGCTGTTTACAATTATGTACAAAGTATACTAGAATGTTTAAAAAATAAGAAATATGCTATAGGCTTGCTATTAGACATGTCTAAAGCATACGAAAGGGTATCTCACTACATCCTTTTACAACAACTGCATAAAATTGGTATACGTGGATATGCTCATTCTTGGCTCAGATCATACTTGAAAAATAGACAGCAATATGTACAAATTGAACATCAACACAGAGACTCAGGACAGTTACAAAATTACCAATCCAAATGGATAACTTCCAATCATTCAATCCCTCAGGGCAGCGTACTTGGATGTGTGCTCTTCCTAATATATATCAATAATCTCCCAAAAGTATTAACAAACCAATCCAACAAATGTATCCTATATGCCGACGACGTTTCTTGCCTTTTTTTACACGAAAACAATTCTGAAAATTACAGTAACATAACGAAAACTTTCAATGATATAACTAAATGGCTAAGCGAACGTAACTTAATGCTAAATACCAATAAAACAAAAGTAATACAATTTAGACCATATCAAAAACAACAGACTGACTTGACTTTACTTTTAAAACAATTAAATATTGAAGAAGTGCCGGAAATTTCATTATTAGGTTTGACTTTAGACACCCACCTAAACTGGAAAAGTCATGTAGCAAAAATAACTTCAAAATTATCCTCTTTCGTCTTCGCGCTTAACATATTAAAAACCAACACAAACACCGCTTGCGCTCTGTCGGCCTATTACTCATATGCCGAGGCCTGGCTTCGCTACGGAATAATTTTGTGGGGTAATAGCACCGATTCCCACAACCTCTTCCTGCTCCTAAAGCGATGTATTAGGATAATAGCCAATATAACTCAAACAGAGACCTGCAAATCACATTTTTCAAATCTGCAAGTTTTAACTCTGCCGTCACTATACATACTAGAAATAACAACCTTCGTCAGAAATAATATTCATTTATTTAATTTTAGTAAAAGTTCCAGAAGAAAAGATAATATCAACCCACCGGAACCCTTTCTAGACATTTACAAAAAAGGCCCATTTTACCAGTCAATCAAAATTTACAATAAATTACCTAACCGCATTAAAAACATAGAATACATGACCGAATTTATAACAGAGCTAAAAACAATATTATTACATAAAACATACTACTCAGTACAAGAATATATGGAAGATGATAATTTGTAAAATAAACATTTTGTTAATCCCATTCCAAATCACATATGTAACTTAGGTATACTTTTATAACTATAGGAATTGTATGATTGTACCACCTACATTTAATTTTAAGCTAGTTTTAAGTTATAATTGTTAAAATACTATCTTGCTACACCCCAACGGGGTCCATGTGATACGTACGATCATGTAACATCTAAAATGCCATGGTATGCAATCTTTGAGGATTTAGTAATGGAGTCGGCTTCATATCGTTTCCCCTCTGCCAAAGACTTTGGCCAAGAATTTGTACATTGACCAAACCTGTTTATAAAAACTATTTCATTAATCGATTCTTCGCAGTCTTGTAATCGTTATGTACCCGTAACAAGCTCCGTCAAAATGCCTGTATGTGCTATGTATGGATTCAAAACTCGTTCAAATACATCATGTATACAAAATATGCGATACCCTTTCATATCTTGCCTTTATTTGTTTATATTACAACATTTCATTACATAAAATTGTTCAATTAAATCAAGTACCAGGGAATCGATAGCAAAATCGGTTTCAAAAATATCGCACACAATTCGTATTTTCATTTTTAACTGATGGAGAAAGTTTGACATTTATTGTATTCTCGTATTTAAGGTTAATAAGGTCTACCTATCTTTAAATTTTGTAGGAAATATCAGACTTAGTGAATCAAGTAAGACAGAAGACTCTGCCTTGGTCTAATGTTAAGCTTATATGTAAGCCAATAAGGTTGAATATTTATTGCGCTTATTTGGAATACGTATTACGCGCGAAAATACATAGTGATGTGAACGTTACTCTTTATGACACAATGTCGAGAGTAGGTATAAAATGTCGAGATAGGTACGGTCACTTGTGTTTACGTATATTAGTGTTCTCACAGTAAGTAAATAAAAACACAGTCTTATCGAATTCAATAACTTCATTTTTACAAGTGCTACTTAACGCTAGTTGGACCTATATTATAAATTGTATTTAGGTACTTACTAAAATATCACTAAGGAATATCAATATCACCGGCCTTTTTGCAAAAACTTGTATGTGTACGCACCTACGCACCTTGTACCTACGCACTTGTATTCAAATTGTATCCTTACGAGTATTCACAATTAAGCCTGAGTGAGTTTTACCCCAGCTAACTAAAACTTTCTTACTACAACAAAATAAATAATACTCGTATGTACACTCGTATGGACATACATTGTAGTCTTTCACAACCGCTAATTAATATTATTTATTAAATATTATAATTGATTTACGGATTTCGAAATGCACGTGATTGACCGAGACTTTCCTTACAGTTACAGCCTTCGTAGTCAAAGATCGCGATAAACGAAAACATAATCAATTGAAGTAGGTTAATGGCAAGACATTCAGGCGGTTTTGTATTAAAATTGGTTGATTAATTAATAACTGTTACTAATTGTCTGTTTACTTTTATTTAAATACTCAAAACAACAATATATAGTACCAATGTGCACGTCAATCTATGACGTTTAGAAAAATATATCGATACGATAATCTTCAGACACTTGAAAGCCATATTAATCGGTTCGATTACACCTACGTCGATAGTTTGAAATTGTGTCCGCATAGAAATTTTACTGTATTAGTGTGATAATTTAACTTAGTGTTGTGGTATTGTTTAAGTGTGCGTGAGTAGTAACGAGAAGAAGAAATGCATTTGTAGTTAGATCGTTTACATGTGTGCTACCTCGTCCCCCTCGGAAATTGGCAGAATGTTTTGTTAGGAAAGTTATAGCGATACCGTCTCCCCATACTAAATCCTCAAAGTATGCAATAAACATATTATTATTATTATTATATTATATAAATTATATTTGAACGTAACTTGGTGCGAAAAAATACGTCGTTGATTCCAGATAAAGAGCGTTATAAGATATAGCTCGAGTAGCTTTCTTAAGAAAGCTTGTCGTTGTCACTGTCACTGTCAGTGTCATGGCATGGATCAGCTGCATGACACTACAAATAAATTATTAATTTGTTATCGCTAAAAACATCAATAACTTGCCGCTTTTAATTATTTGTCATTCTGTAGTAATTCATTATTGAAACAACATGTCGACCGCTATGACTTTTGGCCAAAAGCAGTTTATACCAACGCCACCAGATAAGGGAAGCTTTCCTTTAGATCACGAAGGAGCATGTAAGAAAACTATGGCGAAGTACATGAGGTGTTTGTATAACAACAACAGCAAAAATACCCTCTGTCGCGACGAGGTGAAAGAGTACCTTGCGTGTAGAATGGACAACGGATTGATGGCTAAAGAAGATTGGTCGAAATTGGGCTTTCAGGACGAGCCTACACAAATGAAAGAAAAGGCGAAATAACTTCAAAGACTGGTTGTAAAGTAAGATGTTCCTTGTTTATAATAAATAAATTAGTTTGTTACAATTTACTGGACTTCTGATTTAGGTACATGTACTATTCTAATGGCTAACATTTATATAAACTTCTTGTTCTTGATGAGTATGAAAGGATCTCCATCTCATTAATGAAATGCCAAGCTAAAATATTTCAATTAATAATATAACTTTGCGTGTAACAAACCTTTAGACATTAGGCCTTAAAAAATCTGCTTGATATGAAACATTAATATGGTTCCTATCCTTAGCATTGATTTGGTAATAACATTTTTTGTTAGATAGGGTATCAAACTGTTCAAAATGAAGATGTCTATGTCTCAGTGGAGTATTGTTTTAGTTACCTTATTTAGATAGATAAAGATTATTTGGTATTCCACTGCTGGCAAAAACCTTCTCCACTCTTCCATGTATCAGTTGGTGCTAGATCCCTTGACAATTGGGTATGTCAAGTTTTTTGAAGTGGTGTAAATTATATTTTATTTGGATGATAGGCTTCCTAAGGATCACGAAAAACCAGTTATTTTATTTTTATAACTATTAATTTATTATTAATATTATTTATAATATTTTTAATTTATGGCTCACAAGCTAAACGACTTTTGCGCTACTGAAAATTAAAAAAAAAACACATGATGGTTGTCAAATATGTCACTGTCAAAAATAACTACGTCTTTCAACGGTTTTGTTCGTTCGATTGCATTTGGTGGTTTCAGTGATTTATAGAATATTTTTAACGACCTCAGCACGAATTTTGGACTCTTGATCTTGCCGCACTACTCCATGACCCCTGCACGATATTTTGGACAACGTTTGGATCTTCCTGTGACTACCTATGCTCTGCTTTTTGGACTACGTTTTCTTGCCTTTCTGACGACCCTGGTTTTGACTATTGGACTGCTTCACGTACATCTAGATACAATGAATAGTGACTGCAACCGAGTATTACAGAGATATGCTCATGTGCTTCGTACCCAGCTGTAAGAAATACAGACGCGACTTTCCCGACTCAGCTTTTCTATGTGTACCAAAATGTTTACAACCAACTTGGTGTCACGCGTTGGATATAAATTGCCCGAAACGGACCCTATATGTTTGTGAAGAGCATTTCAATGTGAGTGTAGTGATTATTCTATGTATCAAAATTATACTCAATAACACGTTTTTATTGTTATTATTAGTATGCGTTTTAAATATTTTTCATTAAAAAAAAACATACTAACATATCAGTAGTTATTACTACAAAATAAAATATTTTAAATGTTTTACAGATGGAAGAAGATTGCTACAAAAGCAATTCAGGAAAATTACATCTGAAAAAGACAGCAAACCTAATAATAACTAGAACATATTTTGAAGATGAGACTGTAAGTATCAATCATTATTACTACTGTAGTAACTTAATAGATTTATCAATACATAGATGTAAGGAAATACATAGATTGCGATGGTGGCCTGGTGGTCAGATGTAGGCCTTTCAATCTGGAGGTCCCCAATTCAAGCCCCAGTGTGTACTAATAAGTTATTTGGAAATTATGTATATAATATCATTAGATATTTACTAATTGACTTTCCCTCTTCAAGTATTATTTGTTTTTTTATAAATATTTACTTGTTTACTTTCAGGATATTTTAACTGATGACAAACTCAACTATACTGTTGTAAACAACAAGGAAACATCTATAACAATCACTCCAAAAACGGTAAGAAGTTTACATTTCTGAATTTAACACTTCGGAAACCACAATTTTGAACAATGACCCAGAAACTAACAGAACCCACTAGGCAGGCAAGGACCTGAATTGCAATACCGCACACCACGATTGCGCCGCTAGGCGGGCACGCGGCTGAAGTCAGCAAGTCCACCTGCACGATGGTTCTAAAATAATGTTCTTATACTATTATCAGTCTTGAAAAAAGATTACAATGTCCCAAAAGAAAAAAACATAGACTTTCTAACTTTTCTGTTAGTAGCAACCCTGGTAGCAAAGAAGCTGAGCGGCTGGCGGGCGCTTTGGCGTGGCGCGTAGGTTTATGGCTCTTGCACGCCTAGTGGGGCCAGCATATGAGCGAAGTTTACGAGCGCCTACCTGGCGGGTACGCGATGTCGAATGTGTTAGTGGAAAAGTGCACACATATTCATGCCTTAGGCACTGGTCTCACCGCGAGCTACTAAGCTATGAACTATCGGCTATAAACACGAATAAAGGATACACACTCCCGTGTAAATAAAAGAGACACGGCGATACTGATACTCGACAGCAATTAGCTATCAACGCCGGGCGAGTATCGCCGTGTCTCTTTTATTTACGCGGGAGTGCGTATCTTTTGTTCGTGTTTATAGCTCATAGTTCATAGCTTAGTAGCTCGCGGTGAGACCAGTGCCTTATATGGGTATCATCTATGGGTTGCTAATACTATGATAATAGTCTACAACACTAATAAACCTGTTTTTATTTTTTCAGCGAGAAATGTCTACCCAGACCGACATCACTATATCAAATAAATTTGTCATGGCCAAACCTTCAACAAGAAGTGTGCAAGTTTCAGCTGATATTAAGGAAGGAGCAAGTGTGGCAGAGAGTCAACCATCTTCATCAATTGCAAGCCGTTCACCAGCGTCCTCTCTGTAGTCTGTGTATGAGCCCTCTAGTCCTTTCTCGTCTAGCTCAACTAAAGAACCCGAAAAAAAAGATCTATCAGGATGTACACATATTTTAAGGGTACCAAAAACCTATTATTGGTTTGTTGACCATCTTGCCCAAGAATGCAAATTGCCCTTTTTGCATATAATAATAACATTATTTAAATTAAAATTAAACGACACTTTACTAAGACTCGGCCATCAGTTTCAACTAAGTTCTGCGACAATACAAAATATACTACAAATAAGCATTCCACTTCTGGCAACTTACTTACAGATATATATTTACCTACCACACCCGTTGCTAATAAAGAGGGCCTTACCTTCAGTGTTTGGTGAGGTATGCTAATGTTCAATGCATATTAGATTGTTTTGAAATTCAAATCGAAAAATCATCAGATGCTGTAAAACAATCAGGATCGTGGTCCCAGTATAAATCGGGCAATACTTTAAAATATTTGTTGCTGTAACGTGTTGCCCGAACGGGTTCATCAGTTTTATCTCGAAGGGATTTGGCGGAAGCATTTCGGACAAAGCCATAACATAGCATAGTGGCTTTGTCGATATCCTTCCTGTGGGGGCTGTGGTTTTAGCCGATCGTGGATTCAAAGGCATAGAAACTCTCGTTGCACAGAAACAAGTGAAACTTCTGCGGCCTCCAAGTGTTTCCTCGTCGGAAACGCCTACCAAAAAGAAGTCATTCAAACAAAAATTATTGCTAGCTTGAGGATACACATAGAACGTATCATAAAGAGAGTTAGAGAGTTTGCATTTTTGAAACCGCACTCAGTTATAAACCATAACCATGTGAGATTTGCAGATGAAGCTGTTCTTATACATTGACTATACTATTGTATTAATACATTGACCCGGATTATTATTGTATTTTTTTTTTGCTACAGTGATTTCTCGTTTAAGATATTGACTTGATAATTATGCAATGTTAGTGTTTTAATTTTTTTATTGATTATTATTGTGTTATTCTGAATAGGTATTGTGTAATTATGTAATTAAATACTAGTTCGTAAGAAATTTGCTATGCCCTATCCGGGTACCAGTGCCTCTTACTTTGCAAATGCCAACTGTGTGATGTAATGTACCTGTGTAACGCAAAATAAATAAATAAAATAAAATAAATTATAGCATGTGCTCTAATAAACCTGCAAAGTAATATAATAAAAATTCAATAATTTATCGTTTTGTTTTATTTTATAAACAACAATTGTAATACTCGGCTGCAGTCACTATTCATTGTATCTAGATGTACGTGAAGCAGTCCAATAGTCAAAACCAGGGTCGTCAGAAAGGCAAGAAAACGTAGTCCAAAAAGCAGAGCATAGGTAGTCACAGGAAGATCCAAACGTTGTCCAAAATATCGTGCAGGGGTCATGGAGTAGTGTGGCAAGATCAAGAGTCCAAAATTCGTGCTGAGGTCGTTAAAAATATTCTATAAATCACTGAAACCACCAAATGCAATCGAACGAACAAAACCGTTGAAAGACGTAGTTATTTTTGACAGTGGCATATTTGACAACCATCATGTGTTTTTTTTAAATTTTCAGTAGCGCAAAAGTCGTTTAGCTTGTGAGCCATAAATTAAAAATATTATAAATAATAAATTAATTGTTATAAAAATAAAATAACTGGTTTTTCGTGATCCTTAGGAAGCCTATCATCCAAATAAAATATAATTTACACCACTTCAAAAAACTTGACATACCCAATCCTATAACATGGATACATATAGCAAAGAGTTCTGGGACTTAGTACTCAAGCCATAATTATGCTTATGCAATTAGTATTATAAATCATTTAATAAATTACCTAAATAATTTTAGCTCTGATTCTGTGACATCAGTCATAAAGATACTCTTTGCCATGCAGTATTTAGCAGGTTCTCCATACATAGCATAAACTATGGTCCTAGGCATACATGAGTCCAGTGTCATGTTCTAAACAGGTGCTACTTTTTTCAATTGTGTTTGTTTAATTATTTACCCAACAGTTACATTTAAGGCAAAATTCCTGCAAACCTGTGTTCAAGCTTTCTGATGAGAAACTTCAATTAAGTAGATGTTAGTCATTCCAATGGTATTATTAATATGTTGTATAAATAAAATAAAAAAATTGTAGCATGTTTACTTGTTGGAGGTTTTGGTGACTTTGCAATTTATGGCATTCAAAGACTAGTTTGTTATCTGTTTGAAACATTTAATTTAATTTCCCAGTGTAACTGCTACTGCTTATTGCACATTGTTGTTGGGTCATAGGAAATGGGAGGTTGAAATAATGTTACCATTATACATCCATAAAAAGTTCTTTATTCTTAATACAATATTGTATTATTTATATTAACTAAAATGACTTACATTAAGATATAAAATTATGTACTATAATAATATAGGTAATTTAATAGAAGATTATAAAAGTTTGATTTATTTTTATCGCCAATCAATTGTGGCATTTTTAAGTAAATATCACAGTTATTATTACATTACTTGTGACCAAAGATAGGTATTTAAACACTTTTCTTCTGCTTATAATTATAGAACATCAGGGACTCGTTTGGTAATAGACACAAGTCTACACAAATGGATTTGAAGTAGGTATATCTATTTAGGAAATAATGTTTATATTTTGCAACTGCTGATTGCACAAGATTATATTATTATTTAATTTAAATGCAAACATCGTGGAAAAATATCCTATTGAGTTGCTTTATAATGGCAACAATATATTAAGACTAAGTTTAATATGACACCACAATGACACTTATCAGAATATCTGAAGATAATTTAATCTGTACAAAAACTAACTATAATAAGCACCATAATCATTCCACAAAGTTCCAGATATCATTCCCAGATTGGCAACACAGCTGGGAGCTATTTGAGCAGTCAGAATGAAAGTCACGACTTGGCTACCAATTGGCCACCATCTCCTTTTATTATTTATGTAAATTTGAGAATAAAGTGGACATCACAAATGATACAGTTTTAGTGCATAATTGATTGTTATTCATATAATATTATCATGGAAACATTCTAACAACTGAAGTGTTGAGTCCACTGAAGCTAATTAATTTGGATGATTTGATGACAATACACTTTGTATAGAATTATGCACTATATCTGTACCTAACCATTCACAAGTCAGTCTGATGAGTCAAATGCACCCCCTGATCCATAACATTTTAATCATTCCAATATACCATTTACCTTCTATATTTTCACAGTTCCATAAGGCCATAATCTTCCATACACCACTTCAGAATTTAAATTTAATCACTACTTTATCACCTATGTTAATGAATATTGGTACATAACTAGAGAATGTATTTTACAGATTACAGAATATGTGTACCTCTTTTAACCAGCGTAGGATATTAATCAATAAGTATTAATTACGAAATATTTGTTAAGAGAATGAAGTGATAGTGAAAAGTAGATAATAAATACTTTATACAATATAGTCCTACAATTGCATCACATCTAATTAAGGCAGTTCAGTAAATAACATTAAATAGTTATATAGACAGATAGTAGCTATGATGGCAAAGGAAATCAATACACTTATTAATAGGTAGGTATATAATAATTATGATTGATAATTACATAAAAATAATCTATGTTCACATCGAAGGACAATACAAACTGTACAGAAGCTAAACGAATGGTGTTATATACCTTACATGTCATCAAACCGAACTCGATCGTTACTGAGATCAAAATGTACATACAACATTTTAAACAAATAATAAATTGCATCAATAGGTACTAGAATTACACTAATAGGTTTAGTGATTATCGTAAATAGTCATAATACTAAAACGGGCAGTGCATAATTTTGCGCAATAATAATTCTTAAATCCTAAGACTCAGTTCCGACATCGTTTCGATATGTTGTTGTCGATATAATAAATCCCCTATAGAGCGTGTTCGCCGTACCGAACAAGAATTACCAGTTCAATCGGTACCGTGAGGGCGCCCTAACCCCGTCTCGTCTTCCTCTATTTATCTAGTCTATTCAAATACGTTAACCGCCCCTCAGTACGCAAAGAGTATATATTTGGCATAGAGTAGAAGAAGAGCCGAGAGTAGGGGCGCAGGAGAGTGCAGCATCTCTCGGGCGGCGGCGCCGGGGGCGGGCGGCGGCGAGGGCGGGGAGCGCAGCGTGGACTCGGGCGCCGGCAGCGCGCGGAAGGGCGCGCGGCGGCCCACGCGCTGCTCGGGGCAGCCCATCCAGAACGACGCCGACGCGTACTGCCGCTCGTGCTCGACTCGCATCTGTAGGTCGTTGAACTTCCAGAAGCCCTTGCCTTTGAAGAAGTAAGTCTTCCCTGTTGACGTAAAAAAGCGTTTGTTATTTTAAATGTCTAGACTTCCGTACCCGTGCCCTTTAAAAAGTTACGTCCCATGGCAAATGTTCTCTTTCGTCTTAACTTGTTCAGTGTGTATGAGGATACATTTTTTATACCAGATACTTAGGCCAATTAATTGCCTCCTAAACGTCGTTCATCGTTATTTATTTTAACCCTTAAATGCATAGTGATGTATACAGGGTGTTTGGTTAGCGGTGTCGGAGCTTTTAAGGGCTTAAACTACAATCAATTTTATCGATAAATTCTCAAACATTTTTTTTTTGTGCCAACGATAATTAAATGGCACCATTTTAAAATTTCAAACAGACGAATACGGGCGCACGTGATATTTCTGGAATTATACGTTTGTTAGCGGTCCTATCCGTGCAAAAAATACTCGTTAGAGAGCTCATAGATAAGCAAACTAATTAAGCTAATCATTTGACTCAACTATTTGAACAACACGGCTAAAACAGTTTTTTTTCATTAAAAATATTAAAAAATTGACCTTAATTTTTCAATTAATTTAATTTTGCATGAAAACTAGGTCGTTAAGATAGGTTTTTGGTGTTGTTATTTGTTAGTACAGGATGTTAGCTAAAACACAACACCATAATTACAGTTATACCTTAAGTACTTTAGGAATTACAAGTGCTCAAACATGCACTGGATGGATGGAAGGCGGCCACTTCACTATTCAGTACACTGCTGACATTCATTTGTTTATGTATTTTACATCGGGAACGCTAAATGCAGCTGTTTTGGTGTATTGAGCACTTGTAATTCCTCAAGTACTTAAGGTATAACTGTAATTATGTTATTTTTTAGCTAACATACTGTGCTAATCAATAACAACACCAAAAACCTATCTTAACGACCTAGTTTTCATGCAAAATTAAATTAATTGAAAAATTAAGGTGAATTTTTTGCTATTTTTATAAAAAAAATTTTTTTTTAGCCTTGTTGTTCAAATAGTTCAGTCAAATGATTAGCTTTATTAGTTTGCTTATCCAATGAGCTCTCTCACGAGATTTTTTTGCAGGGATAGGACCGATAACAAACGTATAATTCCAGAAATATCACGTGCGCCCCTATTCGTCTGTTTGAAATTTTAAAATGGCCGCCATTTAAATATCGTTGGCACAAAAAAAAAAATGTATGGTAATTTATCGATAAAATTGATTGTAGTTTAAGCCCTTAAAAGCTCCGACACCGCTAACCAAACACCCTGTATATGCATCATCTATTCTCGACTCTATTGACAACCCGTCAGAATTCAAATGAATAAATCTTTGTCAAGGTCATGCATTTAAGGGTTAAATAATGTATACACGTTGTATTAAATATTTCGATGTCAGAGTCCAAGTCAGAGTTACCTATCCCCTCCGGCATTACATTGTATTATATTATAGACATTATACTGTATTATATTATGGTAATAATTGAATAATAAGAAGAAGTAAGAGGTATAGTAGTTACCATCTCTCCACTGGAAAACGCTGTCTATATTGTAACCGACGCCCTTCCACATTGACATGTCCCGGGGATAATCTGGCTCCACGCGCCCGTCATTCTCATCATACCTAAAATAATAACAATCACATTAGTACTTATTGTATTAGAACATACATTTTATTAAATGGCCTATATATTGTGTATGTACTTACTTCCAATACATAGTGCCGCTGTAGAAGTATGTTTTGCCGTTGTGGCCCCAAACCATCGCGGCATCCAGCTTCTCTAGACTCTCGGGCAAACCGAGATCCGTTAGAGGTCGGGGGTAGCCGCGGACCAAACTTACTTCGTCAAATAAGTATAGTTCTTTACCTGCAAAATATAAAGTCACTTAAATAAAAAAAAGTAACCTTAGAACAACCGCTTTTACTTCTGGATAACTATGCTGCCCTGCTAAGCATAATAGCGATATTTAAAAATAAAATTTAATGCAAACATGCACCTTAAATTGTATAGCTGACGATTCCATTTCCAAATGCCTCTATTTTTGAGATATCGCTATTTCGCTTAGCAGGGCAGTATGTAGGTAGGTAAATCGCACTACAGGACGAGATTTCAAGTAAAAATAAATGATTAAATTAATATGTTTTTTTTAAGTGGACTAACAGTTATACTGCTTACCGATAAAGAAGGCAATTTTCTTGTCTGGTCTCTCGTATACGGCATCAACATGAGTGAGATCTCTTGGCAATGCTGTCCACATTCTTGAAATCTCAATGGGATATTCTTTGTACCGGCCATGGGCACCTATCCTCCAGTGATACTAAATTTGAACAAAATAAATTATTAGGTTGATACTTTTATATTACTATTATCAATTAGGCAGTAATAAAATAAATAACTATAATAGTCCGGTATATTTTTTTTACGAATCTGCTCATCTTTGTGATACTATAGGTATTCGAGTAGGTAACTAAAAATAATCTGACTAGCATTTTAGCATATAACGGAAGATAATTTAAATTCTAACTGAATAAGTGGAGTACTTTTATATTTTTGTTTCATGAGTAATTAAAATATAATAAAATTAATTAGATGAGATCTATTAGTAGGTGGCATAAACGTTTATATTGAAACAGATACAGCAGGGGTCGGCAACCTTTTAACATCCAAGGGCCACATAGTAATTAACGAAATTGACGCGGGCCGCACTTTGTTAATATGTCGGTTTTGTTAGAAAAAAATACTCACGTTATCGGTTGTCAATAAGGGAGAGTCGAATATAGCAATACCTATATATTATTATGCAAATAACATCTTATCCACGATTTTTTATATTTTTTATTTTATCCGATGGGGGTGGAAACTGGAAATCCGAATGCGTGACTTTTGGGCTCTCCAGATTCCAATTTTTTTTATTTTATTTATTAGACAAAAAGGCATTTATATGAAACTTTTAAAATAATGGTCCGATTGCGCTGAAATTTGGCATACAAGCACTATGTGGGCCAGGAGTGATACCCTGAAAAAATATGGAAATAATTCAAGATGACGGCGCCCAAAACAAAATGTCGAAATCCCGAGCGTGCCAATTCTAAGTAATTTGAAGCGAGGCCGAAGGCCGAGCTCCGAGAAAATTTAGCTACCAAGAGTTCAACCCCAGAAGCTAAATAAACCCAGCCAGAGGGCCGAAAGCCGAGCTCCGCGTAGAGGCCCGGAGCGTAACGATCGAGCCCACGCGGTATAACTGCTTAACTGCCCTACTTAGGTAGATTTAGAGAGGTGGGAAGATTAGGTAAATTTGGCACACGGGCATTATGTGGGCCAGGAGTGATAGCCTGAATTTTTTTTTGAAAAAATTCAAAATTCGGAACATAAAGCTAAAATCCCGAGTAAATTTAGCGAGATCAAAGGGTAAGCTTTCAGGTCGGGAGGCCATAGACCGACCTTGCGGAGGATCAAAGGCCCGGAACTTCACTTCGCGGTCCCGAACCCTAGTAATTTTGGGCGGTTGAAGGCCTCGCTGCGGAAGAGACGGAACATTGGCCGAACCGATGTAAATCTAAGCGAGCCCCCAGCGTGCCTCCTCTAAGTTATTAAAAGCGAGGCCGAAGGCCAAGCTCCGAGAAAATTTAGCTCCCAAGCGTTCAACTACCCCAGTAGCTAAATAAACCCAGCCAGAGGGCCGAAGGCCGAGCTGCGCGAAGGGCCGAAGGCCCGGAACGTCACGTTCGAGCCCACGCGGTACAACTGCCCTACCGAACTGTCTTAACAAGCGAACTGGAGGGCCGAAGACCCGACAGTTCGCTTCGAATCCTTGCGAAGGCCGCAAGCCGAGCTGCGCGTAGGGCCGAAGCCCCGGAACGTCACGTTCGAGCCCACGCAGTACAACTGCCCAACCTAACTGTCTCAACAGGCGAACTGGAGGACCGGAGACCCGACGGTTCGCTTCGAACCCTTGAGAAGGCCGCAGGCCGTACTGCGCGTAGGGACTGAAGGCCCGGAGTGTCTCGAACGAGCCCACGCGGTAAAACTGCCCTACCTAACTGTCTTAACAAGCGAACTGGAGGGCCGGAGACCAGACAGTTCGCTTCGAACCCTTGAGAAGGCCGCAGGCCGAGCTGCGCGTAGGGCTGAAGGCCCGGAGCGTCCGACAGAGGCGCAGCAGCCTGCGAGGCCAAGCGTATCATGACTACATCGGACATTGTTGGTATTTCAAGAAGTTCTTATTTCGCCTCTGAAACCTGGTACAAAATTAACGTTCAAACATAAGGTAGACAAATTTACTATCACGGCAATACGTCGAAAAATGCATGTTTCTTTTTTTTAAATATTAGAGGGCCCGACTGCAAAGATAAATTGCATTTCAATTTTAAATTATTTATTATTTGAATTGTACCTATACTCTTATTAAATTTAGTACTTTACAACTTGTCCCTTTACCATTTTTATTTTGCTGTTTCTGTCTGTTGCCATGCCACTGACTCGAAATGCATTTATATTTTAATAATAATAATTGTCGCCTCAGATTTATGACTAGGTTTTCTGTTAATATGTATGGCCATTGATGAGTTTCGTGATTTTAACATACACGATATACAAAATAGTCAAGGAGGTTCGCGGGCCGCAACTGACCCCTTCGCGGGCCGCATGCGGCCCGCGGGCCGCCGGTTGCCGACCGCTGAGATACAGTATTGTATGAATCAACGTCCTCATAAAACAAGGTTTCGTACAATCCTGTTTTTGGATACCTACTAAATAATGTTAATGACAATATAGTTATTTTGTCAAAAGTATGTTTCTGTAATCACCTAATCACAATAGATAGTTCATATTATCTTAACAATTGCAAGATATATGGGTTTATCAATTAAATAATTATTAACAATTCTCACTTTCAAATCTATACCGGGCTCTTAAGTACCTACCTATCTTTCTGGTAAGCATCTATTTCGTGCGTGATGTTAAGGCAAGATGAGGGCAAGAAAGAAAATACATACCCTATTCTTGAATATGAACAGTTCTCCTCGTATAAGAGCCACGGCGTCATAGCTGGTATCGCATGTGTCCGGTTTGTCGGCGGGCGTCGGTTTCACCGCAGGATGGTAGGACGGCTTATTTGGATACGGTCGGGTAGGGTTCTGTCTTGGATAGGTAGGGTACTCGGGTCTTGTGGACGGGTAGCGCGGTCGGGAGCTGGTCGGGCGGGTAGTGGGCGCCGTGGGTCGCGGCCGTGGGTGCGGGCGCTGCGGGTACTCCTCGCTCGAGTTACGTCGCTCCGGTATGTAAGGCCTCTGTGGTTTCTCAGGATAATACGTCGGGTATGTAGGATTTTGGGGGTGGTAATGAGGCCAATTAGGGTTGTGGTGGGGGTGATGATGATGAGGTTTCCGAGTTGTGGTGGTGGTTGTTGTTGTAGTCGTTGGCGGCGTTCTTCTAGGTGGCGTCCAGTTTGGAATTTTTCCCCACACTCTCTTTTCTTTTGGTCCTGGAAACATTAAGACAAATTTTATAACAAATGTTATATTTCATGAAAGTATTATTTTATCGAACTATTGATAAAACATTTCAATTTTTACGCCAATGCATTGTAATTATTTATGTTTACGTGCAACCCACTCAGTAGAGACAGGCCTTGAACTATGTCGCGTAGCGCGTAGCATGTATCTAGGTAGTATGATTTTGTACTACGAGTATCATATTTATAGTAGGTACCGACCTACGTCACGTAATTATATGCAGCAATAACTTTGAACGTTCTTATATACTTTAAATCGGAGAACAATATGCATGAATTGCTAATTCATATATATAAATAACTAGGCAACTGTCCTCCTAAGAATAAACGCAGTAACATGGTTAGAGCGATTTTAAACTCATCTCGAAGTACAAAAAGAAGTTACCTATTTTATACCATAGAGCTAATTTTATAAGACCACTCACCATACATCTGTTGGATGCCATTCCGGTCGTCAGCCGGGAGCACGAAGTTGGGCTGGATGCCCTGGTACCACGGGAACATGAGGGCGCCCTTCACGGCGCTGTGGCTTAGCCCGAGCGAGTGCCCGAACTCGTGGGCCGCCACCGCGAACAGCGAGGTCCCTGAAATGGGGTTCTTACATTAGCGAAGCCATTTTGTTTTTTTTGTTACGTAGGTAAATTCGTATTATCACTAATCGTGATTAACCTTTTGTATGCCTTGTCCCGTATCGGTCCCAAGCTGTTGGACTTTACATTATAAACTTTAGTGTATTTGTTTTTTGACAGCGGCATACGAAAACTTAACCGTTTAGTATCTATAAGCACTGATCAGTGGTTTAAGTCCTAATTAGAATGTCAATTTTTTGACAGCAACATACGAAAGCTCAGTTCCCCTGCCTTTACAACTCAGATCAATCATGATATTCATGAACACTATTATGGCCATGGATGAAATAATTATCCTGTTTTAGTGCGGTAAACTACATAATTGCGGTACATTTTGATTTATAGAACACCTATTATGTAAAACCCTTTATACAGGGTGTGGCCAGTAATAGGAGCAAAAAATGAAACGGTACACTAATAACCCAATAAATAGTCATAATTTAATAGTTAAAACTTAAAAAAAAAAATTTTTTTGCAAAAAAAAAAACCTTTTTTATGTAGTTTTACTGCAGTCGACTTATACCAAAAAAGTTAAATCGGTGTAACACAAAAAAAAAATTTTTTTTGCTAAACCAGTTAAAAAACCATGAGTTCAAAAAAACTTTTTAGCTCATTTAGTTTTATGTCCACTGAACTACCAATATGTTTAATCATTAATAAGGTACAATGTTGTGATACCTAGATACATTACTCATAGGTCGTAACTTTAACATACTGTTTCTCCTTAATGGATAACTTTAAAACACTGGGACCTTTTGCGAATAACTAGAGGCAGTCAGAGGAGTCTTCCATTTGATTTTTTGCTCCTGTTACAGGCCACACCCTGTATATGCAATAAAATGATCATGATTATGAAATACTATACCTAGAAATAATTCTCCCGTATATGTTGAACGAAAATTGATAAAAGCTACTATTCAAAAGGTTAAATCGAATGCAAAAAAATGCATTACAACGTTGAAATTTTAACGAATCCGCTCGGACTACCTACCTGTCTGGCGCTAAAATGTCAAGTTCAGCAGCGGGCCAAAGGTGGATATTTCCACATGGGCGCGCGGACACAATCCGGGGCCGGCCGTTGTTCGCTAAATTATCGCGAGTGCGCACACGGTAATCGCAGAACGCATTATTCGCGGCTACGGCACCGGCAGTGTTTGCAGTGTCCAGTGAATTAACAGTATATTCTAAACTATTTAATTCCAAACATCTGCCTGTGCGTTACAGGGTTAACATTTTGTCCGCATCAAGTTTTATAAGGAAATCAAAAAGAAAACCGATTTTAATTACATGGAATAGGCAATTAAACGTCCTTAATTTAGTTTTTATTGTATTAGTTTATATCAACAACCCTTTTCAGACCCGCAAATTGACAGCATACATCATGGTTGCGTGACGTCACGCTAATAAAAGTTAAATGAAAAATAACAATACTATACTAAAGTAGCGTAAAAATAAAACATCACTAGGTTCAATTTCAAAGCTAGTATTTTTCGAAATGGTTTTGATATAATCATATCTAGAACAATAACCTACCTAGTACCTATCTATATCCCAACTGTCTAATAGAGTATGGCTACGTAAAAATGTAGAGTTGGTACATAAGTAAGTACTTACTCGAAAAATGAGGTACCTAATTAACAGTATTCAGTTATTTATAAAAAAATGGGGTTTTATTAGTCGACAGTAATATTAGCTAATCTCGACCCTTCACGGCCTTCACCTTTTGATCGCGCTGAGGCGAGTGCTACCTAAATTAGTAGGGCGAATAACGTAATAGATGAGAAAACTAGTAAATAGAGTATCGATTTATGCCGTTTGAAGGTATCCCTTGTGGCATAAACTTTGCTAACGATAGTGGTGGGAGTAAAATGGAAAATCGGACACAGTTAACATGGATAAAGAAGACGTGTTGAAAAGTACTGAATTAAAGTCACCTTCATAGGCAGGTACATTGTCAAAGTAGGACTAACATAATGATGTAAATACATAGCTGTAATAGTTGGCACTAGCGGCCGTAGCTTATACTTTACTTCCGTTTAGCCACTCTGCGCATCTCCAGCGGAAACGCGACCTAAGTGCATATATTCATATTGTCGTATTGAGGGTAGGCTTCGCAGTATTGTGTAAACGCGAAGGTGCGAACTAGCGCTCGCCGCCACGCCCCGCCATTTGCATGTCAAACATCGCTGACCGCGACATTCTCATTTCCGAACGTTACAATGCGTTAACTTTTCATGGAACTACTATTATTCTGGCGCAATTCTAATTAAGTGAAACTTTCGTGGTAGCTTGCTGTGCCTGCTTTTTTATGTTCTGATTACTTTATTTTCTGTTTGTGGGCGGGTTGTTTCGACGTAAAACAGTTGTTAATAGCCATGAGTCAGCAGAATTTCTAACCGTTGATATAATTAATCGGTCCCTTATGAATTCGTAGAATGGTGATCGTTGTAAGAGCGTGAGGATTTGCAAAAATCTAGGATGTGTAAGTACGTAGTTGAGACACATAGAGGTAGTAATAGGTGACGTAGATGTTGTAATCTACCAAATATTGAATGCTGAGAAAGAACTTTTCAGCTCTCAACAAACAATGATTATCAGAGACAAAATGAACTGCAACTGATTCGAAAGCGGGTAAGCGATATTGTACTTAATGGAATCGTGTGTCTGTCCCTACTGTACATATTAACGAATCTGCGGCCCTACCGCGAAAAACGAAATTCGTAACTTTCGAGAATTTGTCTCTATCACTTTAATGACGCCTTCGTTTGAGTGACAGAGAACAATCCTCGAAATTTACGAATTTCGATTTTCGCGGTAGTAAGCCTGTCGTCTGTCATCTTTCCGTGGCCGTATCATCATCATATCAGCCGAAAGACGTCCACTGCTGAACATAGGCCTCCCCCAAAGATTGCCAGAATGACCGGTCCTGCGCCATCCGCTTCCAGCGGACTCCTGCGACCTTCACCAGGTCATCAGTCCACCTTGTGGGGGGCCTACCCACGCTTCGCCTACTAAGTGAATAAAGGGTTAAAGTGAACGTTACCTTCCTCGTCCTCATTCTTAGGCTGCAGCAGCCACAGCTCGTCGTCGTCGAAGTGCGCGTCGCCGCCGTGGCCGGTGCCCGGGAAGAATGCGTGCGCCAGTATCGAGCCGCGCCCGTCGAATGCGTACGCGTCGCCATGCTGGCCTCTGGAAATACAAATGAAACACTCGTATCATCTGGAGGATAAGTACATACCTAAACAAATTAATAGTACATTGTGTTTTTCATCACACTTGCCGACAAAAAAAATAGTTTTAAGAAATAACATTATTTTCATGACGTACTGACATTTCTATTACTCCCTAGGGAATTTCAAGTCGGGGAATAGAAAAGTGAAATTCCCTAGGGAGTAATAGAAATGTCAGTACTTCATTTAATAATATGATGTCTTAAAACTTATTTTTTGGTTGGCAAGTGTGATGAAAAACATTGTATGCATCACGGTCGGTAAGCGGAATACTAACTCGAGTCATAAAAGCCCTCCGCCTAACGGCGTCGGGCTTCTAACACTCTCGTTAGTAATTCCGTACTTACCTCCCTTGATGCACAATGTACTTTTAAAATCTTTACGGTTTATTTTAGAGTTAAAAAGTAGGAAACATGGACTACATTTTTACTGACTGCACAGTTACTAGATCCTTTTGTAAAATATTTGAAATCTAAAATAATATAAGAGATATTAACTGCCGGTTAAAGGTATCGATTACGATTTTTTGGCTAAAGCCGTAGGTAGAGCAGGAAAGCTATTGTCTAAAGTAAACTAAGGATATGTAATTAACATAAGTAATGAAAATTTTAAATTTTACACTAGGAAGTAGGAACATCCCTAATAAGATTGAGTTTTATTAAAGTGACGACATTAAGTTTCAACGGCAGAAAACAATGGTGGAGAGGTAATATATTCATTTCCCCACAAACAACAGTTAGCCGATGGCGCTGGAGCAATCAAACTTGCGTCCCGAGGGTCTCGCGAGGCTCCACTACCCATCTAATCATTTTTAGCGACGCAAAACAACGAAAACGCCAGTCTGTGTATAATTCACGCCGTATTAACCGAGCAAGCAGAGTATCGAGTTCCGTGCGGAAGTTATGCTATCAGGTGCTGGGTACGATAGGGTGTGAATTATGTTGCACTCAGGCGGTTTGAGCAGGCATCGCGTGGTGACGTTAGCTCGATTCGTAGGCAAAATTATGTCATCAATGAGATGTTAGGTATAGGTGAAAAGCTTAACTAAAGAGTCTACTACATGTAGTAGTAAAGTGTTTGTATAAATAAAACAATGTTTTGTGGTTGAATAGTCACGTTAACTTCATGCAAGTTCATCACACTATAAGGTACCTACAAAAGGTGATTTAATTAAGTTTTTACCTAAACCCTGTTCAAGTAGTATCATATTCGATGAAGATGAATTTCAGAGAGTCTGTTTGCTCCTTTGGAGATTGACAAATAAAACATTGAAGCATTAGGACCTAGACAGATATTGTTCAACTTGACAAGTTGAACAAGATCTGTCTATTATACCTATAATATTGTCGCTTGGTACCCACATTACAAGACTAATTGAGCTTACCGTAGGACTAGATCGATTTGTGTAAATATGTCCCCTAATATTTATTTATGTAGGTTCATAGGTACTTGACTGCATTTGTGTGCAACGTTTAATCAACAACAAATATGTCTATCAATAAAAACAACATAATGATATCAAAATGATACTCACTAATAAATACTGAATGTTACATATGGGTACTTTAGTACATTGATTTATTGCTGTAGTGGCGCTGGGTAGCTATAGCAGTAATTGCACTTACTTATATCACGACCGAGTTGGAGAACGCAGTTAAGTTGTACGTATCCTTTATTACTTGGGTAATATTACAGTTTATGAGAGCAATAAATCTCGCAGACGCATATAACGGTCGTACTGCGCGATCCGCGGACGGTGCAGCGACGATGGACCGATGTACCGAATTTGATGCAGTACCTTGTTAAATTATTGTGTTACATCAATCAATGTTATTTTGGTTCGATCGAGTTTGTGTTAAATGTTTTTCTCTGCAATTAAAATGCCAGCGTATTTTTTGCCAGGATGTATTTTACAATATGGTTTATTTGTTGATGTTTGCTCTATTTAATAAATGTATAATACTGATATGCGATTTCATGAATAATTACTAATATGTCAGCTACTATACTCGCAATATAAATGTGTATTAAAATACGTATGAATCAATTAAGTACATATTTTTATTTTTATTTTATAAATAATTTTAGAAGCTGTTAGAAATGTATGCTAGTCGACTACACAAACATATGCCAAATTTACTCAGTTTTATGACTAGTTATTCAATTTTATTGTGCATGAATGTAAATCGTCCTCCTATATGTGTAAAGGTATATACCAACAGGGTACATATCTGAGTAGCTATCGGAAGTTCCTGAATATCGTACACGGAAGAGTTTTATAGTGCGTAGTATAAGTTAACGGCTGCGTAAAATCCATGGCAGGTAAGCGTCGCATTTACGCGTCGGCATCAATAATCTATGGAGACGATAATCTACGTGTCCGCGGTTTATACGAACGTATCAAAACCTTTTTAACAATATCGCAAGAACACCATATTTTTAGCAGAATTAGAACGATTTTGTAAATGTAAATTTTTAAAACGTGTTTTAGGGACGTCAAGATACTTATTTATACTCAAGTCAAGTCAAAGTCAAATGATTCTTTATTCAAATTGTTATAGCAACAAACTCTTTTGAATGGTCTAAGTTACATATAAAATTAAAACTACTTCCGGTTCTAACCCTACACCACTGACCCGAGAAGAACCGGTGAGATTAAACTCATTTAGTAAACAACTTTCTAACCGAAAAGTGCACTTTTCTGCCGTAAAGTGCTATTTTCTTGATTAAAAATAAAGCAATCCGATAGGAAATAACAACTACCTATTGACCAATAAACGCATTCAGATATGGCAGTTTTAGAGTAAAACAGTGTCACTGCCATTTAAATTTGGAGGTTAATAGAAGTTGAAAAAGAATAGAAGTTGCGGTCGTGGGTTCGATCCCCGGCTCGTACCAATGAGATTTTCAAAAACTTATGTACGAAATATCATTTGATATTCACAAGTGCTTTACGGTGAAGGAAAACATCGTGAGGAAACCTGCATACACCTTCGAAGAAATTCAAGGGTGTATGTGAAGTCCCTAACAAGTACTGGGCCAGCGTTGGGACCACGCAAAATAGGCACGTTTGATGTCGAGTTGCGGAAAAAAATGGCTAGAATACAACAACAACAATTTGAAAAATTAATAGCCTGTACCTACATATGTGCATACATAAGTAACAATATCCCATAAAAATGTAAGGTAAGAAATTTTACTTTGTATTAGTAGGTTCCTACCCATTAATTTATAATGGCTTGTACTAGGTTTCTATTGTACAAGTGTCAATGAATGTAGCAACGAGCGCTACGTGCGGCGTAGCACCTGCGGCCCTGCGTAGCGGCGTTACTATGGATTCCGGGGCAGTGGAAAATGCTTTTATACATTATTTTGCTTATTAACATTTGATAAGGAACGTCAACGAAGAAAAACTACGTTATATTGATTTGCTACGGATACCAATGCGACTGTTTTATTATTGTGAATAAACAATACCGATCTGTTAGGTTAAATTTTACATATACGTAATTACATAGACAGGATTTCTAAGGCTGCTTCTAAAAATTAAGCGAATATTGTGTTAGGTGTTTAAGAACATTCAAATAAATTTGTCATCATAGAACGCGAGCAATAATCATAGATTGTTTTTTTAAGCAGTGGTTATCCATACCGTAGAAAACGAAAAATATGCAAGAGCACAGTGAAGTTGGCGCTGCAAGTTCCGAAGTCGCAATATGGCGGACGCAATATGTCCGCGCGGCGCTTTTTGTCGCTCGACTTTCTCATATCGTCTACGGCGATTTAATAAGCGAAACTTTGTCCGTCGCTCATTCGATATGCGACCGCTGTCGGCGACGCTTCGTCATTTGTCAGGGCTTAGGGTCACCCCGATCCAAGCTCCCATTATCGCTCTATTACTTATATTAGTTCGATACAAAGAATAGGTATACGAGTATATATATTTTTACAATTTGATCTTGACTATCTTAATAGGTCTTCGGTTTGAGCGAGTAATATGAAATATTTAGACATAATAATTTTGTTTCCAATTAAACATATTTTTATAAACATATTCTGGGCACTATTCGAATATTTGCACAAATCAATCCAGTTATAAATGTTTCTCATATAATTGCGTTCTAGCAAAACGCTCTTTGTTGTTGTTGTTGTTTATATTTCCTGCAAATTTTTTAAAAGCTTCAAAAATGGCAACCGTGCTGCATCATTTCTAGTAATTAGGTAACACTATCAGGTGTCCTGGAGCGGCCACGGTGTTCCAATATATCTGAATATGCAATAACACCATGGCAATAGTAACTTGCTCACATGGCAAAATATGGTGTACTTATATAAAATGCTCAAAAAATATGTTCTAGACAGCCTAGTCTTACCAGCTGACTGTACTAATTGTATCTGATTTTTTTGCTTGTGCAAAACATATGTTTAAAATTTAACTTTATTTTCATTATTTTTTATGTGTGTACATTTTTCTATACCATTTATCCAAATAGATAAGACCGAAAGCGGATTTAGCGAGTCACGTACATTTCAATGAAGTGAATAGAGTGCCGAGCGAAACATCCCACGCATTGAATTGAAAATGATGCGTCACCGTCCAAATTTTAACAGGAACTCCATCTGGTGTCGGGAGCCGGCATAATCTGCCTCTTAAGCCTTGGACACGAGGTGTATCCAATTACGGCGGCCATTGACACATCTTTAGCCTAATCCTTTCAGCACGACAACCGTAACAGCCTACTGCGATAACAAGTTGCCACTATCCGTTTAGGATTGGAATCGTCGGCGTGTTGTGAGTTTGTCTCTTTTAACGGACATTTTGGTACGGGTAGCGAAAAAAAAAAAAGTTGAAACTGAACGTTGATTCTACAATATGTATAAAGTAGGTACATTCCAAAAACAAAGAACTTAAATATAACTTTCTCTAAGGGGATAAGGAAAAAGATTACGCACAGATCTGTAGCCGCAGAGGAATGATGGTCTCGAATTATTATTTAATCGATAGTGTTTAGCTAAATCACTTAAACGGGAGTATTGTAGCGGTATTATTCAGCACAGGCCCAATGCGGTTTATTAGATATGCAGTGCACTATCGCATCGGGCAGTCAGAGCGGCCGACCACTTTCTGCTCCCTCAGAATTGTAATTTAATCATGGTCACTCTACCGCATTAAATGACATATTACGAACGTTGATTGAACCTAGGAAGAGTTATTGTTAAAACGTTTAAGTGCAGTCCCAGTTGCGTGGCTGGAAATATTATCAACGGACCGAATATATTATCAATGGATAGTAAAATGTGAATTATTGCTGGTTAATTACACCCGCTGATTTGGGTTTCATGTCCATAAAATGGTAAATTGTACGATAATGTAAATTAGTAGGTATTGTAAATGCAAAACCTTGCACAAAGATTTTTTTTCAAAGAAACTTCTTCTAATTAATTGTCGTACTTCCCTAAATTTAAATGAAAGGCTTAGAAAATATTTGGGTGTTACGTAGGTATTTAATGTTAGATACAACTTATTTATTTCATAATTTCAATTAATTTCACTCACGTAAGTACTAAAAATGGTTGGGTTGTTTCTGTAATCTTGAAATAACATGAGACCAGATTATATCCCACTTTTGGGCATTAAGACCGATATATGAATAAAGTTCTCTTTTGTGTAGTTAAGAGTATACTAAGTGGAATAAAAACTATCAACAAAAAGCTTTTTTATTGATGCTTTATTTTTACAATTAGCTTTTTATTTAGTGAATAAAATGTCTCTTCGATTGGAACGAATATGCTTGTGCTAGTAGCCCATAATTAGATCGTCGTGTTTCTCACAGAAACACGACGTTAGCCGTGTGGTGACGGCAGAAAGAATACATTTGTCATCACCCCAACTTCTCCTGCGGGTGTCGTAAGAGTCGACTAAGGAATTGAAGTGTCACTGACCATATTTGATTAAGAATTGATGATGGGCAGCAGCGTCATCATAGTGGACACATTACTACGATCGCCAATCCGCTTGCCCAGCGTGGCGATTATGGGCATTTACCTCCTAATGCGTCGTCAGTTAATAGGAGAGGCCTACGTCCAGCAGTGGACTATCATAGGCTGATGATGATGATGTTTCTCACAAATATCACTTACCTAGCAAACGACACGACGATGTCAGCCTCGTCCGAGTTGATCTCCGTGAAGGTGAGGCGCGAGGCCTGCTCCCACACGTCGAGCGCGCGCGCCAGAACGCTGCGCGTGCCGTACGCGCTGAGCGCGGCGGGGCGACGCGTCGACGACAGACTGGAGACAAGGAAGAAACATGTTGGTTAAAAACAGCCACAAGGAGTAAGTAATAGTACATTGTGCATCAAGGGAGGTAAGTACGGAATTAATAACGAGAGTGTTATTAGTCGAGTTAGTATTCCGCTTACCGACCGTGATGCATACAATGTTTTTCATCACACTTGCGGACAAAAAAATAAGTTTAAAGACAAAATATTAACTCCATGACGTACTGACATTTCTATTACTCCCTAGGGAAGTTCACTTTTCTATTACTCCCGCTACGCATGCAAGCAATGGCGAGCTTATACAGTAAGTGTGATGAAAAACAAGTAACACCCGAATCGTCGCATAGTTAGGTAGGTACAACATATAACATCAACATTTGACTGACCAATGACCATCTGTGAAATGATTGTAATGCGCATAAAGGACACGAATGAGATGAATCTGTGAATTTTCTAAGTATCGAAAATGAGTTTCATGACGGTTAAACAATAAAAAAAATATAGGTATAGGATTGATCACAAGTGGTATATTTAAAGCAGTGTGGATATCTAAAGTACATACCAAGATTTTGCGATTTCATTAAAATAAATTAAAATGTACGGATTGAATTGGATCGATAGTTGTCAAAGAGAATTGGAATATTATCACAAATATTCAGGAACGCAAATTTAGGACTAGTGTCGCTTTATAGGGACCAGGCTGGGGTTACTGACTTTGATACAGTGGCAATTAAATATCAGCTTGCACAATTAGGGTCCTTTGACGTCAAATGAATATTAATTATATTCATTGCGATTGGACACTGAGGGTGAGATCAGTAAGAATTTGTTGCGGGAATATTTTAATTTGTAATCGCTGTTATTTATATATGTAATTCCAATAAAAAATGGCGAGTATTTCAGATTTCAGTGGATACTTATTCAAATTACGTTTTAATAATGAACCGCCATGGATTATTACAAACCACCCTGCTGCCTTTATTTTCTATACTGGTAACATATTTCACAACAATAATTAATAAATATCTAGTCGTTAATTTGTGTCAGAATTTTTCATTTCATGAATTCGCGAATTCACTTGATAAGTAGGCATCATGTTCCTTGTTTGCTATCTGTTGTGTTTAATAAACCAATTGTTAACAAAGCTCATCGGCGTACGTAAAGCCAGAAGCCTCTGATCAGAGGTCATTAGTTGCGCTATACCGTAGATGTTTGTTAGAGCTTTGGTAAAGCAGGGCGCACGTGTCCCGGCGCGCGCTGCGGTCGCCGGCTTCGGAGTAATGGAATAATCGCATTGTGGACAATTTGAGTGACTCGGCCCTATTTAACGCTAGCCGCGTTTATTACACGGGATTTATGCGTTGTCATGTACACAGCGAACTCATTAGGTGTGCACGCAGTTTTAATTACGAATGTAAGTAGATGGGCGCCATGGGTATACTATCTATTAAGCCAAGAGTTGTTACTTGCTCGTATTTCTTTCGTGGTGTGGTTCTCTTCCCGTGGGTGTCCTAAGAGTCGACTAAGGGATTCGAAGTGTCACTGAACATTTATTTATTGAAAATTGATGATGGGCAACAGCATTATCATTATTGGAGTGGACACACTACTGCGATCGCCAAGCCGCTTGCCCAGCGTGGCGATTATGGGCATTTACCTCCTAACGCGTCCGTACGCTTAGTTAATAGGAGAGGCCTTTGTCCAGCAGTGGACTGATTACAGGCTGATGATGTGATTTCTTTCGGTGTCTGTGTTTCACAAGTTATTAGAATTTGACTAGCGTATTTTTTTTAAGGTTAACCTTTTAACCGATGTAGTCAGATGTGTCAGACAATCAATATCCAGCTCACCTCGCCCGAGTCTGATAAATAAAACAAAGTTCTGATTTAGTTTAGCAAGCTCTGATCGGCGTGGTGTGATTTTATATTGGTGGCAAGACGGGCACGCTCAATGAAAAAATCACGGTGGTTAAAAGGGGAATCCAATTAGATTCCCAATAGAAAAAAAGTGTTGGTACCTGAGTATGTTCGTCCTACCTGTATTTTTATAAATTCTACTTACCTATAATATTGAGAGAGCCATGGCTTAAGAAAATCGTTATCGAAAGAACTATAGGTACCTACATTTGACATGTTTGGGAAAATAATATGTGCGATAAATGGGCAAATATCTACGGTATCCGTGAATAAAGCCGACTTGGCCGGAGACAGATAGATGGTTGTTGCTGATGCTGGTATTGCATTCAATTTGTGTCATGATGTCACTCACTACTTTGTATAGACAGAGCTGCTTAAAAACATCGTTAAGAAAAGTGTAAAACTGTAGACTATAGATAGTCTCAGTTCATTAATGTTTTTGTAAGGTTGTTTAATTATGCTACCGAGGGTCACGCAGCACAATTAACACTTGATAAAACGATAAAGGGAATATAATTCAGCGTTTTTAATAGGTTGGGCCCCAGGACAGTCCGCTGGCGGATGAAACCACTCCAAATTTATTATTGCCATATTAACATGGTTCGCCGTCCGCGGCACTATATCAGCGCACTGTTAATTGCAAGCCTTGGATGAAATTTGCAACCACATTTCAATGTTGTTTTGTCAACGTGAAATAATGACTGCCGGGAGTCGATAAACAGGGTTTTTATAGAAAATATTACATTGTAGCGAACGATAATGCATTTCGTTGAAATTTATTGCAGTGTACGGCAAAGGGTGTAAATATGACAGTAGATGTCCACACAATGGGGCATTGTCAGCCGCCCGCCCACTTGGTTGACAGCGTCCTTCAAGCGCAGCCGTCGATGTATGCCTACCTTACACCCCATTACACTGATTGTCTGATAATCATGTCCACGCTTGCTGTCCGCATCGCATGCTTGATAATGATATTCATATCTACCGACGGCCTGTCATAAAAATGATAATGAACGTGAGCGCGTTTAACAACATTATTTAAACTAGAACTACAGAGTAATTTATAATAAAGTGGCTTTACAAGTAGTCGCGAAGCCTGAAAAATACTAACTAATTTTCTAAGAATACAAGGTTAGCAACGTTAGCAATTTCCCTTTAAGTAACTGTAAGTATTCTCGGTTCACGTGCCAGCGACCTCTACAGAAGTTTATGGAGTTTTTGAGTGGATTTCCACTTTGTCAAGGCAGTTGGAACGAGTTTATTGATAAACGAAGGCGTATAACGCGTTGTGGGTCGAAGTTGGGGGTTGTTGGTCAACGTGAGCTGGCGCCGCGCCCGCCGGCCACGTGAGCACGTGACCGACAGCCGCATTGTACGCGCTGGGTCAAGTCTCCTAGGCTACCACTCGCTATTGATATAACGAGAAAAAGGGAACACGCGTAGGTACGAATGTAGACCTACCTACGTCGATTTGTAGCGTGTAAGACATCCAAGCCTGACAATAAAAGGTCTTGTCAATCAATAGCATGATGGTGATGAGTTGATTGTTATGTTTATTCTCAATAAATAAGTTTTGTCATAGTCGTAAACCGTCGCGATGCGAGTCCGATACATTAAAACGTTTCTGCATAATTTAGCAACGGGCCGGGTGGATGGGCATTGCGTTTATAGCGCGAAATAATAAAACATGCGATGTCACGACATCACGGGATGTCTTCACAACGAAACGGACATAATCTCGTTACGATGTCGTAACAAAGAGATTTGTAAGCACAAGCTTTATGGTCTGTGTCCAACGAGCTAAAATTTAATTTTCTGAAATAATCTGTCAGCGAGCCATTAAAATAACGTCCGTACGCTACATAACTTCTTAAATTGTACATGGATCAGCAAAATGCATAAGAATAAGGATCGGATTCAGAAAGTTCTGATATACCTACTATGTAGTCTTTGCGGAAAGTGAATAATATTAGGGTTTTAATTCCGGGCGTAAATGCATATATCGCCATCTAGAATCGTTTATGTAATTTCTTAACCAATTCTGCGATTCGATTTGTTCCTTTTTACAAGCTTTTATTTAGTTTCACCTGTCCCGTTGTCTGTCGTTCTGTAATCAAATCTTGCAACTTAAATTTGATCCACTTCCCGGTTTCCGATTGAGCTGAAATTTAGAATGCATGTATAAATCGGATGACAATGCAATGTTATTGTGACATAGAGCTGATCTGATGATGGAGCTGGAAGGTGGCCATAGGAACTCCGTAATTAAACGATGCAACCCTATCGAGTTTGAGCTCATTGGATTAGTCTTGACGAGTACTTTGATACTATATGGTAACCAGGGTCTGATGATGGAGCCGGAAGGTGACCATAGGAACTCCGTAATTAAACGATGCAACCCTATCGAGTTTGAGCTCATTGGATTAGTCTTGACGAGTACTTTGATACTATATGGTAACCAGGGTCTGATGATGGAGCCGGAAGGTGGCCATAGGAACTCCGTAATTATACGATGCAACCCTATCGAGTTTGAGCTCATTGGATTAGTCTTGACGAGTACTTTGATACTATATGGTAACCAGGGTCTGATGATGGAGCCGGAAGGTGGCCATAGGAACTCCGTAATTGAACGATGCAACCCCATCGAGTTTGGGCTCATTGGATTAGTCTTGACGAGTACTTTGATACTATATGGTAACCAGGGTCTGATGATGGAGCCGGAAGGTGGCCATAGGAACTCCGTAATTAAACGACGCAACCCCATCGAGTTTAGACTCATTGGATTAGTCTTGACGAGTACTTTGATACTATTTATATGCTAACCAGGGTCTGATGTTGGAGCCGGAAGGTGACCATAGGAACTCCGTAATTAAACGACGCAACCCCATCGAGTTTGGACTCATTGGATTAGTCTTGACGAGTACTTTGATACTATATGGTAACCAGGGTCTGATGATGGAGCCGGAAGGTGGCCATAGGAACTCCGTAATTAAACGATGCAACCCTATCGAGTTTGAGCTCATTGGATTAGTCTTGACGAGTACTTTGATACTATATGGTAACCAGGGTCTGATGATGGAGCCGGAAGGTGGCCATAGGAACTCCGTGAGCTCATTGGATTAGTCTTGACGAGTACTTTGATACTATTTATAATAATATGGTAACCAGGGTCTGATGTTGGAGTTGGAAGGTGGCCATAGGAAATCCGTAATTAAACTACGCAACCCCATCGAGTTTGGGCTCATTTGATTAGTCTTGACGAGTACTTTGATACTATATGGTAACCAGGGTCTGATGATGAAGCCGGAAGGTGGCCATAGGAACTCCGTAATTAAACGACGCAACCCCATCGAGTTTGGACTCATTGGCTTAGTCTTGACGAGTACTTTGATACTATTTATATGGTAACCAGGGTCTGATGTTGGAGCTGGAAGGTGGCCATAGGAAGTCCGTAATTAAACGACGCAACCCCATCGAGTTTGGACTCATTTGATTAGTCTTGACGAGTACTTTGATACTATATGGTAACCAGGGTCTGATGATGGAGCCGGAAGGTGGCCATAGGAACTCCGTAATTAAACGACGCAACCCCATCGAGTTTGGACTCATTGGATTAGTCTTGACGAGTACTTTGATACTATTTATATGGTAACCAGGGTCTGATGTTGGAGCCGGAAGGTGGCCATAGGAACTCCGTAATTTAACGACGCAACCCCATTGAGTTTGGACTCGTTGGATTAGTCTTGACGAGTACTTTGATACTATATGGTAACCAGGGTCTGATGATGGAGCCGGAAGGTGGCCCTAGGAACTCCGTAATTAAACGACGCAACCCCATCGAGTTTGGACTCATTGGATTAGTCTTGACGAGTACTTTGATACTATTTATATGGTAACCAGGGTCTGATGTTGGAGCCGGAAGGTGGCCATAGGAACTCCGTAATTAAACGACGCAACCCCATCGAGTTTGGACTCATTGGATTAGTCTTGACGAGTACTTTGATACTAAATGGTAACCAGGGTCTGATGTTGGAGCCGGAAGGTGGCCATAGGAACTCCGTAATTAAACGACGCAACCCCATCGAGTTTGGTCTCGTTTGATTCGTCTTGACGAAGAATGATCAGATTGATATTAATAAAATAATACACACGGACATTAACAAAACAGGAGGTCTTCCAAAAGAACTAGAAATATTTGTTGGTGCTAAAGTTATGTTGAGGTCTAACGTTGACGTTGCTAAGGGACTTGTGAATGGAGCAATAGGTCACATCACTGAAATCATATGGCCGTATTACAGACGTGCTCAACTATACGATGGCGATGTACCATTGGTTCGCGTTGACTTTGGTAACGATGGCATTCACATAATACACCCTAAATCAGTTCAATTTCCTGCTAAATTCAATCACGGCACAGCTGAAAGAAGAATGCTCCCGATTGTCTTGTCTTGGGCTTCAACTGTGCATAAAATGCAGGGAACTACTGTAGATCATGCTGTTATTTATCTAGGCTCCAAATTGTTCGTTGCTGGTCAAGCTTATGTAGCTTTAAGCCGAGTTAGGTATTTAGCAGGTCTTCAAATCGAAGAACTTGACTGCTCCAAGTTGACGTCGAAGACACCTTGTAATGTTGATGCATTAAAAGAAATGGATAGAATGAGAAACGTTACAAATAACTAACAAGTGATTACATAATTTCAACATTATTGATATTTAAATCAGTACATATTACATATAATGTAAACGAACTACGGACTTCATTACGGAATAACGCTGCTACGCGCTGCGAACTACGTCGTAGTAAATCTGTAATTAAAAATAGAGGTACTAAAAAGTTAAAAATAAAATTAAAGAAAAAAAAAAACCTTTTTAAAAACAAGCTTTTATTATTTGTTTATAAAATGAACTAAAAAGTTAAAAATAAATTAACTCTAAAAAGAAATATAACACTTTGTAACTTGATTGTAACCTTTAACGACAAATAAGCGTCTTCGTCTAGGACAAAATAATTCCATATTGTACAAATTTATTTAATTTTAACACTAAAACTTTTCACCATACATAATTATTCAATCTCGTCCCCCCTCTTTATCATAGTCCCTATTTAGAAATGAAAGCGTGTTACATTGTGATAGCTTGAGGAAAATGTTGTGTTGTATTAAATGTAACACGCTTTCATTTATAAATGGGGACTATGATAAAAAGGGGGGACGAGATTGAATAATTATGTATGGTGAAAAGTTTTAGTGTTAAAATTAAATAAATTTGTACAATATGGAATTATTTTGTCCTAGACGAAGACGCTTATTTGTCGTTAAAGGTTACAATCAAGTTACAAAGTGTTATATTTCTTTTTAGAGTTAATTTATTTTTAACTTTTTAGTTCATTTTATAAACAAATAATAAAAGCTTGTTTTTAAAAAGGTTTTTTTTTCTTTATTTGCTATCACTCTTCTATTTCTTAATAGCCTATAGTATGTCTATAGGTTGTAGGGTGCCTATTTGATTTTTTTACATGATAAAAACAAGACAATAACTGTATCACTTTTCAGTAGGTAGGTACTTTTTCTAGAATAAAGAAATGGTTCGTAATATATAACAGCGAAATTCATGTTATGGATTTAATAGTGACTGTTTATTTTAAATGTTCTGACTAATTAGAATCTGCACGTATCTACGTACCATAGTTGATAAGTACATTGTATACAACTAGCAACTTGTAAAATGCCTAAATAGTATGGAAGTTACCCGTTGTTCATACACGTTTGTTATACTATCGTAAACACTGCATTAACAGCGTAATATGCGTAGCTCAGTGACCCGTATAACAATTCCTCTCAAGCTGATTGACCTTTATCATGTCTCCTGCAATAATGCACTGCTTTGTGTCCCCCGCGCCCGCATCACGCCTCAGACGTCTTTCACTCTCACGCTTAGCCACAACCTCAGAACCCATAAGACCAATGTCATAGACTTTCATCAAATACTTTCGTCGAAAAAGATCCAGGGGATTGCAGTTAACGGGCAATACCCGATGACTCGCCCGGCATTTCGACGTTCTCCGGTTCTGTAAAAGGATTTAAAACTTGCCGTGAATTTGAGGACAGCAAGTCTATTACGACGCGTCAGTCAAGAAAGTTTCCGTGTGATAGAAGGGTTCAAGAGGTTAAAGTTAGTTTCTGATAGATGTTGTGTGCCAGCCCAAATGATGGGTATAGTTATTTATTTACTAAGTTACTGTTGTGGTTTTCGTGCTGACAGTAACCTCGTTTATTATTCCAGAGTATCCTATTAAGTCTGAATTCAGTAACAAGTAAACTACCAGAATTTTTTTTTTGGAAATAAATACTAAATGTAACTCGTAATGTAGTACCTATGTAGGTGGTATTCTGATAGGTGTATTTTTATCTTTCTGGCTATAAATAACAACATTTCATACGTAACTTGATACAATTTTGCCTTATGTAAGTTATGTTACGTATAATATTATGCATGTATCAAGGTAAAAACCATGTTTAATAAGATAAGCATCCTCGGTATATCTGTTTAATTTTATAATCCTCAGACACATTGAACAATTACGTTGTAATAAAATATACATTTATTTTATTACGAAATTGGTAAGTACCTACCTAAGTAATGAAACTTTGTCCTTAGTTTAATGCGCGTTATAATTTTCTTATTTAGTTACTACCATAAATAAATAATTCAATTTCCAATGAGGTGTAGATATACCTACCTATCTGAAGTAGCAAGATATTGACTAACAAACAAGCATTAAGACAGTCGACGAGCCGTCATGGTCCAAGACGTACCTACGTCGAATCCTAATTGACCTTTATCGCTGCTCCTTCGATAATAGCTCCTTTGAATGTCGGCTGTCGGCCGGCGGATCTCACGTGCTCCATTGTGAGGAAGCATTGATGCTCCTCGGGGATTTGAGAGGATTTCCAGACAACGCCTCTATCGCCTTGTGTACATACATACGGATCAAACGCTGTTCACTTAGCCATGTTTATGGAGTTTGTGATGATTGCACTTGCAGCCCTGCCCGATTACGGCTGCCGAGATTATACTTTACAAATATATAAGTGGTGGTATTTAAATTAGTGGTCAGGCAAGTTAGATAGAAAACGGGGGCAGGTTCGTAATCTAGTTATGAACAATGTTTATTCTCACTTACAGAATGCTATTTAAATATGAAAACGAGAATTACTACAGAGATATCTATCAACAATATTTATTGTAATGGTGAACCACTGAAATTGATGATATGTCTTATTCTCTCTTGTTTGTTTATCAATGGCGTTTTCTACAAGTAAGGTAGATACATAAATACTAGTTTCAATATGATGTGTCGATTCGATTAAATGTTTGACCGGGGCAGTATGCGCATAATCACGTAGAGCAGAGGAATGAGCAAATCTGGCCGGTAGCCGCCGCAGCGGTGTTCGAGCGCTGGAGGCGGAATTAAGTCGAGAGTAACGTTGTTATGACGATAAAGGCATTCTCGCTACGTGCGGGCATTTTCCGCGCGAGCTCAGCTACCAAATTGAAACGATTTTTCAGTGGCATGATTGCATCGGCGATCAGCGTTAGCACTAGCCTATTCATACCTGTGTTGTGAGGGAAACGGGTTGGCCGGATATCGAGATTTTTACCCTGATAACCCGATATGGCTGAAAAATCCGGCCCGAAAATTTTGTTAGTCGTTTATAAATGCTACGCACACGCGCGACACGAGGCTCGGGTAGCAACGCCCTGTCACAATGGCGGAATAAAAAGATTTTTCCCCGAAACAAGGAGTATTCAATTAAAATCACACTTTTTAACGAACGAACTAGATGAATACGTAATTTGTTTTGAGAAAAAACAAAATCTATCTATGTAAACCAATAACTCTCATTTGTATTTTTATTAGGTAGACTTATTGTTTACTATTTTTGTATCAATCATATAATATATTGTTTCAAATAAATTGAATATTCCATAACACACGTATGCCGAAAATGGAAGGGAGGTATTCATAAGCATAAATCGCGTTACAAAACTATAGTAAATAAACTTGGGTACTTATTAAATGAATTCGTAATACTTACTACCGACTTCGAACATAAAATAATATTATGATAGTTTAGCAAAAATGTTAAAACGTAGGTATGAAGTCTTTATAGCTATGAAAGTTTCAAATTACAAGAGCCCTGCAGGGTGCATTGAAGAAGTACTTAGATACACGCGGGGAACTTTTATATTAGTTGGCTAAACTGAAAGACATGTAATTGGAAACTAGAAACTGCTGCTGCCGCGGCTTGCACACATACAGTTACATGGTAAATTTCGTTTGGGTATTTAATCTTTTAATTAAAACCCTTTTTATGGTCAGAAACTGATGCAATCTTTATTTTTTACCGCGATTTTTTTTGAGTATTCCTATATTTTAAGCATGTTTTAGATATTCCAGTGATCGAATTTGTCTCTGCAAATACCAGTTGAAAGCAGGATGTTAACTTTTGGATGAATAGTACTTTTGCGTTACCTACCAGTATTTAAGTAAACTAAAATGCTAATGTCCAACTAAAACAACCTAAGAAAACAACAATATCTACTCACTTTGTTCGTAAATATCTCTACTTCGTCTTCTCAATTTATATTTAGGTACATATGTATATGTAGTTCCAATATAGGTAATAGTAATAAATCTGATTTAACATGAATTTATTGTAATAAGCTCCGCTTTATCTAACTATAACTTAACCAATATTTAAGTTAATACGAGTATTAAGTTATAGTTAGGTTAACTTAAATCGACAGCGCAAACATAAAACTACTTACAGATGTTGGAGCATTGCCAACTAATTTATTTCCCCTATAGCGACCTCTATTTCATAAACGATTGCATCATAAAATATCGACTATACTTGGTTCAATGACCTGCATTGCATCTGCCTACGGTTGTTTATATTAGTCTTTATTTCTATATGTGCCTCCCACTTTCCCGAAATGCAATTAGCCCGGCGGCGCGAAATGCTATGACAGATTGATCAAAACACATTTGCTGCATCGCATACCTAGGCATCATTGTGCTAGATATCTAAAAGTACTTGTAGTAGTAGTAGTATATCATTCTTTAATAAATTTATCTTATCCAAGTTATGCTTTCTCAACAGATTTCTCATCGTAATTGGGATAGCAAATGTTCTTTAATAAGAAAATGAATTATTACACGATAATATCATAAGAAGTTATAGTTAAACAAAGCTAATTTTTGCACATCGACATAAAAATAATTATGTTGGGATTGGGACACCTTACACAAATTGACTCAGTCCCACGGTAAGCTCAATTAAGGCTTGTGATGTTGGTAGCAAGCCATGATATTATGTACTCATATAATAGATACATACATATAGATACCTAAATACATAGACAGCCACGACCAAGGAACAAATAAGTATTTGTGATAAATAAATACCTACACAAATAATGCCCTCGCCGGGATTTAGACCCGGAACCTCCAGCTTCGTAGGCAGTCACTACCAACTAGGCTACGGAGGCTGACAATTATACAATCGACATTCGATTATAAACCGTGGTGAGCAAGAGAGAGGCTATATTTTGAAAGCGCTGCGATATGATATGTAGCAAAAAGGGTCTTGAATTGATGAACTGTTTCACTAAAATATTGCTGACAGCTTGCGACATCGTGCATCTTGTAGCAATGGCATTCGAGGCACGACACGACGAGGGCTATTACCATAGCAACGTAAGCGTATAGCTTCAAAAGAACTAGCACTAGTGTTTTCTCTACGTATTTAATTTACCGATTTCTAGATCACCATATACTGGCTTACATGCGGTTTTCCTGCGATCAAAATGTCGGCCGAGACTGCCGAGAGGCGTTCGTCGCGCGATAACCGCCGGAAGCGATGTTAGGCTTTATGAATATTCGTGCAGGTTTTCCGTTACACGTAGATTAGGGGGCGCCCCGGTACCCGAATTTCCCAACTTAGAAAATATTCTATGAAGAAAGGACTATTCAAGTATCATGAGGTATCTTGCACAAGCTATTTTGATTCCTTGGTATTTTTGGTTTGAGCTAAAACTCTGTAATATAATAAATATTTTCACGTTCTAAAATTGTGGAATTATTTTAGACTAGGTAAATATTATTGATAGTATAAGTACCTACCATTATTTACTGTTATATTATCCGTATCAAATGGATAATATTAAATAATAGGACGATATACATAATATGCATAGGTAGTAAGTATTTGTTGTCAGTGTTGCCGGAGACTTTGTGTAAAAATGTTGAGATTTGACCGCTAGATGTAGTTGTTGAAAAGCAAAAAAAAAATGAAAACATTATATACATTTGAGGGTGAAAAGTGTCGTTTATACGGTTGAATTAAATTGTAAACTGGATCGTAATGGAAGCAAAGTAAATTCTCTCACTTTATCTATCCAATAACCCTACCACTGCGACAGCGGGTCTATTTGACCCGCACTCCTGTAACTCAAGTCAAGTTATTTTTACAGCCCCCAGTCGGACGCTAAAAGCGTTTGTCTTGAATTAAAGTGCTATGCCAGCCAATGGAAGTTTTACTCGAAGGGGGTACTGTTTTAAACGGTACTTTAAATAGTTTGTAAGGTGAGTATTGATATTAAATGTGTTTTATAGGGTAATATTTAAGAAACCATTATAATACAAGTATTAATAAAGAAATTGTATAGTTTATGGTAACTTTATGGTTACTTAAAGAGACCTATACATCTACCTAAGTAGTTATCGATAAAAGAAGTGTACATGCTGACTGACCGTAAATGGGCAGGTGTCTATTTGCTAATCTTTTTTATAAATAATAATAAAGCAAACAAGAACAAATATCACGTATTTTGAGCGACGCCGCGTCTATCGATAACGGAAATAACTAGTGGATTAGTGGCAGGTCTCCCGACAGATACATCCGGCGGAACCAAGCGGGATTGCTTCCCGCACCACTGCACCTCATGCGGCAACCTACCAACAGCGGAACAAGGGCAAGGGGGTACTGCGGCACATATCGTGTATAGAAGTGTTTTCTTTATAATAATACAAGCAGAAAAAGAAGCAGAACGAGCATAAACTTTGAAGATGAGGTATACCAGCTCTATAAGCAAAAATTCGCGCTCAATGGATAGCTCGGGATGTTTTTTTTATCCCTAAGCAATAAAATAAACGTCCCCCTGATCTGTGACAACTCCAAGTCTCTTCCACATTTTAAAGCCTGGAAATAATACACCCTGACCCGAACCGGAACGAATTTCTTTCATACGTTGACACGGCAGGACTCGGATATCGTTTTAAATTTTCTATTCACTAATGATCGAAGGTGGGAGCGATCGTCAGATTCTGTAATTATGCAATGATATTTTCACATTTAGAGGTACAGGTGAATTGAGGCTATTAAAATGAGGGTGGGTATTGTCCAGTGCAAGTGGATAGAACCCGAATTCGCTCGGGAATTCTCGGCGTTCATTAGAAATACCCGAGCAGGAATGCCTCCGGACGTAAATAAATAAGTGATTAACGCAGTTGGGATTGTTTTCGGACGCTGCGCTCTGCCGCCGGCCGCTGCAACTACTCGGACTTAACTTTCAGTACATTCGGAATGAACTGCCGCGCAGAGTGTCAACTTGATCCTTTAATGTTCTATTACATTAGAAACTATTCTTCACTTTATCTTCTCCCAACAAAGGAAATGCTTTAGAGGAAATCCAAACAGACCTTCCTCCTACTTAAAAGTCATGGCTGCTTTTATCATTTCTCAAAAATATTTAGCATGAATGGAAGCATTTTAACGTGAATTTCTATAAAAGCCTTCGAGTTCTTTTGCACTTAAGCTGAATTTTATTACATCGTTGCGAAAGAAGGTAAACGCAATCCAAGGTATTAATCTGGATCACACGAGTTCTATTGAGGCTTTGAACTTGCCGGCAGCTCATCAACTACCTTTGAACGTTAATCCTAGATCAAGTCACTAAAGCGTTACCTACTATGAAAAACTTTTCATAGTAACAGTTAAGTAACTACTTATACGACTATTTCTAAAACTATTTTGTGTGCGAATTATAGTGAAAGGGTACCTACCGATGTAATCAGCTACTTTTTTGAAAGATTTCATTAATATTGGAATTATTGTGTACCTATACACCTAAATATATAAGAGTAAAGGATATACGAATTAATATATTCATTAGCTCCAAAAGTTTAAAAAAATAAACTGTTTTTTTTTAATAAAGAAATATTGTTTAATTTTAATTGAATATTTAAATATTGCTCCCGTAAGGAACTCTACCCATGGAGGGTTTAAAATTCACCCATGGCGTAGTAATTATTGATCCGAACCGACAAGAGGTTCACTGGTTGTTGAAAGTTGTGCGAGTGCTGAAGGGATTAAGGCAGCGATCGCCGTCGCAGCGTGCTGGCCCAGTATTCCCGCTTACAGAGTGCTTTGTTCTAGGGAAACTAGTATACTCGTGACCTCCGATTGCTAATATATGTCTTAGATCTCGAGGTCACCGTCATAATGTATAGTTCAAGCGAACGCTCGGTAAACAATGGCGACAACTGCTCTGGCGTAGCCCGTGATAACGTTATCACGGAATCTTTGTTAGTTATTGGCGGTAGGAAGTTGCCGGTTGGTTTAGGGACTAAATGGACCCGCACGTCCGGACAAACATCGTGCAAATTCGGAACTCAAACAAGTTTAAGCAAATTTATAACTGCCGGATTGGAAGCGGCTGGTCTCGCTGGCTCGCGGCGTCACACGTCGGTCTGCAGTCAGGGTTCGTACTAATATTATACACTCACAAGATTAATTAATCAAAATGTGTGCATTATACGAGTTTGTATAATTAGTTTTATATGTACTTGCAGCTTTTATGTTCATCTTGTTTCTTTATTGCAGCCACGACTTTGAGTCGAAACGAGTTTTCTCTATTATTTAGTGATATGAGTAAGAGTGGAGGAAAGGTAGGTAGAAGGAGGTAGGAAGGTGGATCCTGGCAAAGGCCGGGATAACGCTAGGTAGAAGAAGAAGTGATTTAAGTAGTAAGACCGGGTTTATCGATAGCGCTAAAACCAAAAAACAAAAGCTACCAGTACATTTCCAATCAATTTTTGTAATAAAAAAATGTATTCCAGAGCAGATATTGTAAACTAGATAGCCTGAATGTTCTTTCTATAATTCGATGTAATGTAACACAGTACAAGAACAAATACTGAAATCATGCAAAACTAATGTACTTACCTATACGTACTACATTTAAACCAATTGTCCGTAAACATCGAAATTCATACATATTTGAATATCCTACAAGCATTTCAAAAGACAACTGTAATTTGAGAGCGGAAACTCGTCTAATGACAAAGTGCCGCTGTGATATTGAAGGGGAAATGATATGAAAATAGTTTCCTTATAACATTGGAAGCGTGATGGGAAAACTAAAGATGTAGGTAGCGCCGCTCCCGGCGGGACAGCTCGCCAGTAGCTTGCCGTAGACTGTTGTGGATGTCCTATACGGACGGAATACGATTGCATCACTAATATGTATAATGTAGGTAAAGTAAATGGTAAAAGAAGGGCGACGCCCGATCGCGCAGAATATAATCGGCGGGATAGTACTACGGGCGCGTATTAAGAAACAATATATTAATTGATACATCAAATAAATATCTACTACATTAATAAAATATGAAATGCATCGTTCGCGATTGATATTTCGCAATATTAACCTTAGTTTCTAGTCCTATAATTGAAATAAATCAGTCGCTCATAAAACGTGATACCAATTTTATATAGGTCTGAATGTAAACAGCCTATCTGAATACAGCCTAAACAAGGGCGACGACGTTGCCTGCGGCCGAGTGTCCCGTGCGTGCTGTCAACGCGTTATTAGTCCTATATTAACAACTAGGAAAATGTTTGCTCAAATGTGCTTGTTGAACAAACAAGCAGTTCTGAATTACACAATTTTTTTTATTATAATTGCCATTAGCAAAATTTTGGTCTATCTATATTGTACCGAACAGAGGAAACAAAGAAGTGGCCCCAACTCATCAAGACGTTAATTTTTTATTGCTATCATATAGCATCAGAAATTGTGTAAAATTGAGAAATAGCAGACACAATTTAGGCTTTGTTATATGTTGAAATTAAATCAAAACAAATTAATTCTGAGTGTCAGTGCACTGTTACATGTTGATTGTTCGCACAGTTTGTTAACTAAATAAATCCAAAGCAGGTATTCGCAAACTAAAGATAACATTATTCACAAGCTCATAAATCCAATTTTATTATACTTTATTGGCTTATGGAACGTACTACTTTTAAGAGTCCCAAACTCTCCTAGCTCGCGTGCGTTACGTAAAGGAATATTATCTCAAGTCGCGTCGGCAAATAAAGTGATACGAAGGGGTACTTCGCTTCCAGTACAAGGGTGCAAGGCCCCAGAGGGCGAAGCCCGAGGTGCTTGCCCGCGCTAGCACTCTTTGTCTTCAACCTTCCCACCCTGGCGACTGGCGTCTTTAAATTATGTTAGTAAGGCAACAGATACGGAAAGCGTGCATTTTTATATCTAGATTTGTTGCTTTTGGTTATTCAGGAATATAGCAAACTTTTGTACCTTGGTACGCATTTATTATAGAGTTCTGAGAAAAACATACCAAAAATATACCACGGTACCTAATTTATTTAAAGTTAAGTTTTATTTAAGTACTTATAACGATACAAAAAATATGACTATTTCATTTACACCACGGATACAAGCTAAGATTGCAAGGTAGATTTACGACACTTGTAAAATGCATTTTTAATTGTTTCAACGACGAAAGTAAATTCGGCTTAGGAAATTCACCTTTGTTTCCTAGTTTTGTGGTTTCCGAGTAATATGCCTGTGTCGTATACGTACGAACTGAAACTGAATTCTGAAAATTCTGGATGCTACATGAGAGATCTACATTTTCCAAAGGACCGTTATTTTTACGAGTTGGACATAATCTGCGGTGCACGTTCGACACTGCACCGGCGACAGATAGTTGCATAATAACAAACCGAGATGGCGTTGACCGCGAGGTGAACGTACAGCAGTTCAACAGCACAGCAAGGGTCGAATGGAAGGTCGTCGGTACCCCCCTTTGTTACATAACGTTACAGCACACCTATTATACTGAATAACAACGGTTATATTTGTGAACTCCGTCTGATATGCACGTTACGTGTGCTTGTTATAACAACGATATTTCACAAGGAATTAAGAAGCAACTTCTGATTGTTGTGAAATCCATTCACATTACACATGAGGATATAATACGCGCGCTCTCGTAAATATAAGGACAATCCACTGCTTATAAAATTAGCGAAATTGATGAGGGGATTTTGGAGTACCGTTTGAAAAAATCATTCCTTGCACGTTTTAATTCGCAATAACTTTGAGGCCGGATCATATTCAAATATAGTAGGTACAGTTGCCATCAAATTATATTAAAGCGGACAGGGTGTTCGCTCACCGTGGATGCTCCGATATACCGGTACAATTCAACAAGAAAGAATATTTATATTTTAACTGTTAAAGGATAGTAGAGAGAAAGTTTAGTAGGTAACGAGATAGAACTGTGCGCTAATATTTCTTGATCTGGTGCAGAATATTATACTCATGCCTTGACTCCACCATAAGGAAATCTTCTTACAATTTTTGAAGTACCTAACAACCACAGTTTAGTGTCATATATGTAGTTCGTATTTCGAAAACCAGGTTGCTCGATTTATTGAGTTTGACCAAATGACCACCTAGCCATCGATTTCTTATGAGTTACGCTCTAAAAAACTTAAAAAAGTAATGTTCCAAAAATGTTTATAATTATTAATTGAAAATGTAATTTTCTACGGATAGCCAATTCTTACTCGCACTTTTTTTTTAATTTGCCACATTTTATACTGACAAGGTGAGTATACTTTATGAACCAGCATCATTATCGAAGTATTTTTTTCTGGGTACATGCCCTTTTACGTTGATACTCGTAGGTACCAAACATACCCTCAAGAACAAAAGTTTCGGGTCAAGTGTAATTTTCGTAGACTTCAGATTATTCCTACACTCTAATATTTGCAAGCAAGAACAAAATGGAGCTTTATCATTGTTAGGTAGAGTAGAGACGAAAGGTTACAATACAACTAAACTGGTAATATTTTAAAAAATTCTATGAAATCAGCATGTTTACAGCGTTTTCTAAGAAATCGTACGTGAAAATTTAAATTAATTGCCTATAAATGCACAATGCTCAGTGTTCATTTACTAATGAAATTATTTGTTCTACGATTGATCGAGTTTATAGGGACTCCCTAGTTTCAAGCAAACATCGATCAGTGCGTTAACAAAAAGGCAAATATTTTTTCTTCCACGTTTAAATTGAAAGCGAAAAAAGAATATTACAATTCTTTTTTGTCTCGAGGCGGGCGCGGCGCACAAAGCCTACCTGTTTTGTATTCGCTTCCTCACTCACCTGGAAAGGAAAGAAAAGAACATGTTAATTAAGAACCACTGAAACAAAATTGATATCGTCGGGAATGGCGCTTCTGCTGCTATTGTTAACGGATACCAGCAGTTGTTTGACTACTGTTAGAAAAACATCCCCTTTCCCGGCTACTTAAATTAATACTTTTCTCTTTTGCCTCAGTCGTTTGAAATCCTATAGCTTCAATGGTAAATTAAGATGATAAGCTAATATACGAAAGGGACGATGCGATATTTAAGCAACGAGTTGAAGGCATAGCCGCGGATCGGCTGGGCGAGTGGCATCGAGCCCGTGCAGTGCCAAACGAGCTTGAAACGTAGTAGATCTCATTAACACGTAGCGGCGGTGATATTTAGGGAGCGCTGGGCGCAGCGAGCGCGGTGAGCCGCGAACTAGCATTTGGCAGCGCGCGCGCTCGTACACAGCCGGTTCGGTAAACTAAACAACTCGTAAAAGTGTAAAAGTCGTAACGATAGCGGCGGCAGAACCGCCTAATATGACCGGCGGCTGGAGCCGAGCCAGTCGTGCTCATTATCAGATGGGACGTTTCGGGTGCAACCCTTTCGTTTTACGATTGGCCTCTAATTACAGCGGCGCTCAAGGCGGCACGCTTTTTCAGTTGATACGAGCACTGAGCGAGCGCGCTTTGCCAAATAGACATATTTACCGCCACTAGCCAAATCGTTTACGCGGTTCGACGGCTGCGTTCCGTGTGGCAGTTTGTACTATCAGCTACAATTTTGCGATATGAAAAAAGTCTGGAAAAATGTCGTAGTGGAGCCGCAATAACAGAGAGCGCTGGTTTACGAGAGGCGGCTGATAAAACCGACGCGGCTCGCAGTGTGCGGGTCGCCTTAACGACGTGTTGCCAATTTATGCCGCGCGATAAGCAGAGTTTGTTTAGCCTACGGCCACGGGAGTTACGAGCCGAATCGCACAGGCTTACAACTTCACTCCGCACAGTATATGTACATTGTTACATTCTGTATGCCGCAAGAAGGAAATGTTTGTGTAACTGTTATTACAAAATTTATAGGAATATACCTACTCACTTTATTCGGCATTCCTCTGAGGTACCACTTGGTATTGCCTACTGTAACGTAACATATTCAAGATGCTGGTTGCACAATCGGCGCCGGAATACCGGCTGGAATTACACGGAATCGCTCGCAGAGAATATTAGTATGCCAATGCGGATCGCCGTTGGAATGAATCGACGTGATGCCGACGGCGGCGTCACCGCTACGTCAAATTGTACCAGCGCACTTACATAAGTAACGTCGGCTAGCACTGCTACTATATAGTCTGCTGCATTTACCTAATAGTTACCATATTTAACAGCGTTGATTATTGACGAAGATAGGTAATGTAGAGACAAAATGCAAGAGAGTTAGTCAGAATAGAGTCCAATAAAAAAAATATCATCTTATTTTACTTTTGTACTTATAGTCTATAGTTCTATACAAATTGTATTAATTTTTTCGTTCATATTCATTCTTTGCTACTACGGCTCACTTCGTAACCGGGACCTTTGTAACCGGTTGCGAAGCCGGGGTTTCAATCCGCGACGAATAAATCAAAATAATACAAACTATCTTAGGATAGTACCTATGATATACTCGTACATCCTCGGGTCTAAACTCATTAACAAAGAGAATTATTAAGAGCTGGTTTCCTGCCATTCACCAGAATTGAAGTTGCGTTTGGTATCATAATACAATGAACAATTAATTCATGAAAAATAAAACCTAAATAATAAAAAGAGGCAGTTAACTGGTCTCATCGCTGAAGAGCGATCGATCTCTTTCAAATAACCTTTACAAATTCTTTCGCATAAAGTGAAGTACCTACCTACTAACGTAATATAGGTCTACGCTGTCAAAATGAGCCAAGTAATTTTTCCCCGTAATAGGAGGATTTAAATTGCGATGACATATAATGATTGAGTATTATTCCCCGGATACCATAAACCTTTTTGCAAGGAAATCGTCCGATGAAAGATGAGCCCTTTTGTCGGTGACTCCAAACATAGCGCGTGACAGGCATGGGATATATGGTAGTGTATTCGGTTGGTAATCCAGCAATATTGGGGACATGACAGGCATCGATGACTTGTATTATGAGTACGTGTGAAATGTCGCCCATATCGTGGTCATTGTGTCCCCGCCTTCGGGCTTTCAGGGCGGGTTAAGCTTTCATGACGAAACTCACTTTAAAACCGACGGCGAGGAATTTTACACCGAATATATTACCTACTCACGATTCATAGCCGTAGTTTAATTCAAGACTATTACATTTTGAGTTAATGTACTTAATTCACATTTTACACGTATAGTTAAGCTACTTTTTATCGGAATATAAATTAATAACTTATTCCCTTTTTACCACACGCTAATTTTAATATGACAGAATATAAGGATGTAGGTACCTACTAATAATTAGCTCATGTCTATTTGATAGACGTTCTAAACAGAGGTTTTATTAACTCAACGGACATTAGAAACTAATTTGTCACGAAGATTTAAAAATAATTATTAATTTGCATAGAGTTTAGAGTAAGTAACTCATGCTTCTGTATGCATCTATGCATAATTTGTCTGTTACGAATACAAAGTAGGTATTCAAAAACATTGATTATTTTTATGAGTATGTATCTAAAAAGGAACTGGACCTTTTTGTGATTTATGAAGTAAAAATCACCCACTAGGGATTCTAAAACGATTGTTTACCACTGATTTCGAGCGCTAAAAACTGAAAAATCACCCCCTGATGCTTAAAAGTTATAAACTAAACTTTGGAACGAATTGTCACAAGCGGTGTTTCCGGACCGATACTACCTTCAAACCTTCAAGAAAAGAGCGTACTCCCACCTTAAAGGCCGGCAACGCATTTGCGACGCCTCTGGTGTTGCGGATGTCCATGGGCGACGTTAATCGCTTTCCATCAGGCGATTCGTCTGTTCGTTTGCCACCTATAGCATAAAAAAAAAACCTGTTCCTAAATCACAAACTAGTTCTGAGTAAGTTTGTTAAGGAATTAAATCCTTGTACCTAAGTATTTCATACATTTCCACTAGTTACCAATAAAACATTAAAACGTTTGATGTTATTTGGTTAGGTAATATGCATTTTGAACTTTATTTACTATTGTGTCTGACGATTCAAACGTGGTTATTAACTACGCTTATTACAATAAGTACCTAAATCGTTTGATTTTGAACTTCACTTCCATGTGTACGATAACTATGTATTTATAACAATTTGAGTCAACTGAATAATTTAAAACTTATTAAGTTTCAAACATAGTTTCAGTCGTGATTATTTTACGTAGACATTCTAATTAACGAAGTTAAGAGCGTATCTATAAGAATATATCAGATTCATATTTGATAATTTTAAGACTGTAAAAATAATACCTAGTTATCTACGTAGAAATTCATAAAAAGCAAGATTTAGAACCATAAGCGAGTAATTCGGAGATGGTAACCCCCGGGGCTCGGCGGCGACGCGCTGGCCGCGACCGTGGGGGCTGTCAACTCAATCTTGCCCCATTACGTGCGACAAATTGGAAAAATATTCAATTACACCTCGCTAAATATTGAATTATATCAAGGCAAATTACAATTTTGCATTGGGGATGTAACAAAGTTCGTGCTTTGTTGCTGTTAAGTAACATGTTAAATCAGCTTTAGGTAACTATGTATGCCTTAATGATTTGTGAAAATTTATCACAAATGGTTTCACAAAATAACGCAGTCATAAATTGTAATTTTTGTGTAAGTAATTTGTAAGTGTAAATCCCTACCCATATACTTTTTTTTTATTTTAGTTGACTTTATAAGTTTTATAACTCCGTAGTGTTTTCGGAAATAAAACCTTGAATACCAAAGATCAAGACAGGCGCCAGGTAGCATTGTACTGGTCTCTACAGTAGTCTATAGTCTTGGGTCCTCTGAGCACATGTATGATTGATTTATTTACTCGATTGAAAAATAATATGCGAGCTTAAGCGCGGCGACAAGTGGGCGCGGGAATTGCTCGCCAGTTGGAGTAATTGGCAATTAATCACCAGCCGTTTTCTATTTCAGCCGGGACGACCGGCGACCGGCCTGCGCCACCTACCGCTAACGAGATTGAGACTGCACCGTATATGACTCTAATAACATTCTGTAATAACCACTCGACACTCCATCTAACTAATAACAAAAAAGTATAAGAAACCGAGCGTTGCACCCAATAAAACGGCCCGCGGGAGATAACTGCGGCCCTAATACAACATTCAAGTTTAAGCCGCGACGAGTTCGCGAACGTCTGTCGCGGGCCCTCGCCTCTCGGCGAGCCCACTTCATTCAGATCAGTATCTTTATAACATAATTAAGTAAATTTCAAAGTCGTCGCGCTCCGTCTACGAAATAATAAGACTAAGAGCTTAGATAACCCGCGATTTAAAGTAATTTTCCGTCATTTCCCCATCTCTTGTAATTAGGAATTTCGGCGCGAGTAACCGAATTACTCGACGTATCATATCTCCCGAGAGAGCGTTTTGATTCGGTCTCCTTTGTCGATATAATTCGACAGCGCCCATAACTTGCCGGATTCTATGAAAGCCGGATTCCAATGGGACAATTGATTGGTTCTCAACTTTATTTGTACCTATTTGGAAAGTTATAATAATCTTTTATTGATTTTAGTCGGTTCATTGCACATTACCCTAATCGGAAATATATAAAATACGAGTTCATTTGATTCTTCTGTTTGAATTATAAAGTTTTGATTACGAGGTCATTTGTGAGTTATTGCATCGATCCGACGAATATATTTCGGTTGGCTGTTTATAAAATAGTCTGCCAATTATACTTCCGTTATTGTGGCACTCGCTGAACGATTCAGCGAACACAATCAAACTACTTAGTTCTCTGTCAAAACGAAATGCATTTGAACAGATGATTAACAACCAAACCATAATGATTAAATTTAAGTAGGTTGGTAGGTAGACCTACAACAGCTATACATTATAGCATAGCATCTCTCCATACCTACTTAATTTGAATATTTAATTATAAAAAACGGATAGTCTTGTATTTTTGGCTAGACTACATGGTATTTACGGTCAATATGTTAAATATAAAGTCCAGTTAGGCAAGCAGGCCGAGTTTTGTTGGTGTGATTTGTGTGTAGTAGTAGTTCGCGGCGGGCTATTTGTATCGGTAGGTACTCGGTGGTTGCAGAGTGGATTGCGCCGCGACACCTTTCAAATAAATTGTCTTGAGACCGACCGAGACGGTAAACAACTCGCCCCTATGCAGATGTTCGAGCTAAACCAAACACCTTCAATGCGCCCGAGAAGTACTTGGGGTTCTTAAATTGCTCTCAAGTGACTATTCTTTAACTTCCATACCTTTCTATATTCAGTTGGTATATTTCTTCTTACTTTCCCATTATTGAAATGTAAGGTTGAAATTGTTTCGACTTAGAACAATATTAAACAAACAAAACTTTGTAGTAACAGCTAATTCATTAGTAGCAAGCTAATAACTGGAATTCTAACGGATAAGTTGAAAATAAATACGTCGAAGACTATAACGAACGTCGGCAAAGTTTCATAATTAGAAAGCACCTTTCGCTGGTGACTCATCCAGCGTATCCCGGTGTATACCTCAATCGTAACTAAACAAGTTACTGGACACCGGAGTCGCGTAACAAAGTTCGATTGTCAACTGCAAAACTAGACGGAGTGACGGGCAAATTAAACGGTAAGGCGCAGTGTGTTAGCGAACGAGGCAAACCAAGCAGCCATGTGAGCTGCGCTGTGCCTAGCTCCTCGCCTAGGACCGATGATGAAAGGGGAAGACCGCGAGCCGAGTTTGTGACAATGAGAATAGTCTGCCCCTTAAAAGTGTTCTGTTAGTTAGACGAACACAACACTGGCGCTATGCTTAGTACTTATATCTGTATCATTTCCTAGTCCAAATTCTCTATAAGGATTTAAAAATGAAAGTACCCAACTTAATAATCACAGCACGTAATTATGAAGAAGTTTGTAAGAAATTATAATTAAAGCAAGAAAATTATGTGGGTACGATGACGAGAAAGTTTGTTATTAATGTTTGCGAGAGAAAATACTGGAATACTTGTATAGAACAAAAAGGTCAGCAATGCAGTTGATACGATATTATTGGTGTCACAACAGAGGCAACGATGGCGTTGCCAAATAGTCGCCTCGCGTGCGCGGTTCATGTAAAATTACGATAGTTTAATGCTCTCGCTACATTACGAGTAAAATAAAATATTAAAGACATGTTACTATGTAGTTTTATTTCTTTTTTATTTCTTTATTGAGAAAAAAGTAATAATGTGTACAACATTTATTTATTTATTGTTTATTTATTTGCATTCATGAACAATAACACAAGTATAAGTGACATGAACCCTGAGGGGTGTTGCAATTTACATTAACACTTATTCCTATTAATAATTAATAAATTTTAAAATTACATTTGGCTGGTAATGAACATAAGACCTAATTAAATTTTATCTGCTGCTGTGTAACTAGGTACATACCTAATGTACAGATTAGTGAATAATCTTTTGCCTTCGTATTTTCACGGAAATGGCCGTTTTTATTTTTCTGTCTCAATCAGCTTGAGTGAAATTGATAAGTACCTACCTACTGAAGTTCATTGTTAATTGTGAAATTTGGATGTTTCCGAGAAAACCCGAAAGAAAAGGATTATGCACTATAACCCGTAATATACTTACGATTTACTACCCATAGGTCACCAAATTTTATTTAAGGACAATAATTACCACAAACTTATCGCGCCTGGGCGTGCTGAGGTTGTAAATATTCCGTAGTCGTACATAGTCTGCGTATGGTGTTATTTTTCTCGTACCTACTAAATCAAAATCGTCTGTGGAGGTGTCTCCACCGCCTCTTCTTCCAAGTCGTGTGACTTGGAAGAAGAGGCGGTAGGTATTAGCTGTAAATAGGCCTTTCGACTGTTTGGGCGGATTTTTATATTGTTGTAGTTTTTTTAATTTTTCCATATTTGGACTTTTTACATTTTTTCTACTCAGAATCACGAGCTCTTTCGATCAAGATAGCAATAAAAAAGTGTCCCAAAAAATATTCTATTGATTTACTATTTTTCATACAATTTCTTCGACCGTAACTCAGTGGATGACAAAAAAATGTATGGAATTCTCGGGACGCTTTTTTCTGCTAATGAGGATCGATCTTTCGCTTGCGATTCTGAGTAGAAAAAATATGAAAATATCCAATTATGGAAAACTACAACAAAATAAAAATCCGCGTTTATGTTTCGATTGTTCGGATTTTTAAACATTTGTGACATGTAACCTGCTTGAAGAGAACTAAAGGCCCTATATTCCTAGAAAAATGGTGGCTTCAGTATTTGATAAGCCAGAATGATCTGTGAAAAAATGTCTAGATACTTTCATATTTGCTAACAGGGTCGTAACTCGTACCTACCTTACTAGGTAGATATGTAGGTAATAAGTTAAGAATCAACACCGTCAAATGAATTTAGAAATATCTCGTATTTGTAGAAATATGTATTTATATAAATGCAGATTTATCCTCCTGAGGCCTGGTGACGTCATTTACTTCAACCGAATTTTAACTTTGACACTATATCTATAAAGTCAAAATGTTATGTAATATATCTATGACTCAGGGCCACACGAGGTTAAGTCAGAAGCTTGTAAAGATGGACATATGTGACTGTTATAGTTATTTTGCACTCATATGTTTAAATTTCCTTGAAGTACTTCTAGTCAATTAATAAAATGAGGTATAAGTACATACTTATGTAAGTACTTATTTTAAGAACATGTACTCAGACGATTTAAATAATGTTTAATAACATGGCCATAAATAATGAAATTAGTGGTGGAACCTACGGCGTAGCACTATGGGCTTTGCTCGTAGGCCTTGGCACCGGCTACGAATGTGAGAGTTGCCAGCGCCTAAGCCAGCCGTTAGACAAGACGCGTGTAACGTCTTAAGGATTTAGTATAGTCATTTTAAATAGTTCTAGAAAAGACAATGTGTGTGGTAAGTTATAAGGTCTAATTAAATGTAAGGATTTGTTGGCATTGGTTTCTATGATACACGTATAGTAGATACGTAGGGCTACCCAAAATATTGCTTTTGGACTCGAAATGCGTTATCTGATAAATATATATAGTTATGTAGATATACCAGAATTCGGACTGCTTATGGCAGGAAATTGATTTTCTAACAATAGGTTAAATTAAATCGCACCGTTACTTATAAATAATGTCACGCAATTATTCTGTACCTAACAAGTGATAGAGATGCTTTAATTTAAAATAAATAATTGTTTATTGGTTTCGCAATAGGTTTTAACGGTTAGAACGGAAATAAGAACCTTCTTTTAACTAAACAAATACTTGTTAATTGAAATCAACAATTGTGTACTCTTAGATACAGGTACGAGAAGGTACTTTTCCACGCTTCACTAACAATGAAGAATATAGATATTATTGATTAAGTCATGTTTGTTCTTCCATTTGATATCCTGTCACCACTTGGCAATGCTATTATAGGCCAATTTGACCCTTTATAGATACATTAGTGATGCAATAATACCATATTCCACATTGTTATACCATAAACAGCAGCAGTCGCAGACAATCACTGTCTGCAGTGAAACATTGCATGCCTAATCGAGTGCGTAGTAAATGCATATCAATTCGGCCAGGTGTAACAAGGAGATAATGGCGGGTAACTATTGTGCAAGGTTCAATGACGCATTGCATATTAACTAGCTGCTAGTGATCCTGATGCATCTTAGCATACCTTTTAGTTCATTCAGATAGGTTGCAAGATAGCTAAGCTGTAAAATTACTTTTTTAGTACAGATGATGCCTTTTTAGGCTCTGTGAGTGCGAGAAGTGGGTCATTTTACGTCAAGTTCAAAACTTTGGAGGGCCATCTGTACTAAAAAACGTCGTACGAGACGCGTGCAAAAACGAAATTCATAACTCGTGTCGATTTAAAACAACAATTTCAATTTCATGTTTTTCGCACTTGTGTCGTAATGTACTATTCTATACGGCATTTATCATTATCTCCCTGCAATCAGCAGGCTTTTGAATAGCCAGTCAAAAATATAGTACCTCATAAGAGCATTTTTAAAATATGTAATTGTACGTCTGATAATACTTGATTTGTAGATGAAGAATTTTAAACATACTAATATAATTTGACCCACCAATTGGTAAATTGGACAACTACAATTTTAACAATTGGAGCAATAAACAAAAAACTCTTATATCAAAATGGATTGTGAGGCATCAGGCTATCGAGTATTGGTCCATAGCAGCATCGTAAACCACGCTGTGGCCAGTGTTGCTAGTAACGAATAACGAATAAATCACCCGATACACGCTTCTGTTTTGTGTACGTTCGAAGCTATTTCGGCAAAACTGCCGACCTGTTCACACAGATGTTTTTTCCCTATCGATATGCCCAACCGATGAGTTTATCTATAAATATCGAAATCTTAAGGCAAATAGTATGAACGCTCATGCATAGCAGTTAGTTATTTCCTATTACTTACGGGAAATAATCAGCCCCGATATACCTTATAAGCTATTGTACTAAACATGATTCATAACATATGCCTTTGGTAAATTATAATACATTGTTGTTATTTATATTTTCACATTTATTTGCGTTAATGTACCTACTCAAATAGCTGTAATAATAAATAGATGTGACGCCGAATTGTGTTAAACGGCAGTAAAACAATTAGAAGCGCCATCATTTTCTATTTCGGGTTCACTATCTACTATTTTTGGAGTAATTAATTACATTTCATCGCAGAAGCTAATGAAATGATGAGTTGCACCATTCTAGTGTATAAAGCTGTACTTTTGTAGGAGAAATATTTATTTTCACAATGTTTTCAGAACAGAACATTTTAGTTTTAATAAACAAGCAAATGAGCATCGACAGTTTAATGAATACCTACCTAATACGTCCATGAGATTCTAATTTTTACGAAATGTCTTCGAACGAACTTCTCTGCTTTGCCTTAAGGTTGACTGGTAGAGAATGCCTTTTGGCACTAAGTTCGCCTTTTGTACATTAAGGTTTTCTTTTGTGCAATAAAGATTAAATAAATAAATGTTCTTGTAATTAATATAATGAGTGTTACGTATTTATATTTTAATTTTATTGTTGCTCACATTTCAAAACTTCTAAATATATACTTTTACATACATAGAAATGCACACCTATAGGTATGTGTACGAATTGAAATAATGTTTAGGCATGATACATACCTACATAATAAACTACAAATAACTGAGGGTGAAAAAGCATTGACTATATTAAGCAGCACGTATAGATAACATGTTATTTGAGTACTTTCAAACTTAAAAATACACGAAATAAAACTATTTAACGGATTACATTGCGTAGGTATATTAACGCGTTTGTGGTCTATGGGTGACTGTTACCCATATACCACGTAAATAAATTAGTTAATGTATGCGATATAATCCTTTCAAATAGTTTTATTTGAGGAACTATAGGCGTATTCAGATCAACCGAGCATTCGCTATTCTAACCCCTTACTTTAGGAAATTCGATCGTTACACAAAACGTAATTCGTTGATTTCGTAGAGAGGGGGATATAAATGCTCGTTTGGTCTGAATGCACCTTATCGAAATAACCGAAGAAAATATTAAAAATACACCATAATCTTCATAATCTTCTATATCGTGGTTCAGCGTTGACGCCCCGCCCACGGTCGCTCACTCAAGGAGGTTGTGATGGGCCGAGCACCGAGTGCACACATCACACCCAGGTTGAGTGAGTAGCCGTAAGCGGGATCTTCTGCTTCGCAACTTCTGTCTTCGTCCTTCGGTCTGGTTCTATGGGAGAAACTGGGTACACTTGGGGACGATTTTTGAATTTATCATTATCACTTATCAGTATTCGATTTTCGAGGAGTGAATATTTTAATGGAGCTCAACATAGTTGTGATTTCAGTTGTTAGGTATAACTTTTATAGTTTTAAGAAGATGGTAGAGTCGAAGATGTAGAGCGACTGATTTCATAAATCGCCCCCTTCATTCTGTAATATTATCAAGATACAAAGAACTGCTTAACAATATAAAAAAACGACTGACATATTATTATTGAAATTAGAACATTGAATTATAAGTACCTATAGGTAATCTCCCTGCTTTGCCTTAAGATTGACTAGTAGAGAATGCCTTACGCCATTATGTATAATCGACTTTTGTTCGTTCTTAAATAAATAATGTAGAGTTACAAGATAACAATAATTACTATTTTTGTACCTGTACAAAGACAGGTGACGATTCCGTACACTAAGATTAGAAAAAGAAGTAGAGCTAGTGTAATAAGAATAAGTAATAATTCTAGAACATTTTTAGCCATGTATACTTTTCTGCAATAAGACAGCTACATTTTCGTAATCAAAATGCCACATGAAGATAATCCAAACATATTCACAAGAAAATAAAATAAACAATCTCGGTGAAAGTGGCGGCAAAAGCGATTTCATTCCTGGTTGTAAATCTTATACCGGTATTCGAATGAGGCCCAAATCATTGCATAAATCCATAAGAGCGTTATCGGGAGCTTGTTTGATGGAGCGATGAAAATAGACCGCTGTAAACCGATCGAACGTCTTATTCCAGTTATTTCGGCATCAGGAGTGGCGGGCAATGTAGCTACAATAAACAGACTTATTGCTTTCACCTTCGCGGCATGACCCTCTTTTCCAGACGAAGTTTATCAAAGTACGACAAAGTTTAGAATGCACGACTTGTAATAATTTTCCGATGTGAGTTCTGAAAAAGCTGGCTGGCTCTCGGCACGCTGCGTTATTAATTTTCTAACTCCGATAAAAAGAAGAAAGTAATCGAGATTTCAGTAATATACATAAGCGAGGAAGGGGTGAGAATGAACGGCAGCGCCATCTATTATTTACAGTGCGAATAACGAACTGCGCTCGCCCTCGTTTACATCTCAATTAATTTAATTTGCTTTTTCACAGGCTTCTTCCATTTCCTTATTGTGATGTAGAGTTTAAGGGCTGAGGGCGTAAATTTTCTCGTGATTTGGTAACGGAGGCGGTAATTAGAACAATTGTGAGGTTTCTCCATTTGTTGTTAACGGTTTATTATGGCGTGCGGTTGTTTTGTTTATAGAATTAACGTCTGTATCTGTACTCCCTTTAGATAATATTAGTGCTTAACGATGGATCTGATTCAAATGTATGAACTTTGGGCAAATCTCTTTATTACACTTTTTATATAATTCCTGCATGTACCAATTATAATTTTTCTTCTGCATAAATAGTTACTACTAACCATTACCTGAAACCGAAAAATTGGCCGAAATTCTCTATTAAAATTCTTCTCTGTGTTTAATTGATCGCAAGCCCCAAACAACAATATTTAAGAAAATCCTAATAAGTTTCTCGATTACAACCACCAACAAAGTGCAGCGTAATTATAAGTACATTAACCGAACAAGGGGTTAAAAAACACAGCTGGCCACTTAATGCTTAAATTTCAAGTTTAAGCTTTTAGTCGGATATGGTAAGCGGACACCAGCAACACGACACCGCACCGTAGCCGTACCACGAGTTGGCAAGTATCGGTTACGTTAGGTTTCACTCGATACGTAAGGCATTCTATCACGCTCGCACTAATATGTTGGAGCGAGGGTGAAGGCCTGCTTTACATAGTTATCGAGTAAACCCTAACGTAATCGATATTTGCAAGCTCATGGTACGGCCGTATCGTGCGCCCGCGCCGCAACGGAAGCCGCCCATACGCTTCCGCGCCCGCCGATAAGGCTTCCCGGTTATTAGTAAAAAGATTCATTTATCAGCTTCGGGTTAACTCGTAATTGATAACGGAATGTTAACATTCATTGTTGTAATGTTGTCTTGTCAGTCACAGCGGATGTTTGCGTTGCATTGTGTACCTATTTACTTTTGTTTCGTTTTTGTTTTATTATTTTATAGTTTCTAATAATTGTATTAATTTAATTATACCATTCACTTAGTGGATGGTAGCAGTTCATGTGTTTTCAATCATCGAGAGTTATTATATTGATTGTACCTATAATGCTTATTATATTTTAGAGATTAGGGTCATTGTCAGTCCGAAAAACAAACAAAAAGTGTGGAAAGTTGTCCACTCGGTGGTCTAAAGTTAACAGCTTTTATAAATCTATGTAACGATTTGATTGCATAGGAACCTAGATGTACAGTTGATTGTTTTATCCAAAAAATAGTACAGGAATTCCTTAACTTTCGGTATATCCACCGAAAATCCGATAACCTAAAGCTGACAATGACCCATTTATACATGTTGCATGAAGAATGCTAATTCGGTGTACTCCTTTAACATTATCCGCGTAAAAAACCAGGACTTTTTGTTATTCAAAGAGTATTCTGTAATATTCAAAGTAGTTGAAATTTTCGAAAGATTAGCATCGAACCGGGCTCCTAGATGCAGCGTGAAGTTGTAAATCTTAGTCAGTGGCGGAGAGTTTAAGCACGCGCGTCGCCGCCTTCAATCTAAGTTTGAGGCGACCGCTGCCCGTCCCGCACTCTTGCATAATGAAACCCGCCTAGCATTCACGGTGCCTCTCCCGATAATAATTACTTTCAGGAAGCCTTGTCTTAAGTATGTTAAAATATATACAGTGATCCTGATCACATTCTAGAATTATGAAGCACTCCGATATGAACAATATAATCTAAAATTATAATTCGCATCTATTTTGCAGAATTGCGTTGCTCATTGCAAATCTATCGAGCATTAACGGATCTGTCAAAGGAACAAAGTCTTAATTAACACAAAAAAGCGAATCAAACTAAAAGCATGTTCAAATTCCACATACCGTAACGAAAATTATAATCTATTTTGTCAAGTTAACTTTGCATATAGTCAAACGGAACGTTTCAACCCCCTTCACGCCCTTTGCCCTTATCTAATGTGTAAAAACATTTATCTAGGGGTATGTGTCACTTGAAGCCGCTCGTGTAACGGGCGACCTTATTTTTTGTTAAGAGGCCCGAGCTAGCTATCAGTCGCGACACAATATTACCGCACGACATATCGCGTTCGGATCGCATCGTTCATGCAGGGCGTGGCTAAACGACGCACGGTGGGTAAATGCCCACGATAACACCAACACATTTTTAATAGCAACATTATTTTGTAGTTTCGTCTCAAGTGTACTTTATAAACGGTATTGCAAGCAAAAGTAGGTGCTAATTGTTACAGTGCGGTTACCACGAGGAATATTAATATAGTTTAAAACTACGAACAAATAAAACATGGAAGCCGCACGCCATATTAAATTGCCTTTCAAAAACGGTTCTGAATTTTAGTTGACAAGTGTCACCCCCTCTTCAATGCGTCACGGTAATGAATTTCAATGTCAACCTATAAAAACTTAAACCGCCATTTAAAAATAGTTGTGTTTGGTCCATCAAAGTTTTGATTGGCTGTATTCTATAAGCATTTGTCAAAGATGTTGCGTCGACATATGCGCGGTGTTAAGAAAAGCGCTATGTCCTGCCCATCTTGGCACAATTAAACAATTGTTTTTGGGGGCATTTTTGAGCTGGCGTTAGACGTCCATGTTATTTATGGTCGCAGGTTTAAAATGTGTAGTGTAGTGTTCATTTCAATGTTAATGACCATAATTAAGAAACAGTTAGTAATATTAGTAAGTTATGACTAGTACTTGATGCAAATGTACATCACAGAGCAAAGCCTGTCATTGACTGGCCGCACGAAATTGTAAACTAATTGCCTGCACAGCCTGAATCCCGCATGCGACTTACTAGCACTAACTAAGCACGTCCTTGCGAGGCTCCAGTACTATTATTAAACTACATTTGCAAGCGGGTGTTATGAATCTCGAGTGTGATGGATGGTCACTGCCCACTGTCCATGCCAGGCGACAACGCCACGCTGATTTAATACGGATGGTGGTTTTCATTTGTTTTGGTTTTAAAAGGGTGCAAAATAAATAAAAAAACACCTGTACAAAATTTAAAGTTTATATCAGATAAGAAGTTAAATTAAAAATACAATTAAATAAAAATATATGTATGATACAATCTTGTGTCTAAACTAAATAATGAACAAATAAATAATAGAAAAAGTTGGCAAATTTAATAAATGTGGGTGCGTATTGTAGATAGCTCATAGAAATTTTAATTTATCGTCGTTTCCACCGTCTAAAGTTGTTACACAAAATTTAACTTCGTAATATGTACAAAAATAATGCCGTTAAAATTTGAATTTATTAAAGGCCCTTTTGCAATCGACCATTAATGTCATACGTAAACTAAGCACGCCCCGATATATTTCTATTATATAAGTAAATATAGGCATGATTACCATATCCTTATACATCCTTGTAAATACATATATATTATATGAAAGTGCGTATGTGCACGTATACATCAAGTGAGGCAACACCACGACAGAGCACTTAGCAGAGCGTTCGAGGTGGGGTCGCATCAATCACAACACAATTTTATATCAAATGTCGCTCTCAATCAATTTGTGCGGGATCGCGTTCCCCACTACACTCCGACTAGAAACCTACAGCGTTACTACTTTTGGAGAAATGTAATGTCGTCAACGTCAAGGGATTTTCTAAGGATTTTTATACAACGTTTTACACGAGCCACTGAAAACCTTGAACGGGGTGATTTGGTAGGTTATCGTAGACTGCATCATCACTAACCAGATCGTGGTCAAACGTCTACCTATTTAGAATTAAAAAAGTTATACTGAACAATTTTTACTATGGAGCTAACCCAGAAATCTTAAACATTTTTTTGGCTTTTTCATACAAAATGTTGTCGGTCAAAATGTAAGAAAAAGACAATTTTTTTAAACGTCGTGATTGGCCCCATATTAAAAGTAGTTCAGTATATCCTACTAAATCGCCCCGTTCAAGGTTTTCAGTGGCTCTTCTAACAACCTGTATATGTTACTGGTATAAATAAATCCAAAAAATGCATTTAGAATACAAAATTTCCTTATTTACTCATAAACAACATTATTGTAATAGGAAACATGCATACGCGTAATAAATATGCGAGTGGGTGGGTATATCTATTACATAAAAAATATAAGGCAATAAATTTTAATATTAGATGTCATTATGCCAAAGAAAAAATTGGCACCGAAGGTTTCAAACGCCGGTGGTGCGATTTGAAGCCACGTCCTCAGCTTTCGCGGCTGATGCCTAAACCACTCGGCCACTCCCGCCAAAAATACAACTCAAAAAATATTTAAGAAAACAATTTGAGTTGTTCCACAAAAAAAAAATAAGGCAATAAACATTACGGCTCTTTTGTTGATCGTTGAGTCAAGGATTTCATAAAGTAATCAAATTAAATATCACTAACTATATAATTTCACATCATATTAAGCCAAGAAGGCTTATAGTAAGTGACAAACATATATTATGTACCCTGGACCTAAGATTTTTATTTTAATAAATAATTGAAAAACATTACATAGCCGATTATTTCTTAGATCCTACATATACAAGTTACGCTATTACGTTACCCAGCTACCTACTAACATCTCTCGAAGTGTAAACAAAACCCATAAAACGTGTAAAGTAAGAATGACGTGTTCGCCATTCCTTTGTTTTGATTTTCCTCCCGGCTGAGTGTTGGTTTGATGACTAATATCGGATGACGCGCGACGCGATGTTACTGAAGGTAACTTTTCTAATGGATACGGGACTCGAGAAAACACTATGGCTACATAGTTTGTGAGTTCGCTGCTTCACTGTTCTTAATTGATGTGGACGTTGTAGCTCCTTGCATTAGCTGTACTGTTCGGATTGGGATATTGATGAATGACCCAATGGAACTTCTCCTCGCATTCCGGCTAGCTTATTCATCCTGACGTTTAGGTATATATGTATATTTACTTATTGGTAGTTGATAGAAATTAAAATAACTTAAATTATTTGAGAATATTAAAATATTATTGAAAAAAGTAAACGGACATACGTTTGATAGATCAGTGAATTAATTTTAGTTAAATATTGCAAAAATTCACCTTATAATGTTATACATTTTATTTTTAATTAACATATTTGTTAATTAAGCCTCCGTAACTTAGTAGGTACATAGTGACCCTGCCTACGAAGCTGGAGGTTACGTGTTTGAATCCCGGCGAGGGCATTATTTGTGTATTTATTTATCACAAATATTTGTTCCTTGGTCATGGTTGTCTACGTATTTAAGTATCTATATGCTTCTATTTATTATATATATCGTCGCTTGGTACCCACATCACAAGCCTCAATTGAGCTTACCGTGGGACTAAGTAGATTTGTCCCGAGATATTTATTTATTTATTTACACTGCAACAATGATTAAAACAGGACATTGCATTGCTCATGTGCCTACAAATAATCCCTCAAATGAAAATTACCAAAAGAATGACCTAATTACCACAGCACTCGCCTCATAGACGCGTACGGAGTAAGTTACGATTAGGTACGACCGACCACAAAGGCGATTGTTTATAAAACAAAACAGCCCGTTCCTTGGTCTCGCAATGAGTATATCGAGGACTATGAAAATAATGGTCTATTAAACAGCTGCCTCGTGCCTTGTACCTATTGTCGCTCTTAGTCAACGCCCGTGCTTTTATATCTACGGACGTGGTTAAAAATGCAGCCAGTAACAATACCGAGCTCGGCATTATCGGCTGGGGTTATGAATGGATAAACATGTGCATGTGCGTCTTTATGCGTTTTTGATCGACGGTTTTCAATTATTCCACTTGAGTTTATAGTTAGAATCGTATGCTTAACGCAAAATAAAGTACAATTTTATTTCTGTACACTCACTGCGAATATTCGTATTAAACCAGCATATGCTATGTTTTTTAAAAGCTCAGTGTTTTTGATATTCTTCGTAAACGTTCATAAAAAAAGTAATTACTTAATACAGGGAAGTCCTAAAACATCACCGGCTGTTTCTTTGAAAACGTCCCGGTCCAGCGTTTATGCAAAGTCCGTGAGGGCTTGTATCCGACGTCTTCATTAAGCCGTTTTTTGCCGTGACTGTGACAGCGGGTGGGGGCGGAGATAAACTATCTTATCACCCGCTATCTCTTCCGAGGGAAGCTGCTGATCGATACTACGACATACCCGACATGGTGCCTAGCTTTCCTACTGCAAATTGACATCTAGAAAATGCTTCGAATGGACATGAATACATATAATAAAGGAAATTTCTACAGAATATTGTAGTTATCACGAAGAAAATGCAAGGCTTCAAACTAACGCAATGGTATAAAAAAAACTTTAAAAGGGTTCTCTGAATTCCGCAAGTCCCAAAGTCGGTGTTCCGTCCTAGATGTTGTATGTACATAAATAAATAATGTGGCTACGAAAAAAATTATATAGCATTAAAAAAATCCAAATGCTACATAAATAGTCTGAATCACAACAATAAATACTTTTTTAAGCTAATATTGTGATATCTGTAATATCACCGATTAGGCGTACATGGCGAGCGAGTATTTTATTAGACGTCTCCATCGTAACGACTTTAAATGGTCTAATAGAGCTACTCTTGATTGGTTTACAATGCCAGTGGCCCATCAATGTATCTCAAGAGGTTTATTTTCAATCAAAATCTTTACAACTCTGTTATACCCAACGGCGTCGAGCAGAAGTGGAACATTTGATTATTTAAAGGCTCCAGCACAGTAACAAAAAGTAATAAATTCGAAAGTATTGTAATAGTTACAAAAAAGTACATATTTAAAACTTACCATTTGAGAATTGCAGGACTGCATCTTTACGCACAAAAACATTAAACTTAATAATGGTTTTAAAAGTATTACAGTTCGCGCTGCTCGAATGCAATTGCATTAGGAGCTTGAAATAAAAACGAGAATAAAACAAACGCAATAAAACTGGCGCGTTTTATCGCCGCGGGACGCAGATACAATTAATGGAATGTTTGAATTTGAATTATTGCTTGGGTGAGGGCCGGAGCGACCGCGGCGGGCGGAGGCCGAGTGTGGAGTGCTGCTAGCGCGCGAGCGGCGCTGCGGCGCGCGCGCCTCGCGCCTTGAGTGACGTGGTCGCGCACAGATCTCTGGGCGGCTGCTACGATAACAGCCAGTAATATCGCATTACTACACTACCATTAAAAGCTTCAATAAACATTACAAAATATAATTTCACGGCATATCCAAAGTATCTGTAACATGCCCAACTAATTACATTACTATCGCTATCGGCTCGCCAGTGTCGTGCTGTAGTGAATAATAATCCTATAATAGGGTGATTTGGGTGAGTCAGGCTATCGACTGAAGGCACCGGATAAGGCTTCGCACTTGTAAGTTGCGTGCGCCGAATTGTGGCTTCAGGCACATATGATCCGTTGAAAGGGTCAATCACCTTAAATAAAACGTATAAGTGACACGCACGTAACCATTTTAAACTAAATTAATTCATTATAAACGATTATTTTGTCAATAGATTTCGCTCATTTTGTAGCTGAGGTAGGATGCGAATGAAATACTGATAGCATGGACGCTTCAATTATTTCATACTGGTAAGGTCGTTCACGTCGTCACATAGCCAGTGCGCTAATAAGTACCTTCGTGAAATGCCAAATCGATACTCGAAGTGACGTCGACACAACACAAAATGGTTCGCCACAAGTTCACAATATTAAACATTTGAAACAGTTTTTATTTGACGAAGCTTATTTGACGGCGCGGCGTGGCAAGTAGCAACGCGATAGCTAATTATTGATTTACTGAAAAAGGAATCCTGAAAAGAGCATATAATGGGAGGACTCATTTTAAACTAGGTAATAGATGATTTAAAAACAAAAAAACTACGAACGACATACGACTACAAAAAGTAGCAACGCGATAGCTAATTATTGATTTACTGAAAAAGGAATCCTGAAAAGAGCATATAATGGGAGGACTCCTTTTAAACTAGGTAATAGATGATTTAAAAACAAAAACTACGAAGGACATACGACTACAAAAAAACACTAGGCTGATTTTGAAGTCGTTATCCAAAACGAAAAGTGCTAAAGATGGTCTGTTAAGCATTGCCAATTGACCATCTTCATAATTTTTCATCATTCAGTAACACGAGATCGAAATCATCTGATCTGGTAGGTATTATTAATTTGGGTTTTTAAGTACAAGTTAGGTTTTTACTATTTCACTTAATCGAACCGATATCCTATACCTACGGATGGTCAATTGATACATTTTCCTCGAGTATTTTTGAGTAGGTAAGTTCTTAAGTTTATCATAGGCACGCGATAAGCATTTCATTAGGCGCGGCGGGCATGTATACGTACGTAAACGCAATATAAATAGGCATCGCTTAAATTGTAATTTCACGGCTCGACGGCAATTTTCATTGGCGATTAATTTCTGCTCGTGATTTACCAGCCTGTGACGCGCCTAGGGCCTCGGCCGACTGTTTTTGAACTAAACACTTGGGAGATTATTTTCATTGGCGCATGTATGTAAGCCAAAGCACTTAAATAGATTTCTAACTTTCCTCATAAGTAAATATAATGGTATTATAAATTATTTGTAATTTTAATATGAACCTCCTTATAGAGGTACTATCGACAAAATTGAATCCTGACCCACAAAAAGAGCTTGTCATAGTAACATTGAAAGTCAAATTGTACGTCAGATGCAGCAATTTTATTTTCAAAGTTACTAACTATGACAAGCCCTATTGTGGGCCAGGATTCAATTTTGTCGATAGTACGTTACTTACATTACCTACTCAATATTAATTCACTATTTTGAAATAAGTAATAAAAATATACAACTTGCAAGATATCTGAAGTAAATCATAATTGAATCCATTTAAGTCAAAACATAATACCGTAGGTAACAATTTCTTTATTACGGTAATCTAATTAAAGAGGGGAATTACTAGGAATAGATTTACACAATCTTATTAAATTATTCTAATTGGATTACCTACTATCAAGTTCAGCGAGGATAAAGAGGCATTGCCAGCTTAGAAAAATTTATCGATATGGCCCATTTACGTATAGGTACTTTATAAAACCTTTTCAATACAGGCGGTGCTTTTTTACGTGCTAGTGCTAAAAGTGGTTTATTTCTTGTCAGGTCCAAACTTGGAGGGCCATCTGTAGGTACTGAAAAACTTCGTACAATACACGATGTACTATTTATAAACACCAATACAGGGTGTAATAAAAATAAGGTGGTCCGTTTCAGATTCCCATTTAGTATTGTATGTATAAAAATCTTCTACTTTTCATTACAAGATTTTGTTTCTGTAATATTAAATTGATTTCATGAAGTCTAACTAAACTACATTATATATAGTTTCTTACATAAACATCATACCTATTATATTAAATAAATCGTATATTATAAAATGCTTTTAACAAATTGTTAAACGTCACACAAAAATAATAATTACCTACTTCAATATAATTATATTTATGATTATGAGACAGTGTAGTATTTCTGTTTACGGTTACACTCATAATTCTGTTGCAGAGGTGATAGGTAATCTTTTACATTTTAATTTCCGATCTGTTATCGGCATAATGATTGTATCTAAGATAGAAGTGCAATGTAGCAAACTTTACTTTAATTCTAACATCCTTATATGCATTAAATAGTATAATATATTAAAAAGGCGTAATATTATGCAAGATGCAACATCACATTTAAAAGGAAAGGATATAACTAAGTATTCCACATCCTTTTAGAAACAGGCAAATTTATAAAGCCGGAAAGCTTATTCCGATACTTCATCTTAAGTAGGAGTCAGGCTTGTAAAGATTACAGGGAAACTAATAGCGGAGGTCAGATTTTTATAGGCTATGGGTGCGAAGGGCAGCCGAATCCCGGAGGGTGCAATTCTTCTTTTTGTTAAATGGCCAACGCATTATCTCCTCGGCTCACTCGGCCTCTAAATATCAAATGAGAGTGCCGCTATCGGTTTATAGATTGGTAAGTCATATCATAAAACAAGTTTGATCAACAAAAAAAATATAAATTAAATAAAAAAAAAAAATTATAGTATACCTAAATAAAATAATAATGTACACAATATTTATGGTCCATGTGATCATTGCATTAATAGACTACTTGACCCATTTTTAAAGTTTGTCTTATATTATTAATCAATATCTGATTAACGGAAAAAGAATATAAATATATTTTTTCACGACCTAGAAAACCGCAAAATTATAACTTAAAATTTAAACTTTCGTTACCGGCGAAAACGATACTAGCCATGTTGACGTCACTCAAACCGAAAACAAACATTTGACATGTCACTTATGTTATGTCAATGTCACAGCAAAGCTACATGCCTACATGTCCATGGCGAATTTCACTCGTATAAGATTCGACATGAAGTTATTTTAAGATCCTAAGACGTCAAATCATTCCCGACACCGTTTACAGAGTACGAAATAAAAAAAAATAAAACAAATTTTTCAACAAAAAATATGTACCCATCAAACACTTTTAATACACCGTACTTAATCGAAAAATATTGATCTTTTCAATAAATATTACAGAAAATAATAAATTTTTGCACTACATTTGATATGAGTCAAGTAGTCGCTAATTCATAGCATGGCAGTTCCGCGAATGTTAGAAATTTGTAGCTTGTTGTAAACCGTGTACCAAGGATATTGACGCTTTTACCAAGGTCACTCGGCAGAAACTGTGGTTGCATACTCTCACGTTTAAGGTTTAAACATCTTTGGCAGTAAATCTACTCGTAATATTAGTCGATGCTAACTTTTTTGCTGTTCCAGTTCGTAAAATAATATGTAAGGATGCATTAATTATAGTACATATCCTGCCGGATACATGTTTATTGTTGAGAATCTTTGAACTAACAAATCTCGTTTTGTCTTACTTTTAGGATGCTAACGAAGATTACTAAGAAGATATAAAGCGCCAACCTCTGGTTAACGGGGAAGATAGCGTAGCCGATCTAAAGGTAGCTAGATTCCGGGAGAACTCAACTTTTTTTATAGTTCAGTTCCTGTACCTTTAGATTTCGAGAGAACTCTACTAAACCAGCTACTTAATGTGTTAATTAATCTTAATAGGTAATCTTCTGACTTATGTGTTGAAAGTTTTTAGCCTAAAAAACCTAATTCTAATTATTTTGTTTCATAATTCTTTTGTGGTCTATTTCACTAATCTGAATGAGCAAATACGAGGTTTTGATAACTCGTGGGGATAAAAGATTACTCTTGTTTTGATGAAAAATATGTGATTAAGTGAAAACCTAACATTTTTAAGTAAATTTTTCTCATGTTTTTGTAAAAGGGCTGTTGTCTAAGTGAGGCTCGGTATCGTTAACAGAAACTAAATTACATAAATTCGGCACAGTTAGGGGTAAATTAAGATTTGGAATCTGCAGTAGATACCCATATAATCAAATAAAATTACTCCGAAGAGACAGTTTAGACCACATATGGGTCTATTTGCATATTCATGTGGGGTACGACAACTCTTGGGAGTGTACGTAACATACTTAGAAGATAATTTTGTGCTTACGTTTACGTATTTGTGAAAAGGTCAAAGTTTTCCACATATTAACAAATATAAGTGCTCACTTCAGTATTAAAATAATTGTAATTGGATGCTACACGATTTTTATAAAAGTAAGTTAATAATACTGAACCAATTTGTTACAAACCAAGTTAATACTGAACTTGATTCCAGAATTCAAAAAATGAGTATTAGGGTACTTCAAATTAATCCAGTACTTGCGGTAATTAAATTTTGTTACTTAGATAGTTAGAATATTCATACGGGAACGCAAAAAGCACCGGTTCGCGCGAATGAGTGTAGAGAGGCTACCCACCACAGTCAAAAAACAAAGAGCCCTCAACTTCCGCCAGTACCGCAAATTGTGACAAATTGTGTTATTGAAATTATGTCCGGCAGTTTTGAGACATAATTGGATGCGGAGAGAGCGGCCATGTTCCCGGCGTGACGTCACGTGCTCTAATGACATTTATTACGGACAGTTCATCGGCGCCGCCCGTCTCCGCAAAACGCAATACTATATCCGCATTTGGAAATTAATTTCCACGGGAATTTCAATTCCGCGGCACGATAGCTAATGTACTACGATGGTTTCAGCGCTGGGGGTGTGTTTACTTATGTAGTGCGCGTTTGGAGCTATAGTATTTTCGATACTATTATGATTCGACTTAACTTATCGCGTCCATACCATTAGAAGCGTAGGCCGAAACTACTACACACGTACCTGTAACAAAAACATGCATTTTAGAAGTTGTTTATTTACTTATAATTAAGAGTATTTTTCTGCAGTATAATGTCCACTTTGCTCATTAAAATAATACATGTTAGCCCGACTGTAACTATATAGATATGAATATATTATCGAAAGCAAATTTTTAATACTAATAAATATTAATAATTTGAACTAAATATGTGAACACAATGTAAGGTTTAATTTGGCGATAAGACCGAAATTGTGTTTTGAATGTGCGTGGTTCTGAAATATGGTTTGTATACATTTTTACGAATTTTACTGGCGCACGGTACCTACCTACCTAGTCAACCTGTAGTCTTTTATAAGTTAATATTAGGAATCTAATTAAAAAGAAATTTACACACTATCAAGGGTCAAGTCTTTTCATATAACAAAAACATTCCATGTAATAATTAGTATCAAATTTAAGATCTATGTTTAACTATTACTGACTAGTTGACAATGTGTGTGTGTGTGGTAAGTCGAGGAAGGAAAGACGTCCACGTCAATGTAGGTAAATCCCGACTCAATAAAAGTCAAGTTATAAATCGTGAGGTGCCGTTACACAGGTGGCAATTTTTTCACAGTAGCTTTAGGAATATTGCCACTATAAATAACTTGTAGGACAAGGAGGACGTCCGCACCGCTGGCGTTCTGACTAATGGCTTGCCTGGTGACATGTAAACGCCAATAGATGGCGTTGATTGACTAATTAATCACGGTCACCACAATATCGGACCGTATGTGGTCCGGTTATATTACTTATTTTGTAACGTATTTTTTTTGTAAGTACTTTAAATCTGATCTAACTACATATCACCAACATATATACATGCGACTTATCTTAAAACATGCAAGAGTAATTCCAAAAGTTGTTGCGGAAAATCTTCCATTGGGAAAAATAACTCTTAATTCTGTTACTTCAATTTACCACTATGTAATGTAATGAATGTAAATATAAAAAAAGTTTTAAGTTAAACGGTTTTATTTTAATTCGATATTGCACTAAAAGCTAGAAAATAAAAATTTATCGAATCAGATAACTGTAGACCACTTTAAAAATGTGGTGTTCAAATAGTGTAGAGCTTGTTCAAGTCAAGGTGTGAAACTAATATTTTTTTAAGTAAATAAAAATAAAACTCCGGGTAAAAAAACCGGAACCGAATTTTAGAATTAACCAAAAGTTACTTAAATAGGTACGTAGGAAATAGTCAAACGCACTGTTTTGTTTCATATACGCAACTTGGTTTTATTGAGACACCTAAATAATAAAATAGGTATAATTTCAAATTGTTTTCAGCTTAACTAGAATCTGGACTGGAAAAGCACTTAGAAAGTTGATAAAAATACAGATGGCCGCTAGTCATTATCACATGTCATTTTACGCCGCCTGAGAGGCATCTGGCGTGCTTGCGGCGCTTGTGTGAAGATTACAATGGCCACCCGATGACGGCCCACGACAAGTGCTCCGCTCTTTCTCTATTTTATATTATTCTATCTAAAAGCTTCGTTTTGATTGTACGGAGAAATTGAACGTCAACTTATACAAACACGAGATTTATGTACGGGTCCAAAATTGAATCCACACGAGACAAAACTGTTTTGTCAATATCACCTATTACATTGAAAGTGCAGATATCACGTGAAAAACATTGGTGGAAAGGAATCGCTTTCAAACCTGTCAAATGTGACAGGAAAAAGGGCGGGAAAGCGTCAGTATAATGGATATGTCACCGACAACGCGGCAGAACGCGGCCCGGCGCCGACCCGGACCCACTCCCAGTGGATTAAGAGCCGCCAGATTTCGATGAAATTTGAATACGAGGTGGACATCACGCTCGATGGACATCCCGAAACTAGTATCTATTTAACTGGAAACACCGCCATTGAGCAGGAGCTGTTCGTAATCAGAATAATGAAAGCGATCACTCGATGCGATACTCAGTAAATACGGCTCGGAAAACATGTCCGAAATGATGGATGATGAAAGCGCAGATATGATGAAAGATGTAATCGACATAGATATCTGTAAATAGTCTTGCAGACCATCAATGTTAATTGCATCCTATGTTTTAATGCTATCAGTTAATGCAATATTTTATCATTAGCTTCAATTATAAAATGTTAGCGGTATACTTTTATGAAGTTATTTATATCTGTAGTTATCAGTTACCGCCCCCAGATCGTGTCACTCGTAACCCGATAGGGGGCGACGCCGCGCGGCGAGACTACTCACCTGCTATAGCTACCCCGGCCCCTTTTTATTACTGACCCGCTAGTAAACAGATCCTTCGGGTTTGTGGTGTTATAAAAACGAAATTAACTCTGCCTGGCAAATGGTATGTCCAGCCAGATATCCTCAGTACTCAATGCCCCACCGTTAACTGAAACTTGAATGTTCGGTGAATGTGCGCTTTCATGATAAGTGCCGATGCTGTTCCTATAGCTATGTGCAAACGAATAAAACATACACAAATGTGAGGAAAAAACATATGTAGACTGTGGCATTTATGTGTTGTCGAATTATATACATTCCTTAAAACTGCAGCAATGTTCTCAGAAATTTAATTAAAATTGTATATAAAGTTCTCATTGACGAGAACTTTGAAAAACTATTATATTTGTTAACTAGTTAGTATGGTAGATACCGATATTCTAAGGATTTTAAGGTTGGTTAGTTAGGTTGGTTACTCTACCAAAATTCTATGAGAAAGTTTTTTACGATAAATGTAAATTTGTTTACGGAATCGAAGGGAATGTTCACCCACTGAAATAATAAACAAAATGTGAAACAAACCGACAGCTAGCAATTATTGACGAATCAATTGGAGTGAGAATGCTTTTATTATTAAACGTAATACCACTAATGTAGTGTCCAGTCATCGCGACTGGAGCTATTGTGCAGAATATCGTGTTAATAGATTAATCCAATCAAAATATTAATTCCGCAACCGGCCCGCGCGTATTTACATTTCAATCGGCTGAATTAACGGTGAATTATTCGCGATTGAGATGTTATATATAACATCAACAACATATTTATTTATTTATTTATTAAGGTTTGCCAACAGGTGTAATACCAAAACATATGAACTTAAATAATAGCACAAACAAAACATGACGCAGTATTCACCCAATTACAGGCAAACACAACTTGCTAACATTACGTGCTTACATTTTGTAGCCTAAGTTACAATTTTAAATATTTTATAGCCAAAACACAGTAATAAAATTTTAAAATTACAATTAAACAGCGACATGTATAATAAACAAGGTAAATTAAATTTAAACAGATGTGACATGCTAATCAATAATTGCAAGTAGGTAGGTAAGTATACAATTTATAATTCTATTTTACCATATGATATCTAATTATGAATTAAGCAGTTACTCTGAAAATAGCACGTAGAATTTGCGTTAATACTATAATCAAAATTTGCGTTAATACTATAACAGTAACAAAAATTGCACAGATAAAAATAATTTTTAACCATTTTTATTTTCAAAACTGTACAATTTCTATACATAGATAAATCTAACTAATCTACTTGACCTAACCTATAATCTATATCATCTAGTTCACGTAACTAAAGACCGAAGAGCTGGCGACTTCTTCGCACAACGCATCAGTATTGCGATACAGCGAGGAAATGCCGCCAGCATCCTCGGTACAATGCCACAATGCCAATCTTAGATAGATATAGATTAAAATAATAGTTAAAAAAAGCACAGAAATTAATAAGGCAAAAGATTACTGGACGTTGCACTAGTATTCGATATGGAAACTAAAACATTATGTCAAAGTGACATGGTTAGGTATTCAAATATCAAAATTATATTGTTCAAATTACCGCTGGAAATAATTATAAAGTCAAATAAATTATAATCATAACTCAGTCATATTATTGTCGAGCATTGCTAGCACTACACACGCCAAGAACTTGATTAAAGTATTGTATGTGAAGTTTTGAGAGTTGAGCTATCTAGCTCAAAGAAACAAAGTAGGTACATTTATTTACAGTTTCTTATACTTAAAAACCTCAATACATGTTATTGATGATCATACCTACATTCATATTATTATTTATTAGCTGTAAAAACTGCGTAAAGTTTGACAATAATATATTCGTTCTTAATCTATCTACGTAGGTAGTCTACATAAAGACAAATGCATGAAAATGAAATAAATTTAGATTTTCATCAAACCACGACTAGCTACGTATATCTGCGGATAAAGTTATTTAATGGTGGCAAAGATATCCATTTCATCGCATTGCAACCCGAGACAGTAACCAGATCCTCTCCAAGGACCGGCTTAGCCCGGGTCGTGTGAAATCGGTGCAATATTTTTAGTTTCACGTTATTTAATCCAGGAAATCATTACAATCACCGTAACTATTTTTTTTATTTGCAAAATTATATTTTTCCTAAATAGTGCGGAAAAGTAAACTTTGCGCACGCTTCGCGCGCGTTAATTTATCCTTTTAAGGCACTTGTTATGAAAAATGTCGTTCGATACACGTGTAAAAACTTTTACACGCTAGTGCGAGCAGTGGCTCATTTTACGTCAGGTTCAAAACTTTGGAGGGCCATCTGTACTAAAAAACGTCGTACGAGACACGTGCAAAAAGAAAATCGTAACTGGTGTCCATTTAAAACACTCCCTCTGGTCGTGTTTTAAAACATCGCCACTCGTTTCGAATTTCATGTTTTTAGCACTTGTGTCGTAATGTACTATACTATCATCGCATCAAAATAAAAGTAAATTTAAAACTCCTCGTGATATTTGACATTTGATTTAGTAAGAAATCATGGATCTTTAATGGGATTTTAATCCAAAACTTAACAATGAAAGTTACGGATTTATAACATGAAAACGCTATAAAAAGGTTTACCCTCAAACCAGAGGCTTTTAGCAATAATAATATGGGTCGAGTAATGCTCACACAGTACGAATAGTATGATTGCTCGAGTTTCTAAATATGAACGCAAATTGCGAATTATCCAGCGCGAGCTCGGCTCGGCTGCGGCGCGTGCTCTCCCCAATCCGCTCGGGATTAGAGTCCGAGTTGTGCGTTTGCTGATATTCTAGTATCCGTACTCGTATATCCCTTTATTGTTTCTACTGGGAAACCTTTAGGCATTCATATCAAAGCGACAAAAAAATGCTCGTGGATATTTGTCCTTTTAATTATAAATACATTATTTAAATGAAGTTAGTCGTTCTTAACTTGGTATGACTGTTAATTTATGCCCGACTGAAATTAAAATAGGATTGTCGAAGAAATAAAACTTAATACAGTCCGAAAGATCAGAATAGGTAATTGAATTTTGTTGTGGAAAGTTTTCAGCGTTTAAGTCTGTAAAGTAAGTTGAAGTTAGGTACTTTTAGAAAAATATGTTTTTTACTTTATCATGTTAGAATATTTGTAATACAATTATTAGTGCCTTGTGCGACACCGCTTTGAGGTTTGACCTAATGAAAAAGTAATAAAAAGAAATGTAGGTACTCGAATGTACCGGTCTCATTATTAGGTACAAATCATATTTTAATAATTAAAGTCGTCTGACTTTTACCTAAATATTGTCTGCAGAAGTGTAAGGCGAAAAACATCTTTATGCACATACTATGTTGGTAAAACTGTCTAGGACTTAGTGATCCATCGCGGAGTCCGCGAGACAATTGAGTCCATATGGCTCGGCGATAGTGAGGTTTAGCAGGGATGAAATGAGTTGGGGGTCGACGCTCGCCGGACCTAATATTTGAGCTGCAATACAGCCTTTATTGCGAAGATCAACATGCTTACGTCAAATATAAACCCTCGCGTGACTGTGTGCTGCTTGTTATCTCACACAAATTTGTTTGCTGAAATTTATAGGATGTTTCCGCTTTAGATATAAAAAAAGTAATGTGTACTAAAAATAACTGATTTAAATTATATTTCCATTTAAAATAAATGGTATGAGTAATTGACTCTTACCAGATTGACGATCATAGCACTTGCAATCAGTTTTGTTACTGACTGTATAAGGAGATACGTTTATTGGACGGCATTTGAAATTGGCTAGGTATACATACTGATTTGTCCGTATACCACATGATATAAGACATAGTTGTTATTGTAAAAGTTGTATCATTCGCATGACGAGGTTGTCTCACGTTAGGGCCGTAGCGTGGGAGCTGATATTACTCGTGACGAAGACGAGCGTGTACCGGAGCACTTCGCAACTGCACCGACGACAGCTGGCCCGCTTTATTTGATTTTGAACTATACGGATGTACCGATTTTCAACTATACGAAGAGGCGTCCCAAGTTTCATGCCAGCGTCACGACAGAATCGAGGAAATTTTTGGAAAGGAATCTGACGAAGTTTTAGATTAATGTTAACATTTTTATGGAATAAAACTATGAAAACGGATAAACTCGCGTATATTAACTAATTTTAACTTCATTCCGACGTTTCGAACACTTTACAGGGTTTCCGCAGACCACGAACCCTGTAAAGTGTTCGAAACGTCGGAATGAAGTTAAAATTAGTTAATATACGCGAGTTTATCCGTTTTCTAAGTTTTATTTTTATGGATTTGTAACAATTTATTGTAAATTTTATTCCACAAAGCATTAACGGTAACCAGGATTAAATATGACTATTTTATACATTTCTGCATATTTGGCTTGACAGTGATAGCTACTTTTTTGATATTGTGGTTATCGCAGAGTCGCAGTATGAGTTAAAACAAGGCATGGTTTGTCAAAATAAAATCAAACCGTCTCTATAGCTATATGCATAACGAATTATATATCTTAATGAAACATCGCTTCGCTTCTATAGCTCATAACAAATAACATTCAGGACAAATAAGTGTAAAAACTGCAAGTGATGGAAGGCAATCCTCGGCAATGTTACGAAACGGCCCTCAAGTGAAACCCATTCATCGCAATCGTCTATGCAACAAAGGTTGTTAACAGCGTAGTCCGTCAGATCGCTAACGATTGTTCTCAGCAATTGGTCAGGGATACGTACGTAACGTATAAACGGCCGTTGTACGAACGTGGGTCGAATGACGTGCGTGAGCAATATCGTTTGGGGCAGATGGCATAGGGCGGGTCTGTTTGCGTCTGTGCTTCGGACGGTCAACAGCGGCGGCAAACATGCGTGCGAACGCTCACGTGACGCTCGCTGTATGTTCAACTCCTCGTTTGTTGCTATTTTGTACCAATAAAAGTCGCGACGCATTCAATTAGGGCTCTTTGTGTAGTTAATCATGAAAGCGTGGCTTTGAGGTGGTTTCGTGGCACATGCGCTGCTGTTGACAAAATTCATTATCATTCCGCGCCGCGGCGGGCGGTGGTGTAATGAAACTTTTTTCGAGAAGCATACTTATTATTTATTACATATAATCCGTAATAAAATAGCATACTACTTCTTCTGTATCGTCATCATCATCATCAGCATCATCATCAGCCTATGATAGTCCACTGCTGGACGTAGGCCTCTCCTATTAACTATGCGTATAGTCGCATAAGGAGGTAAATGCCCATAATCGCCACGCTGGGCAAGCGGATTGGCGATCGCAGTAATGTCTCCACTATGATGACGCTGCTGCGCATTATCAATCTTTTATCAAAAAATGGTAAGTGGCACTTCAATCCCTTAGTCGACTCTTACGACACCCGCAGGAGGAGTTAGGGCCTACTGTACAATACCATTTAATTTGTTCATTGATGTAGGCGTTATTTCCCTTTGCCCAAAACCTGAAAATATCAAATAGGTACGTACATAATCGAGTTTCTACGAAGTAAACAAAATTTGAAACCAAATATACGAAGCTTACAAAATACAAACAGTGCTTTAGACAATCGAAATATTTTGTTTGAAAATTAATAAAATAAAATAACAAACATCGTGTTCCGGCCGATAAGATCATGCAGGCATCCGTTGCCGGCCTTTTATCGACGGGACCAAAGTTTCAATAGGCCTAACGGGTAAAAACAAATAGATACTTTTTACCCAACAGACATGGACGGGATAGTTAATGATTTTCGATGTGTTTGATTTTGATGGTATTTAAGTTTGCAGCATTAATTACCTATTTGGTCCATCGTCAGTATCAGTAAGTACGGCCCATTTCTGCACATTGCAATATAGCTTAAGGTATCGTGATTTAATGCATTTTAGTGCTTTAAATAATTAACAAGTCCACATTCAAGACTTTCGAGTGTGAAACAAAAATTGAAAATAAATAGAAAAAAAATGACCAGATTTTTATAATAAAAATATTAATTATAAATCTCAAGTCGGGCTTTTGAGAATACTTATGCAATATGTAAAGCTTTAAAAGAAAAGATATACAAGGAAATTGTACCATTTAAAAGCGGACAAAAACTTGGAGCATGAGGTGAAGTGGTCCCTCTTGGCCGTGCGCCGGTATTTTAATAATTAACGGTTAGCTTGCCTGAAGTCTAACTTTAATGTTCAACATACATTAAACGATTTTAATGTTTCTTAAAATATTTTAAATTGCAAATTATTTAGTCAAAGGTATGCTATGCAGATTCAACAAGTGTAAAGCTTAATTTTAACGAAATCATCATATGAGTTGCGAATCCTGCAATTGATAATTTTTGCATGTCTTTATAGTGTATAGTATAGTACCTACTGTTTGCAACGAAACCTCCTAATAAAATTACATATGTTCAAAGGAAAAATAGTAACACAATTGTTAAATATAAAATAGTTGAGAATTTCTTCCGCGGCATGAAATTGCAGTAGCGCGAGCTCTGATGGAGATTCATTGAACTAGCGCATCGTTTATCAACCCAACCTTTCTTTGCGTTCTTACTGCGTTGCTACTCTGTTTTATATTCTACACTTTATTTGTACAGCGTAAATGAAACGTGATTAAAAAGAATAAAAACTAGCATCAATCTCCGTTGCTGTTTATTCAGATGCTGTTTTCCTTAATTGTGTGCTTCGTGTTACGTTGAACCTTAAACTCGGGGCACTATTAGACATGTTTTAAATAATAACAGCTAGAATGATTGTGTAAAAAAGTAAGTGCATGTGCTTGCTATGTAATGTATACTAATATATAAATATTACAAATAAATATATGTAAATTGCCAAGGTAACCAAAACAAATGTTTCTCATTGATAAAATATCTTTTTAAATAATAAAGACTCTCAATCACCAATATCTTAAATATAATAGGAAAAAAAAGGAATGATGTGCTAACATAAAATAAAACTTCAGCTAAGCAAAATATTCAGCTTTCTTTCAACAGTGCTGTTGTAAAATCAATACAATAGTGGAGCGTTGATGACAGTTGTTTTGTTTTATCTCCAAGCCCGCTTGCTCCCGAGAAAAAAGTTTACGAATATACCGCCATGTTGAGCAAATTGACTTTTGGAGTGAGTAGTGACACTTGCCAAAGGAGTTTGTGCATCAGGCGGGCGGTGGATGTACCTACAATGCTGTATTGAATATTGATTTTGAAGGATGAACTGACAAAACAAAACAATAGTGTAGCTCTGTGCGGAAAGTAAGGGCAGTAAGAAACGCCATATGTCTCACGTGGTTTAATTTTCCGAATAGACTATGGCTGAAAAAATATTTAATAATCTGAAAGTGATTTTGATAAAAAAAAGTACAATTAAAATTCGTCCAACTTAAACACAGCTTCCAATTATGCTGATAGATATCTGGAGTTAAGACGCCATAAAAACGATTAAACTGAGATGAAAACCAATGAAATCCAGTCTCTTGAGTAGTGCAGGATTTAATAGGTACGTTTTGCTAAATTAAGATAACCATTAAAATTATTTTTAATGTGGGTAGTTTTGTGACATGATATGATATGACGCTTTTTACAAGAATTATAAATATTAAGATGTCATTTAATTCATACACCGATTTTTTATTCACTGGCCAAATTTTTGGGTTTGTACAGAACATCAGGTTTTATTTACTCGAATCAGATGTTCATCAATTTGACCAAAGAATTAACTCTAGTTTAGCTGGTGAATTAAAAATCAGCCTGTATATGTGATAGCGTAAAGTAAAATATGACAAAATCGAATTATTTCATAATGAAACTATAAGTACCTATTGCGTTGCTACTTTGGTAGTTTTATGGAACTCCCTGTAAAACAACAAACAAAATAAATCTTGTATTGAAATTTACAAGGTATAAACATCAGTTCGCGGGCACGCTCCCAAACTTTTTTGTTTAAATCTATGAGTGGGACACGAAGAAGTTGCGCGCAGCCGCAGGCCCCTACCAACTTCGGCAACCAACTGTTACGGAGTACGTTGCTGTCGGCCATGTTAAACTTTCAGCTACTTAGTTTTATTTCACACCCAATTTATTCACAAGTAGCGAGTCTAAAACCGATAAACGTTTCCTTTTGCTCGCGCGGTTATTGCGCGCGCTGGGCCGGAATTCATGGCGTATTGTTCGGAAACTGCTATAAGAGTATTATTTGAGTAACGTAAATATGGATATTTGAATATCTGTTGTTTCAGGGATTCTTTAGGTACTTGATGTTTACTGTTCCTAACTGGAAAACTGTGGTAACTCATTTTCATTGATGTTATTATGTACTTGAAATGCTTAAATGCCATTTTTAACAGACTCAGTTCTCAATTAGACAATTTTTTTTGCATGTACCTATGTAAATCTCCGAGAATCGTGAACCGATTTTTTATCGTACGGGTAAAATTTCGCGAGATGGTCCCGTTGGCATCAAATCCAGGTATGATGGGATCTTGGAGAAATCGGTTGAAGTCCGTTTTTTTTGGTGAATATAACTGATATTGATTTCCTGTCACTGCCAATGCCACTGTATTTCATATCGAAGTAACATCAAATCAAGATCACATTATAAACATTTGAATACTGCTCCTAAAAACCTTTAGATACGTGTACAATACGTACGTTTTTCGGCGATGTGTATTATAATTGAAACGGTAAAGTGGACCCATTTCCTCGAAATTTTATGTAAGCACATTATCAGCAGGATTACCCACATCTCAGAGGATTACAAGCAGTGGACATTTTCATACCGTGGCTGTAAAATCTTTATAGAAAAAATATAAAAGCTCAATACGGGTCGTAGGCCGTGTCCGTAAAAACCGCAGTTGATGTTCAAAAAGCCTTTAAAACTAGTATCAATCCCATTTCCCTATTGGGGTTGAGAGTATCAACGTATAAAATAAAAATACCTATGTAATAGCCACCCTCCGTTAGCCGGGAAGGCAGGGGGTGGCTGTAATAAAAATTCGTTAATAGCTTTATTTACTGTCTAAAAGACGGCTGTTGGCTAAAACAGTTTTACTTATGACGTCACACCCATCAAATTGCAATGACTCAATTACTATGTTATTCAATGTTTATGATTGCATCATCGTTTTGACTGACGTGTTAAATAAATGTTTCGCGTATTTCTTTATTGATTCAAGACGCTAAACATCAATAAGAACTGTTTGCTGTGATTTCTTATCTAAGTACAGTCAGTGTCTAATACTTTAGCAGCCAAAGTACCCAAATAGTTCAGTCAGTACATCATCAGCCCGTGATAGTCCACTGCTGGACGTAAGCCTCTCCTATTATCTATGCGTATAGACGCATTGGGAAGTAAATGCCCATAATCGCCACGCTGGGCAAGCGGATTGGCGATCGCAGTAATGTGTCCACTATGATGACGCTGCTGCCCATCATCAATTTTGTATTCAATAATGGTCAGTGACACTTCAATCCCTTAGTCAACTCTTACGACACCCACAGGAGGAGTTGGGATGGTGACAAATGTATTCTTACTGCCGTCATCACACGGCCACTGCCGTCACCACACGGCCACTGCCGTCACCACACGGCCAGTACACCATACTTATATGTATTTAAAATGGTGTAGGTACCGTATTATTTGACCACTTGGTGTACTACAAAGCATTTGAGGCTAACTTTACAGTAGCTGTCAGATATATCGGGGCAGCCATGGTGCTCACAAACATCAGGGTGCTTGGCCAAGTTGCCAATCGCTAACGCTTAGTAGCGTATCGTAGTTTTCCCTCTCTGTCACTCTTTCATATTACTGCGACAAAGACAGTTAGCTGCCTTTCGTTTACGATTGACGATTAAGCGTTAGCGATCGGCAACTTGTCTAAGCATCCTGAGCAGGCCTCTATTGTCATGGCGTCAGGGTGTATGTTCAGATATTTTTGATCACTGTGCCCGCTGTGATATATCTGATGGCGACTGTGTATAAAAATCACGCTCCTTTTAGGAAATGTGTAAATCTTATTGAAAATAATTGTCTTTTAATGTTAGATAATCATAATTTCAGTGTTACAAAAGACAAAATTAGTAGGTAGCATGTAAATGAATTTAATAAAGTTTGTTTACACCACGAATAGCAGACAGGCTCCTTTAAGGATTACGGGTTTGGCAAACAATACCGGCGATTATCTCCGTGAATGGTTGTCAGCGGCATCAGGCGCCTTAACAGCAGTTATTATTATATGTAAACGAGCACGCCCAGCGAAAATATCTACACTTAATTGTACTTGTCAATCTCAAAGGAAAATGTTTATATACGCGCGCCGAGACGCACGCTGATTTACCTTGTTTTTGATCTAAATTAATTTATCACTTAAGTAAGAATACATCAGTCTTGTAGGATAATATATAGTCATCTACAAAACTTAACTTTGTAGCTCATGAATTAGGCAAATTGTTATTGTTCTTAAAATTATGAATGTTTGCCAAAATACCCAAATGGAGTAAACAAGGACGTTCCTATCTTTTTACCTATTATGGGAATAAAAATATCTTTAGACTTGGCCAAGAAATATATTTGAGTTTGTTACGTGAGCGCAACACAGGTGTTTGGGCTGGCGCGCCAAGCTGGCTTGCAGTACCCACCGAGTCAGCTGGATGTCAGATGCCAAACTTATGCTTTTGTTATAACTTTTAAACAGATAGCTTTGGGAAATTGCCTTTTTGATATAATTAGGCAGCAGATTTTGAACTAATAAGTTATATTGTGGTAATTCTTACGTGTCATTGTAATTGTTACTCTTTTATTTAGGGTATTACATTCGCCTCTCTGCTTCGTACTCCATCTTTATTAAAGAATATGTCAATAGCACAATCTGTTCTTCTTGGTTTCGTTCGAGGAAAATTATGAATTATTTACTTCGTAATAAAACAGTTTCAATCCTTGGCCGGATAATCGTCGTATTTCCTGCAGATTTTAAAGCTTTAAAATTTAATTTTATTCCCGGGCTGCGGTAAGGCCTCCACCTGCAGGCGGCAAGCAATTCGACTCTAAAATGAAGTAATTCGACTCGTTGCGGCACGTCCCTGGCATTACTTACCATCTAGCAACAATTTGTTTTTCTCGCCCTCCAGAAAAACTCGAGCAAGCGCGCCCTGCTTTTTAGTCCCAATTTATTCTTCCAATAAAATTTGCCGCTTTGCTTTTGTGCGAGAAATGCCTCTAAAATATTTAAACAATTTATGTTTCGCTAACGCAGTTTTCTTGTTACACGCCGCAACACATTGGCCTTACAATTTCGTAAGCATGTTTAATATGCCTCGCAGACTTTGACTTCGATTTAGCATAAATTTGGGTATAATATTAATCGGGGGTTTTGAACTAATTTGCTTTATGTAGTTACACTTTAGTATAATGACGGATTCAAGAAACATACTGCACTTTTAGAATGAAAGTAACCTAATTCAAAATTTTGGAATGATGAATTTGTACTTAATTAAAGATACCTAAAAGCTAAACATTCCTTATTCGAAAATTTAGGATTAGGTCACTTTCATTCTAAAGGTGCGATACGTTGATGTATAAATCAGGTAAGAAACGACTAGTTTGTGCCTTTTAAAAGGGAAAATGCGTACGGCAAAGAGGATCCGCGACGATCACTTGAGGAGCGAGGAGCGAGGGCGGTGCGGCGAGTGGCTTGTGACTCTAACGGCGCGTGACAATGGCTTCCATGCTAAATGTCATGGTGGCCATTGTTCCACCTCCCCCCTAGTCCCAAGCCACCCTCGCCTTGCGCACACACCGCTGCAACATTGGCATTTAGTGATACCGTCTTATTAACCTCAAATAGAGCCTAGAAAAAGTAAACTTCACCTCATATGTAGTATTTATCGTTAGGCAAATTTTAAAGCTTCGTTAAGAGTTTAAGCACAAACACATTCGAATTTGTAAGCTCAAGTAATTGTCCTACTCATAAAATCTTTACCGACTTAAGTAGATTACTTATGACAACGGAATAGTGATTTTAGCAAGTTGTGGAGTAAAGTGAAGGGAGGGGAAGACGCTAACTTAATATGGCGGGGCATCAGGCAATTTGTTCAAGACTCCATAGTCGCCAGGGTTGTTCGCCATTTTATTATTACCAACCACTGTTTTGAAATACGGTTATTGTTTATGTTTCAAGATTTCGCAAAATTTGAGAAAAGTTTGGGATCAATGTTTTTGGCATAATACCGAGAAGTTGCTATTGACTTAATGTTTTTAAATAAACTGTCCAGTTACAGTTTGTTTTAAGGTAATCACGAAACCCGGGTGTAAAATTTATTTACAGTAGGTAATAAAATAAGGCAGGTACATACTTTAGACACATTATTCACACACAGGCGAACTTCACCCTTTCTATTTCCGCTGATTTTGGGTCGAGCGGGGAAAAACTAAGATTTAAGTACAGGTATTTACATTGTATATATAATAATTGTGTACTAATATGTTTGGTTAAATATACGTACCTATGGAGCATTCCTGTAATGAAATCTCATGCTACGACATTGCTCCGCAATATTAAATAAATAATCTAACGTTGTAAAAAAAACCCCGTGCCACATTTTTATAAATAAAGATTAAGGTGACGGGCAACCCTAGCTCATAAACGCTTCCAGAGAAAATCGAGCGAGGTGATTATGGATGGTAAGACCTTTAGCTTAAAATCTGTACACACCCCAATATGGCGCACTTTATGCATCGCCACCTACTCGCTCGAGTGGCTTGCCTACAACAGGGTGAATGTTCAGTTCGCAAGGCGTTAAAAGACTATGAGGTTCTAAACAGATCTATAAGTTTAAAGAAGTCCAGTAAATGACTAGAGCTATAATTTTCAAACCTTGGATAAAAAAGTCATTAATTTAATAAACGTCGGTGTAATCTAATGGACCTTCGATGTAATATCGATATTTTACTTTTAATTTTGTTATGTCAAAGAATGACTTAAGTGTTAATAATTTTTTGTTTTTTTTTTTATTAATAATGAGGTAATATATTTATAGTCAAGTTAAGGCTTGTTTATACTAAGCCACGTGTTCAAATATATTCATCATGAAAAGGACTGGCTTATAATACAATATGGCAATTAAACCGAGCGCAGTAGGTACGCTAGTTCGTATCAAATGCCTGTTATTGCCCAACTAAGATAACGTATAAGTAACTGAAGCAACTATTAAACCTATTGCATTTATATTATACTGTAAAGTGTAGAAAATGAGCACTCTGTATATGATACACGTGCTCGGCAAGTTCATTAGGAAGCCATAAGTCGAAGGCGCGACGAGGCATCGCTCCGCAAACTCCGAGTAGGTGCTGTTTGCTCTCCGGCGAGTTACGTAAGTGCCAGGAAATTATGTCACGCGTTCCAGGGATGTAAAAAGCTAGGTTCGAAGCCTGCAGAAGCGTTCCACTTGTAAATTAAAAATGCACAGAATGTCTCCAAATGGTACGACTTTCTAGTGATTTAACTTCGCTAGCTATTGTATGAAGAGATTTATATGAGTGCAATTACCAGTTTAATTTAAACGTTATTAAAATTCATGAATAATTTGCATTTCACAAGCGGTAGCTTTCTTCTAAGTAATGGTAAAGTTAGGTATTCTTTATCAGTCCGTTTTCTATTCGAATGAGAAAGTAAAATATTCCTAACGCATACTTGAATTTTAATATTGATAAATGGAATATTTCCAAGTACCGAGCATTCATTATTTCGCATTTTATGCCAGTACGTTGGAACTTGGAACGTCCATAAAAATCATAAAACGTAGCAAGGGCGGTCCCCATTCGTTCCGCTATTTGCATGCTCTACAAACGTCTAGCGAAGACAACGGTGTCCTCTACAAAGATCGTTGGCCGTTGACAATAAAAGTGTATTTGCGAAGAAATTTAATAAAGCGGAAGTGGACGTCTATTACGGTGCGCCCCTACAGTTCGACCTCGAGCAGTTTCGACCAGCGTCGCTGTCACGTGGACAGGCCGGGTGTGTTCCGATCCGACCACTGGAGAGGGCGGGCGAGGCGGGTGCGTAAGCGACCAGTGTAAAACGAGTGCGAACAAGTACTAAAGTCCTCGGAACAAGTAAATTTAGTTGATTATCAAAAGTTATTCTTCAATAAATAAGTTAATGTCTTCAGTTCTTAATGGATTTAGATCACATTTTGATTAATTGAGACGTTAAACGCTGTCTTTTGGAACATTTCGTGGAATTTGGTAGGCACAATTTTGTAAAGATGCTTATTTTATATATGATTTATTGTTTCGAAATCGGGTAATTATTTTATTATTAATTTGTTTCTTTTTCTTCGTTATGTTAGGTTTAATATTTTTTCTGTGTAATACACACAAATAAGTACTGCAAAATAAAAAGTAAAGTTATATTGGCAGTTGCGTTATCGCTTGAATAAGCTTCGAAAGAGATTTTAAGCTGTTTCTTCTTCAGTAGCGAGGAAAAAGTTCTGAATCTCCCATCCAAAAATCTCCATTCAAAAATATATTATGGGAAAACGATATAAATAAATAAAATCAGTGCTTCTTTCTAAAACGTCGAAACATATACAATACAGTATGTACCTTTGAGGATTTAGTAATGGAGTCGGCTTCATATCGTTTCCCCTCTGCCAAAGACTTTGGCCAAGAATTTGTACACTGACCAAACCTGTTTATAAAAACTATTTCATGAATCGATTCTTCGCAGTCTTGTAATCGTTATGTACCCGTAACAAGCTCCGTCAAAATGCCTGTATGTGCTATGTATGGATTCGAAACTCGTTCAAATACATCATGTATACAAAATATGCGATACCATTTCATAATATCTTGCCTTTATTTGTTTATATTACAAAATTTTATTACATAAAATTGTTCAAGAAAATCAAGTACCAGGGAATCGATAGCAAAATCGGTTTCGAAAATATCGCACACAATTCGTATTTTCATTTTTGACTGATGGAGAAAGTTTGACATTTATTGTATTCTCGTATTTAAGGTTAATAACGTCTACCCATCTTTAAATTTTGTAGGAAATATCAGACTTAGTGAATCAAGTAAGACAGAAGACTCTGTCTTGGTCTAATGTTAAGATTATATGTAAGCCAATAAGGTTGAATGTTTATTGCGCTTATTTGGAATACGCATTACGCGCGAAAATACATAGTGATGTGAACGTTACTCTTTATGACACAATGTCGAGAGTAGGTATAAAATGTCGAGATACGGACACTTGTGTTTACGTATATTAGTGTTCTCACAGTAAGTAAATAAAAACACAGTCTTATCGAATTCAATAACTTCATTTTTACAAGTGCTACTTACTTAACGCTAGTTGGACCTATATTATAAATTGTATTTAGGTACTTACTAAAATATCACTAAGGAATATCAATATCACCGGCCTTATTGCAAAAACTTGTATGTATACGCACCTACGCACCTTGTACCTACGCACTTGTATTCAAATTGTATCCTTACGAGTATTCAGAATTAAGCCTCAGTGAGTTTTACCCCAGCTAACTAAAACTTTCTTACTACAACAAAATAAATAATACTCGTATGTACACTCGTATGGACATACATTGTTTTCTTTCACAACCGCTAATTAATATTATTTATTAAATATTATAATTGATTTACGGATTTCGAAATGCACGTGATTGACCGAGACTTTCTTTACAGTTACAGCCTTCGTAGTCAAAGATCGCGATAAACGAAAACATAATCAATTGAAGTAGGTTAATGGCAAGACATTCAGGCGGTTTTGTATTAAAATTGGTTGATTAATTAATAACTGTTACTAATTGTCTGTTTACTTTTATTTAAATACTGAAAACAACAATATATAGTACCAAGGTGCACGTCAATCTATGACGTTGAGAAAAATATATCGATACGATAATCTGCAGACACTTGAAAGCCATATTAATCGGTTCGATTACACCTACGTCGATAGTTTGAAATTGTGTCCGCATAGAAATTTTACTGTATTAGTGTGATAATTTAACTTAGTGTTGTGGTATTGTTTAAGTGTGCGTGAGTAGTAACGAGAAGAAGAAATGCATTTGTAGTTAGATCGTTTACATGTGTGCTACCTCGTCCCCCTCGGAAATTGGCAGAATGTTTTGTTAGGAAAGTTATAGCGATACCGTCTCCCCATACTAAATCCTCAAAGGTATGTACCTAATACACAAAACATAAAGCAACCATGTTTCAAAAATTATGCTTACGTAAATAATATCTAGTTCGGATGATAATTCTTTACGTCTTTAGGTATGGAAAAATAGTTAAAAAGAACTCTAAGTTTGAAGGTCAGAAAAAAAATGCTAAAACTGGGATTAGTACTTATTACAGATATCGAGCTCATATGCACTTGAGCTTTAACGCTTCGTATGTCTTGTTCCATATCCGTCTCAGGCCATTCAAAGTATAAACATCAAGGTCATTAATTCAATATAAAATTTGACAGCGGCATACGAAGGCTACTTTGTCTCGGTCAGCATTGACAACCCATCGAGGCTTTGCCGGCGTCCTGCGCCGACTGAACTCGTTATGTCAAGCTCGGCCCTACGGAAATTCGCATTACATATTTATCCAACGCGTGAAGCAATCGATTGTGGAGTGCCAGCGATTCTACCGGCATGGGCTTTAATAAAGTTGTAATGCTGTAATATTACGGTAGATACTGAGTATTTTGCGTGTTTATAGCAATAATTAATATTGTGCGCTCATCGCTCATTTAGGTTTATAAATGTCTCTTAATAAATTTTAGTCCTATTCGAAATCTCACTTAAATAGAAATGAAAATTAAGTGGTCGAACTTATTTCATTTTCTCATATTTACAACAGTCTTAAAATGTCGGAGATTTATTGTATATGAAAGTAGGTAATACAAACAAGGTTTGCTAAAGCTTACACTATGTGCAGTCAAAGGCAAAAGGGTGCGTATAAAAATCCCCAAAAATATGTCTCCATGCACTTTAGTTGTATGTAATAAGAACGTCTTATCATATTTATAAGAGGATTCAATCGATAAATATTTTGCCACATGTCTGTATATTGCAGGAAATATAACTAAAGATGAATATGTAGGACTTATTAACCGCGAACCCGTCCTCTAGCTGATACCCGTCTGTGCGTATTAAATGAATAATTACGTATTACTTCATTATTATTACTATATTGGGTAGTAATCTATCGTAGTAGTAGTCAGATCATATTGACATATACAGGGTGTGTATTTTTCGCGCACGCACGGCGTTAATCGCCGCTGGATATTAGGTGTCCATCGGTATCGACCGCGCGCCCTACTTGTTGCGCCACTCCACTATTTACGCTCCAACTAAACAATATTCACACCCACATCGCTTGTAAACAACTTCAAAATAAACTGGGAAGGGAATAGTTGATTTTAACGAATCTAGCCAAGGACGATCAAGCTTAAAAAATTCATAGTCTTTCCGGATGATGGGTTTTGTTTCTTATTTATACAACGGAAATGTTTTAAAGTAACTAGGAAAGTGAATCACCAGTAAAGTAAAATAACTTACCTACTATGTCTTTTTTCACAACAACCTTGTTATTAATAAACTATCTGATCTATTAAATATAATATCAGGCTAAATAATAAAGGCTTAAAAGACAATTTAATTTAATTGTGTACGTTGATTTTGTGGATCAAACAAATTATTTTATGAAGTATTTTAGGTTATTTAATTCTGTACATTTTTCTTTTTACTTGTAACACTAAACATCTTGATTTTAGGTAGACACTAAAAACAACGCTGAAAGAAACATGACTGTATTCTTGGATGACACAGGGCGCTTGACGTGACGTCTAAAGTGTGCTTGAATCACTCTAAGTGAGTCTAGAGGAATTGTATGGCGATGATTCATCCCCACACATGGTTAGGGGTTGGATTGTAATTTGCGCCTCGCCTCATCTCATCACGACCAGATTGAAATTCCTCGCTCGCCGCCAGCCCGGCGCCGCCTTACTTGTTGCGCGCGATCAAACGTCATAACCACCCTGTATGACTATTACTGCTGTTTACGACTTTTGTAAAACGCAATTATAGTCTTCTCTATCGCCTATTATTAATTTTGGTAACATATTTTTTTTAATGAGTTATAATTTGGTTTCTGAATACCGATTAGTAAATTAGATGCCTACATTATCTATAAGTAGCTATTTCAATTCGCATCTGCAATTTGAGAATTGATTTGTAAATACAACATATTATTGCAAAAATATTACTAGTTCATCGAATCGTAACTGTCAGATTAGATTACTCATTTAAAATAAATTTATTCAAAATTAATTAGGTAAAGTTATTTATAGGCTAAGTTACCACGCAAATCTATAAATGCTTCAGTGCAAGTTAAAATATTTATAGGTACGAGTACTTAGTATTTTCAAAACAAGCACACACATAGGTAGGTTGCAACATTGCGTGGGACTTTGAGAATGCTTGATTCATAGTTGAACAGCGTACATCAGGAACTATAGCTCCTAATGAACAAAGTTGATATCGCAGGCTTCATGCCTCCAATATTACGCGAGTTAACAAGTAGCAGTAAATAAGCATGTTCATACGAATGTGAGGCGTAATTTAAGCGGAAACTTGCGTACATTTGCCGGCAACTTGGCGGGAATCCTTTCAAATGACGTTTCTGATGCGTTGTGTTCGGTGTAAACTTATCTATTCAGCGGGGAGCTTCTGTTCTTTTTGTTTAACAAACACCTTGCTGCTCTTACTATGTGCAAGCAAACAAATCAATAAAAAATATAGGTACTTAATGTAATAAAACAAATCCCAATTTATTGGACATATAAATTTATCCATGCTAAAGCATAGCAATGAATTTCAGTAGCTCTTAGAAATAAGGAAATATAAAAAATAACGGTACGGACGTTTGCAACTTTGCGTCAGTCGTTAAGATTTGTCCACAATTTGTGGACCTTTCGTCCAACCTTTCACTCAAGACGACACGTAGCGTGTGCTACGTGTCGTAGCCGTAGCACCGCTCGTAGTAATAGCGACACAATTCTTAGCTCATACTAAAATTATACAAAGAGTATAAAGCTATGAATTACCTTTTTAGTACAGATGGTGCCTTTTTTAGGCTCTAGTGCGAGAAGTGGGTCATTTTACGTCAGTTTCAAAACTTCGGAGGGTCATCTATACTAAAAAACGTCGTACGAAACACGTGCAAAATCGAAATTCGTGTCGATTTAAAACACTCCCTATCGGTCGTGTTTTAAAACCTCGCCACTCTTTTCGGATTTCATGTTTTTCGCACTTCTGTCGTAATGTACTAATTTAAAAAAGGAGTGACACAAGGTAATCCTGGTAATCAATTTTATTGAATATTTACATACTCTTTCAGCGCTGATGAGTGCAACGAATACTGTTTTCATTTGGAAAATTTACGTGTAATACACGCGACCTCTCCTGCCCTACACTGTGCAGTGGCTGCAGTGGTATAATAATCAAAAGGGAACACCGTCGATACAAGCCTTCGCTTCACACCGCTTGTTCTGTCGCGATACGAGCGCCTCGTGTAGCCAATGTATAACTTTGGCGTGATAAAACTACTTACTATACCCAGCAATTGACAGGTATGACTCTTATGAAAGCACAGGGTTTGTAATAGTGCATTTGTATACTTAAGAGACTATTATGATGGTCGTTTTTATTTGCTCTTTTGGTAGTAAATTATATTTACTATATTCACTAACGTACACGATGTTTTCAGGTACCGAAAAAGTGTCGAATTCTATTTAGGAATAATTTTTCTGTACAGAAAACTCATAAAGCATACTATGCATTGTTGATAATTATTTCATATTCGGATACCTCGTACTGCATAAATTACATGGAATGCGTTTACTTAATTAACTGAATATCGTTAATTTCTCAAAAGTCACAACGGACGATGGTTTGTTAATTACGCTCACGTTATTTATTAATTAGTCGGTGCAAATTAATAGTGTAAGGGTTGCAGTTGACGTCGCCGGCGCTGCACCGAGACGCCGGCGCCGCACATGCGCGGCTTCACGCTGATTGCGTTTGCGTCACCCAACAGAATTAATTGGCGAAGACTTAGATATGTGTCACGTTACTTACACAAGCTCGTGGTCAAATTATGCCGTCGTGCTCTGATTAGTATGCGGCGCGTGGAAGCCTGCCTTAATGTAATAAAGCTATTCAATCCGTTTGATTGAGTTGCCATGTTGCACGTCAATCTAGTTTTAAAGCCATTTTTCTGTGAATATACCAATCGGCGTGTAATAATTATGAGTATTTGGCGCTATCGTAATATGAATCGTCAGACATGCCGGTGGGCGACATAAAAGAGAATGACATGGAGAGCAAATTTTTTGTGTCGTTAAGATGGAAATCCGAGAGCATATAAGAAAAAAACAGAGATATCTTCGGGCAGCCTCGAGCGGGCACTTAGCGTCGGCTATTAAGGACGGCGTGACCGCCGGCGCGACGAAACGACGAAACTATAAAACCGTTAAAGTAACGTTTCAGCAGCCGTAAAGAGCGTCGCAAGATCTGTTGACAATGTCGCCCCGACCCGCCATAAACTGTATGCACCCGGCGAGGCAGTAAAACTTAACGGCACTCTGATTAAACTTATCTCTAAGCCAGCTCGCAAATCACGACCTCTCTAATAACTCTGCTTCATTCACAAAACTCACGTATTTTCATTCGCTCTCTTAAAACGCCGTAATCCCGATGTGCTCCATACAGAACGTTACGGCCAGAGTGGCCGTTTCTTGGCGCACCGCCCGCGTACACATAAGAATGTTGTCCCATTGTTGCATTTACTTGGATCTAGATTATTGCAAAATGCTCTATTTTTACAATAATACAGAAAATATTTTACATAAATTCTATAGATGTAATTTCCTACTTAATAGTTAGTTTATTTTACAAATATGTGGTTTATATGTAGGTGTAGGTACCAAATAGTTACAACATCTAAAGGTGGATCGGGTAGTCATATTCATAACGTCATCGAATACGGGTTTTGTAAACAACTTGTAGAAAAAAACATATTAAAAAATCTATTGATAATTCTTCAGGTATTTACAGGAACATTTTATAAGTATGTATGCACAGGGCATGTTAGGCCTCCGATTAAAATTTTAGAAATATGCATCGAAAGTATTCCCCGTGTTCATCTAAAAACAATCTGAATATAGAAATCTAAATGTAGTTTTCAGTAATGCGTCGTCACATAAAATAGCAAAGACTCTCAAAACGCTTTACAAGTGCTCGAAGGATGTTATAAAGGTTTTACGGTCGCGTTCCGTCAGAGCGCTGCAACTCGTAATGGACGGGCTAAGTGCAAAGGGACATTCATGACAGTGGTAAAACCGTAAAGAAAGTTGGCAATGCGAATGGTAATGCCATTGACGCTTCATTAAAGGGAAATTAGCTCGGGGCGGTTGTCGAGCCGTTGTTCTTTGACGCGGTTACAGTTACGACTGCAATAAAAAGCCTGTCCTGTAAAAGCGCTTCTTTGTCAGGTCTACACCCATAAAATAACTAATTTATATCAAGTTTAATAATCAACGTTTCTACTTTGAAAATTCACTCAAGCTTGTAATGTTCGCTGAACATTATAAAAGAGTGGAATCGAATAAAACGACTACAAGTTTGTCAGAGTTAGGTTTCCTTAAATGATTTATCATATCGAAATACATGAAAGGCAGATTTGGTTCGAAAGTCAACAAATACCAAATCGATTAGTAATTGGAAACGGTTCGAGTGAGCCTCATTTTCTACTCGTTTATTGTTTGTTCGAGCAGGGTAATTAAGGGTGACATATTAAATTCACGGGAAATATTTCGAATACGAGCACATTACGTTTGTTTATTCGGGAACGATATCCAACTTTCTTTATGACAACTCGTGACATTAAAACTGTTGCAGCGTGGTTGAGTTTAAATGTCCCTTTTTAACGATTATTAGTTATTCTTTGTACTCTATGAATTAAATAAGAAGAACGCCTGCATACTTTATCGTGGAAGATCAAATCCACTGTTCTTTTTTTTTCTCCATCTATGTGGTAATAAACTTGACAAAAAAGCGCCCAATTATATTGCTCTATAACCCTCATCACAATATTTAATTTATCAGGTCTCAATTTCATAAAAACTGCGATAAGTCAACATGGCATGACACTAGTACTCTCTCAAACATATGTAACATGCTCCAGTAGGTTTATAGTCTGTTGTGTCGGAAGACAATCAATCGTATCCCGAGATTCCCAAGTACATTTAAAAGTGCCCTTTCCAATCCAATTCCATCAAGTCGGTGCTATTTTCAGTTTCAATCAACATGTCCCGGAATCGTTTTACTAGGTCATTGTACCAGGAACACTGACGGGCGCAGGTGGTAGGCTCTATATAGAGGCTCAGGGCTAGGCGCGCGGCTAGACAGACGGCGTCGGGCCTGTTTTAGCTGCTGATCGATACCCACGCCGGCCCACTGCGCCCTACTTTGCTGGTGGCCACTTTATTCTTTCCCCACTGCCACCACTACCTTTATTTGAATATAGTCATGAATTTAACACGAGAGCTGACGACTCAATTGTTTCATGTCGTAATTTTCAGCTATATAGGTAAATGAGGCAAAAACAGTGAGTAGGTACTAAAATTTATACATTTTGCTAACATCCAAATATGACTTAAGCCCGCTGCTCTCATATAGTATGAATCACAGGAATCTAAACTTATTTGAACGTTATTTCCTAGCGATAAGGTTCTAGGCTATAAGCACATAGACTCTATTTTATAGCTTCGTATGAAAGTACCCGTGTCTAACGAGTACGAGCTCGCAGAGTATAATATTTGAACCGTTACAGAAATAAAAAGATACGAACAGATTGTAAAGTATGTGAAAGTATATTCTGCAAATATAATTACTGTGTCAATGTGATGCGCTGACAAATGTTCTTTACGAAGCCCCCGCGACGTGATGTCGAACATGGACGGCATATAAATTAGCTATCTAAAAAATCTGTTTTGGGTACTCCCGCTAATTTCAAATTTCTGGAATAGGTACTGGAGTAGTCTGGTCTACGTAAATCCAAAAAAAGTGAAATGTGGTAACAGGTTTTCTAATAATTAACTACATCAAAATATTTATAAGGATAAAACTATAGCTAGGTACCTAATAGCTATTCATAAATATTAGGTATTATGTAGGTACCTAAGCCTATTGTTTAAAAGAATTAAGCCACAGGTCGGTCAACTTGTTGTGTGTGCTGGCCTGTGGGGTCACAGGGTGGCGGACTTTTTAAAGGTTCGCCTTTTACGAGAAAAACTTTTATAATTAAAGGACATCAAAGACCGCTGCGATGGGGTTACACTTTAGATCGTTATTCAAAGCGGCTGTTACCGCGATACGAGATCTTTTGGCGCCTTCTGTCAAACTTTACTTATGAAGTTTGAAAAGTAGGTTAGTTTACTAAATAGATGGATGGCGTGGCGTATTGAGTTACATTGAGTGTAGACAGCACAAGGAGGCTTTTTCAGGAGTTTGAATGACTATTCATGACAATAACCTTCATGACGAATTATGTAATTTTCTTTATATAATCATAATAAATCATAATAAGGCCGCGTGGTGACGGCAGTAAGAATACATTTGTCACCGCCCCAACTCCTCCTGCGGGTGTCGTAAGAGTCGACTAAGGGATTGAAGTGTCACAGACTGTTATTTGATAAAAGATTGATGATGGGCAGCAGCGTCATCACAGTGGACACATTACTGCAATCGCCAATCCGCTTGCCCAGCGTGGCGATTATGGGCAATTTACCTCCTAATGCGTCTATACGCATAGTAGATAGGAGAGGCCTACGTCCAGCAGTGGACTATCATAGGCTGACGATGATGAATCATAATCTCAAATTCTGACTTTCAATATGCGACATGGCGGTCTTATACTATACCTGACCAGCATTTAAGTAAAGCAGCAATGATACCATCATCAAACCTTTTCAATGCCTTTTTATGAACAAACCTATGTCTGAGATTGCTGAGGCTATTGAAAGATTTGCAATGTCACAAGGACATAATAAGATAAAGGAGGCAAAAGAGTAAGTGAGAAGTTGGGAGTTATGGTCGCGGCCGGGTGTGGCTGGTGCGCGTCGTTAAGCCCACATCAGCGGCGCAGTAATCAACCCCCGCTGGCGACTCCCTAATTGATTGGTCTCAGACGCAGACAACAAAAGATAACGTCGCGTCCCGTGGTAAATGGATTTGTCAACTGCTCTAGTAATTAAATAAATTCACCCGTTTCTTGTGACCAACTTCATCTCGTTGCGGCGGCGTGCTGATGAGTTTTATCGCGGTCTTAAACATCCTCTCTCATCTTCGTCCTGGTTCACTAGGGAGTCGACGGCGACTTTAATCCCAGTTTTTTAATGTTTGAACTAACGTTTTACAATAGCGGCGGAGAACGTTATTTAAGTGTAATAAAGCCAGGATATGTCTTCAGTTTACATATGTAAAACAGCTTCCGATATTCTGCACATGAGCAGAATACGATATTAATGTGCCTCCGTGGCATAGCGGGGAGGGGAGCATCAATCACTTCGACACGTTTTCTCACTGGAAATTCTAATCCTTGATCCTTTCAGATGCAATTACAGATTATGGTAGAAAATATTTCAAACGATCTGGTAAAAGTTCTATCGTTGAAAATTAGGAAATAAAAGTTGCAACGAAGTTTTCTTATCTGACTTCGCTAGCATAACAAAAAGTAAATGTGTCTGCACTATTACAAGTACATACAATAAGTATACTAAGTATGTCACTATTGAGAATGACGTCGACAAAATAAAGCACTTCAGTATACATTTCTGTAGAAGGCAGTCTAGGTGCCTCCCGAGACGCTGAAATGAGAGAAGACTAACTCAGACAATTCTAAACAGTCGCAGCACTCCGGCTCGCCACTCGATTACCTTTATGCGCTTTTGTCCCTTTTACTTTTAAAATCCTTCTATTCTGTCTTCCGGCAAACAATTTAACAGCCTAACTTCGCGGAATAGACTTTTGGGAGGAGATTTGTTATTCACTCAAAACTTTTAAGTGGCTGTGAAACATCGTTGTCAAAGAATTAAATAACCCGTTGTTACGCGGGAAATGATACTCTGTGTCCAAAGCGTAGTGATCTTAATGCAGCGCGCGGCAAGCTTCGCGTGAACAGTTGTTAGTCGACACGTCGATCTGGGAAGTTTCTCCGTCAGGTTGTGGTAAATCGGCAGTAGGTAATTTACTTCGTAGAATGTAAATGCCAGCGTGTTTTAGTTGGGCTAAGTTTTGCACATGTCTTTTCAAGTGAAGACGGGGAAAGTAAACGGAGATTCGCCAGTTTGGGGGTGAGTAGTGGAGGAAGGCTAAATCCTCCGTTATTAAGAAAGTCTTAGGTTTCGTTCGATAAGAGCAGCGCCTGTAATAGCCGGGGGCCCGACTCGGCGGGTAGCGGCGTCCATTAGGCGCGCGTGTACGACGGAACCCCGCGACGCGCCGCGTGAACTCCACCACCCCGCCGTTAACCTTCTATCACCTATTTCATTTATTTAAAAGACAATTGTGGCAAATTAACTTCAGTCCCTCATTCGCTGATTGGTGTTGTAAGGTAATGTTGTCAAATAAACCTAGAAATATATGTTTGCTTGCCATACTAAAACAAATGTGGTACATTTAATAATTTCACACGCTTAGATACCTACTATATAAAAACTCTACAAACACTCATATTTTACATTCGGAAATAAACTCGTAATTTGCAGTAAAAAATATTTAAATTACAATAAAATATTAAAAACAATAATCGCACAAAAATATATTTTTATGTTTAATTATTAAGAAATAATTAAGTTTTTTATGTGTTCCTGTATACAAAGTCCGTTTATTCATTTAGTGCAAATGACTATGCGAAAGTAAATTGATGAGCACATTTGATAGCACATTGAATTACGTTCATGACTTTTACTTGATTTAAAATGTTGTTATTCTTAAATAAATATAAACCTATACGAGTACAGATCAGTTTATTCATTAAGGCTTGTTTCTTTTGTACTAAGCAACAATATATCATAATATGTATAATAGATAAATACATAGAAAACAACCATGACTGAGAAACTCGTGGTACATATGTACACAAACAGATGGTTTCACCGGTTTTCGAATCCGGAGCTTCGCAGGCAGTGTCACTAGCATCAACGACTGGGCTATACAGAAGCCACCATTATTTATTTCCTTTTCAAGGAGACTAAAAAGTTAGCTTACATACTTAGGTAAAAATAGTACAGTAGGTAGGCAGCTCGTTAGTTCCCCGAACATAAGATAATTGTGATAACCGCATTTATCCGTGTCCGTGCAACTCTTGAATGTAAAACTTAATTGAGTTATTCGTCCCGCGGCCAGTGCAGTGCATGCCTGGATATCTGTAGGTATCTTGGGATACGTTTTAGCTATTTTAACTAATTGCATTGGTGCCATAAATCCTAAGTTAAGCTTTCTGATTCTGCAACGAATACTTTTGATAAATGTTGGGAGTATTTAGTAGAGTGCAGCACGAGTCTACCCTGTCTATTCTCTAATTACAAGCGTGGCATAGAACTTTTTGTTCAACTAGATTGTCGCGCTACCAGAGTAATTCACTTTAAATTGAATATTAAATTTCCATCGCAATGCAAAGAATTTCAATTCGTGAATTGCTATGTTCTTTCTTTTAGTAAAAGCTTCTACGTTTGTTTTCTCTGCTTACACAGTGGAAACAAAATAGATTGTAGTCATGTAGAATTCATTTAAAAGCTTTTCTTTGCGTCTACAACGTCGTGCCCGTATACATACCTTATGTAGGTCCTACTTATAAGCACTAGGCATTATAACATTATACTATACATACTACTTGTATTAGCGTTTATTGATTGATTGTTAAAATTCCAGTTGAACATAAATTAGTAGATATCTATTTTTATTGAGTATTAGTTTCTATTTCAATTTCGTAGAGTCGGATACGAGCTTAGTCCAACAATTTACGCCTCATCTCTCATTATGAACTAATTTGAGTGATAAGTTTATCATATTTAAAACTTAAACATCTATTTACAAAATATATGTCCATTGCATTCAAAAAAAGAGGTTTATGCAGAGGTAAATTAATATAAAGCCACTTTTATTGTATTATGCGAAACGGTAAGTTTTTTGCCGAGGTCGGTCGGTTGCTTGTAATGTCAGCTATTCGTGGGCTTCGTCAGCTTGCGCTCGGCGGCGTCGCTCGACAGTCGACAGGCACTCGAGCTCGAGCTCGGGACTCGAGCCACCTCGAGCCGGCCTGAGAGTGCTGGCGCGGCGGAAGCCCGCCCTTACGTGCTTGTCGTCACGACGCGCCGCCTTTGTCCACCCTCTAGGCTTATTTGCTGAACAATGAAAAACGAAACCTACCGACGTATTTCTGCATTAACATCCTACAAAGCAAGTTCATCGTACACGCCTGTAATCAATACAGACGCCGGTTCAGTTTATAATACGATTGATTGATGAAAAGGCTATTATTAGATTTCATCAGATTTTGCGTATTTTTCATTTCTGTAAATGCGACTTTGTTATAAATCGATTCGGGTCCCAATTTATCACCAGCTCTAAATACTTAGCCGAGGCGGGTCGTGTCTGTGAAATGAAGAGGAACATTGAGACAAACGGTGAAAATGATTTTAGCATTCAGAGCACAGGAGCTCACCGCATCAGGCCGTCCTAGAGACGGCGTCAATTACATTCGACAGCGTGCCAGTTTTACTTTCTCGCTAGGTAAATGTTATTTAGGTGTAGAGTATATTACATTTGGAAGGGCCGTGCGAGCTTATCTATAATTATGTTGGAGGCAATTTACAGGAGACGAAGACCCCGATAAGAGTTTTTTGTGCGATGACGCGTTTCAATTTCTCAGCTCAGTCGGTTCGTCAGAGCGTGTGAGCGATGCGCATGTCGGACCAGCGTGACAGCCCGAGCTCCCCTTCGCTCGCTTAGCTTAACGTACACTGCTCACTATCTTTACTCAATATACCATTACACGTTATTAGGGTTGCGTTTTGTCACCGCACCGATATATTGGATTACGTTTTTTTATAAGGCTCTGAACTAAACGTACGCAAAATAGAGCCTGTTTAGGCACATCATTAAAAACGAACAACAAAACATTCTTTGAGGTGTTTCATTCTAGTTTAAACTATTGTGATAATTTAAATACATTTCATCGTTATGCAGTGAAGGATACGGTAAATCTCAAGAAAAGCATTTTTCAAACTAGGCGAGGATACAACAGCTAGCGCCACGTCGCGCCTGACACCACTCTAAGTTTCTGCATGGCGGAGCACCCGCGGCGTGCTTCTTGACCCATTTTCAACTTTGCATCCCAAAATCCCATTCGTCATAACAGAAACGAAATATGTTACGTATAGCATTAATACAGTTTTCTAGCACATACTTAGGGTGTAACTTTGTATGATTCCATAATGAGCAAAAATGATGATTTTACATAAACTATCTGAGGTAAGCTAGCTCTACAGCTTCTGTGTACCTATAAATACAACATTATCTTTGTTTTTATCTTAGTCATCAATCATTCAATCAATTTGTAGGACAGAGACCTAGGTAATTCATTATTGCTGTTTAGATTTGTTTTTATATGACGGTAAAATCGGGTTCTGACCAATCTGTACATACTGAAATACGTCGTATGATCGTGCGAAAAGGAAATTAGTAGGTAACTTGTGATGTCGATTGAAAACACTCCCTTTGATCGTGTTTTATTTATTGCTACTCTTTGCACCTATCGTAATTTACTATTTACATGTTGTCCCATGACTGAAAAAAGTGTGTATAAGAGCTATAGGTTCATATACTTTTAGATTATAACCAGAACCTTGTAAATACACTTGTCTTTGTGAGCAACCGCCAAAAAATCCGCGAATTGCCGACACGCTCGATAACTTTTTAAGCGGATTGTCAATTGTAGCAGACTTTGTTATCGGCATTTAAAAATCATGTCAAATCAAGCGATTTTAGTATGAAGGATCGCGAGGAGGGCCCTCGAAGCTCGCCGAGGGTCCCGAGTGCACTTCTGCGGAGCCGTCACATTATTCGATCTACTTAGCGGTGGCAATAGGAGGGAAGAGCCTGAGGTGTCGCTCGGAGCCGCCTACTTGATATTGTCATGCTTATCAACGCCAACTCGCAATTTTTGTGGCTCGTAAAAGAATTTGTATTAGATATAACGTGATATGATAGCGCCCAATTTAAGATGGGACATTTTCGTTTAAATATGCTGAAAGTTTTTGTATTAAGTACTTTAATGTACTAAAATATTTTACTGATCGATTTATTATTACCTTGATATACCTAATTTAATAGTCAGGAACTTTTTGTAAGTCTTCAATAATTTAACTTCACTGCTGCTTCCATGAGATTGTATAAATAGGTATGGAATCCTGATCACAAAGTTACATACATACAGTCATACATAATACAAATCATTTGCTGAATCTCAAAAGACGACTCCCGCGTCGCTTCAATTAATTTATGGCATTAGTAATACTTTTGTAAACTTGAGGAAACTCTATAAAAATAAGAAATTAATAAATAAAAATACTACAAAGTAAAATCAATGTAATACTCGTACAATATAAATTGCAAAACTATGACCGTGAGAGGGAATTTACGACTTATTTTGCTCTTAAAATGGAATACTTCTTCTAAGATAAAATTTTGCAAGTTGGGAAGTCGTTAATAACGCCGATATTATTTTATTTTAAATGTTATTATTTACCACATTTAATGTTTTAAATAGCTTAAATAGCCGTTATCATTTCTTTAAAACATCTTAAAAATTGGAAACAACCACAAAAACAAAAAAAAAAAAATTTTTAATTAATTGGCAATTAATTGTTAGTTGTAGAAAGAGTTGGAAAAGCGTATTTTTGTTCACGACTTATGTTTCAACCTGTATATTTCACGCAGGTCACCCACGAATCTTTAATCGATGACTTCTTGAAATGTTCGCGTTTTATAATGACGTGTTTTCAGTAAAATTGGTCAAGCATCGTCGATGTGCCGCGGTTCAATATCTCGGCGAGTGACAGCCGCCGCCATATTGGTGGCATAAATCAAGTCGGCGAAGTGTCACACCGCCGTAAGCGATCGGGTGTCAGCCCGTCTAGAAATAAAAGCAAGAAAATTTTTCACTAGTTGAGTGGTTTGCTCTGTAAGGCATGCCATGAAATTTGTCTCGTTCGCCACTCTCGCTTCTTTATCTTTTTCTCATTTTATATAAGACTTTATACAGGAGATATTCCGGCGGCGGGAGTTCTTTAAAAGAGCGCAAGAAGTTTATTTAAGCAATGGAATTGCGCTATGAGTTAGCGGAACCGATAATGGTATTATCACTTTTAGGGACACCCAATTAGCGTGAGATTAAAAAACCTTAATTATAGTCAGGTTTGTTACGACTGTATTAAAAATACACGCGAATAATCTATAGAAGTTTCGCAGCTTGAGATATCTTTTCTACATTGATTGCTATAACATAAAATATTAATGGGAAATTTAGCTTATAAGTACTACAATAGTTTATCGATGACAATTAAGTATGATGTTCCATTACTAACAGTTATGATTGAACTAATTTCTGATCAGCGGGCATATTCATATTCTGTGCAATAAATATAATAAGCAAGCTTACTTTTGATTGTGATATTTTAGTGGAAGGCCCTATAAAGTACCTAGGCACGCATGTATTTATAATTAACGACATTAAGAATTATTGTAGCCATGATATATTTTCAAAATTGTTGTTACTTAACCATAACGCAATAAGGTATACAGTTCAGTGAGATTATATGTATGGGAAGCGATATCGACACCTCGGGCCGCATCGGGTTTCGCGCGGTCGCCAGCCGCAAGCTACACGCCGCCCGTTCCTGTTACAATTCAACACTCGCGAGGGAATGCGACCTAGGGGTTTTTTTGACGAATACTAGTGCAGACAACTTGGCAAGATAAATCTAACGCGATAAATATATACCCAGTAGGCTAAACTTATATTCCAAATAACAATGCTTAACTTCAATCAAGATTGATATTAATTCTTAAGGTCTGAATAATGAAATGAAAATGAAATAAAATAAAATTTATGGACATATACACATTTTACAAATAAGCACACAACAACAGCTTGCCACAAAAGGGTCACAACTCAGCATGTAGCTAGCTAAGCCAGCGCTGTTCTTCCGTTGTGACCCACCAAGGTGCTTAGACAAGTTGCCAATCGCTAACGCTTAATCGTCAATCGTAAACGAAAGGCAGCTAACTGTCTTTGTCGCACTAATATGAAATAGTGACAGAGAAGCAAAACTACGATACGCTACTAAGCGTTAGCGATTGGCAACTTGGCTAAGCATCCAGGTATGTAAATATGTACAGTCAAGGGCATTAATATATATACACTTCTCCATACTGATCCCTTACAAATGTGTCTATATATTAATGCACTCGACTGTACACTGGCCGACGAGGCGATGATATGAAAATATATGAAATATATTATATATTCGTGACTAAAATAGACTCAGTTTGTATGAAAGTAATTTAATCTTCCATGAAAAAGCTCCCTTTTTCTCATTCAAAACCAATTTCATTTGGGATAAGAATCAAAATAAACTGACTTGTCTCTTGTATATAGTTGGAAGGATCAAGCCAAAATTTTCGGCAAACTTTGAAATAAAAACAGCTCCATCGTACTTGATATCCAATATTTCAATAAAGCTCCAACTTTTGGGCAAAGAAAATGGAGAGGCGAAAAATTACATTACGAAGGCCCTAAAGAAATTGAGGTTTTCTATTCAATGGCTAACATACATATATCTCGCATACCTACTAAGAAGATATGTGTCGGTCATGTATCGATACCGTCGCGGGCTTCGTTTCCATGGATGTAAATCTACATAATAACTTTGGGTGGGTATGTACCTAGCATACCTATAAAGCTTTCTGTTACTGGATACTAGAACTAGTACATGAATACAAACTAATGCAGATCGCAAGGAGCCGTCAGAGGAGCTGCATTAATTGAACTGTCTTTGCTTTGGTGCAACAAACCTAATTGCAGGGGATTTCAAAAGCAACATGAGCGTTTGACTACTTGTTATCCATGCCGCGTACTAAATTACGTGATCGGTTGGTTTTAATCGTTCGCGACTTTGTTGAATTCAAATTGCTTCTGAAATTGCTAGTATGGATAAAGGTTACAGGTAAAAAACAATGATGAATGTCAAAGTTTATTTGATTGAATACCAGCTTAATTACTAGAACTGTACGCTTTGTGCTAAGGACTGTTATCATAGTAACGGAAGATGAATGGAAAATACTTTTGCAATTATATAAATCATGTATTTGTCTATTATCTTATAGAATATTGTAAAAGCCCGCGCGTAATTCGTAAGATATTCTGCGCGCGGCGCCCTAAACGTTTAATATTGGATAAAATACACCCTAACGTTCCACGTATTCCCCCGTTGTTCATATCGGCATGTTATTCAGATTATACACGAAAATTTCAATGCTTTCTACTAAATTACAGCTCACGGAACTTTTACTTAACGTCGCAAAACATGCGGCGTGGGTATCTAGTGAAGCGCGAGGCATCGACCTCTTCGAGGAAATATCATACCGTACTTGTTTTTCGTCACTATATTACTTCAATACCTACATCATATTAGAAGTTAAAAACATGAAAAAATAACTCGCTGGTTAAATGTAATTTAAAATTAACTATCTCAACTCACGTGGTTATACATACTTTTAATATAGGTACATGAAAAATTACGCCCCCGTCTTAAATTGTTATAGAATGGATTTCCCTAAGCAAATACGCTCGTCTCATTATTCTAAACAACGAATACATTTACCAGGGGAAAACAAAACAATTGTATTCATTTTGAGCGACTGCGGTCGCTGCATTACTTGATCATATTTATTCCCATTCCCTTTTATGTTGTTTCTGCAGAATAATAACAAAATACGGTTGTGAAAAACACTAAGCGAACACGAGCGTTGGAATCGATTGCGAGTCGGAAAAAGCGTCAAATAACAACAGTCAGCATTTTGGACGGTGTCCTTTAATTAGATTCGAAGCGGGCATAACCGGCTTATTCCGGCTTAGGCTGCCGTGCCACTGCAAAAATGACCAACTAATTGGCTTAGAACATTGTATGTAAACCATTTCAATATCCAATATCCAGTTAACTGGTGTTTCGTTAAAGATAAAGAGCCGCGCCAGCTCTCAGTTATCTGTTGCCGTATCCGGGCCGTTTTGCGAGCGCATGTTTCAATTCCAGCTTTTTTTCCTTTTCATCCTGTTGGCTTTTAACTTTTTAACTGGGTGGCAATTAACGAGGTAAATTTGACGCTTGCTGTAAATTTGCTAATGGAACCAAAATAGAGTGTGATAATGTAGCACGATCCGGAAATGATGTTCTAATATCTAAACTAATACCGCTATCGTTATTATAATACATCAAGCTTCTTCAAATGATTTATATTAACAAATATTTAAATCATAAATAACAAGTAGGTACCTAAACAGGATTCAAAAAATCGCATTAGAATTAGTTGTCGCTAAACGCAGGTTCGGGAAAACGCAACAAGATTGAAATAATCTCAGCCACCCGCACTGCATTCACATTGTTGTTCCGGCTAAGTTGGGGACTAAGTTTAATTTGAATGTGTGTCGGTGTCGAAAGCTAAGTACGTAGGGAGAGTAGGATAATTACGATCATTATAATAAACTTAATTATTACGTTTGCCTAATTGTGCTAATTCAAAATTAATAGTCTACGCTAATACTTGTTAAAGAACTGACGTACAATACATGTTTTTTTAGGGTTCCGTAGTAAACTAGGAACCCTTATAGTTTCGCCACGTAGGTACATCTGTCCGTTTGTCTGTCCGTCCGCAGCATAGCTAAGTGGCCGTTAGTACTACACATTTGCTATTTGTCAAGGGTATACATATTATGCTGGATGCGGGTGGCGCAGAACCGGTCATTGTGGCAATCTTTGGGGAAGGCCTATGTTCAGCAGTGGACGTCTTTCGGCTGATATTATGATGATGATGATGATACATATTAATCTCGCCGACAAAGTGCTAGAATAAAATATATAAAAAAATAGTTACTTAATTCAAGTTTACCCGGATAATCCACCGTCCGTGTGTACCCGAGTCTCCTCTCCGCCGCAAGATGGGCGGCGGCGTGCTCGCAGCTTCCGACGTGTCCGCTCCGGAAGTGTTCAGTTCGCAGCACCCTTACGTTTTACAGCGGTAAATGTGGCTCTTTGTCGTACAGTCCAAGTTTATGCATTACTTTAAAATATTTTTTATTGATACGGCCGTGATATGTAGGATTTTCATATCGATCAGGCTGTATATAATAGTACAATACGACACAAGTAGGAAAAACATGAAATTCGAAACGAGTGGCAATGTTTTAAATCGACACGAGTTACGAATTTCCTTTTTGCACGTGTCTCGCACGACTTCTTTTAGAGATCCGAAGTTTTGAACTTGACGTAAAATTAGCCACTTCTCCTACTGGCGCGTAAAAAAAGCACCATCTATACTAAAATAGAACATTGCGATACAAGTGCAATAAAATATTTTTTCGACGAGAGTGAAAGTTGAAGCCCGAGTGAAACGAGGGCGATAATCACCCCAGTTATAAAGAAGTTTTTACACGTGTATCGAACGACTTTTTTCGTAACAAGTGCCTTAAACAGAGAAATTTACGCACGCAAAGTTTACTTTTCCGCACTAGCTAGGAAATAGTACATTTCCTAACTAGTGCGAGAAAACTTTTTCGGCGAGGGTGAAAGTTGGAGCCTGAGTGAAACGAGGGCGACAATCACCCGAGTTAAAAAAAAATTTTTGCACGTGTAAGGGACAATTTTTTTCATAACAAGTGCGTCAAAATGGGAACTTATCGCGCGCGAAGCGTGCGCAAAGTTCGTTTTTGTGCACTAGTTAGGAAAAAGTATTTTCGGTTAAGCTGAAAGTGAATGGCCTATTTTAAATGTTGCCTCTCTACATTTAAAATAGATCCTGTTTTGATATACAATGTAGCCAAAAATTATGCCCGAAAAGAATAACTGTATGCTGTATATGTTGCAGAAAAGGAAGGTAGCCCTTTCTGTATCTGTATTTGAAAATATTTTTAATGATATAAATATTTATTATGCCTTTGATAATGACATAAAATAATAAATAAAGGACAAAATGATTTAATGGCGTTATATTAGATCCGTAATAAATCTTAAGCAATCCGACGTCTTGTAGAGCTTTCGTTTATTTCATAACATTTGGTAAAGCAGATTTTACGAGTCCCAAGACAAATATTTACGTGTCGCGAACCTTTGCAAAATAGAAATACGGCGGCTTGGCCGCGGGAGTGAAATAGTTTGGGAGACGCAGGTAGCTGAGGTAGCGCTGAGGCAAGATCAAAAGCCGAAATTTACTTAAGCTCCATATCATTATTATTGCAAGAAAATTAAAAATCTACACAATGCGACACTGCGACTACGAGAGAAAAACTTAAACATTGACTGAATAGCGTTACGCGCATTTAGTAAATGAAATGTCATAGTTTTTTTTTGTACGGAACACCAAAAAGGTGTACAAAAGCAACCGTCATGGTGCGACTATGTCTGTCCGTCTGTCTGTCACATTAACTATGGGCTTGTCGATATTTACGGGTTCAAATAGCCATAAAAAATTATATGTAGGCTAGGCTACCTTTAAAGACAAAGAAGTATGTTGGCGGATTTATTCGAACACTGAAAATGGCCAGTCCAAACATCTCATATAATGAAAAATACATAGTGTTCATGTGAATTTGTAGATATATTTAATTTATTTACGTTACGATATTTAAGTTTGCATTTCTTTAACTTGACTTATTTAGTTACTTGTGTAGGTACTTGCTTGATTATAAAGTGTAAAAGTAATTACTATTATTTAGGATAAAAATAATGCCCGTTGAAGTACGACGCCGCAGGATCGGTTGCGTATCGCCGAGTCACGGCTGGAAAGCTTTCGCGTGTTACCAGTCTATAACAAACTTCCACTACAGCCTCACCAGTGAACTTGGCGGTTATTGTTACCTACTGTTTCAGAAACACTTACAGTACCGGCCAATAATACATCACATTCAAATTTTTTTCAGTACAACTTTGGTTTACATTTGTACCTAAGTGGCTTCCACACTTTCCACCTTACGAATATAGCTAGAAAGAACTTGGCATCATCTAGTCGTTTTTTCATGAAGATTTTTTATGTGAGGTATGGATTTAGTAGTGAAATTCTTTTTTTTTTACTACAGATTTTTAGTAATACGCTGTGTCTCAAATTGTTATTCACAATACTTATTTGCGATATTTATCATTAATTTCTGCAAAAGTAGCAAAATAATATGCTATCTACATGTGAACATGTGTCGCTTACTCTATCTATACACGCTCATACAAAGAGTCACGAATGTGATATATTGCCGGTACTGTAGATTTTATATAGATGTGAAGTGAAGGCATTCCTGTAACGCCAAATGTGTAAAAAAATTATACACTGAAAGTATTCCTTTGTACCTAAGTAGATACGTTTTTATTATTTTTTTATACTGCCCACTCTTTGCTTACGAGAATAAATAGATACCTACCAACGAAAAATACTAAGTAGCTGCTTAAAAGTCAATTCGTTACTTGATGAATGCTATTGTGTGTAAAGTTTAGATTTCACCAGATTAATAATCGTGTAATGTAAGAATACATACCTAGATTATTGATTTTTATTCACTTCACTCTATCGTTTTATCGCAAAGAAAGATAATGTCCACTTGCTATTAAATCAAAGTCCAATCAGGCGTTATCTAAGGGTTTATTTCACTATCCTCGAATAAAATATATCTGTCACATAAATATTAGCCATCTTTTTCTTTTATTTGCCTGGGGACAAGGATAGTGACTATTATCTAACGAATGTTATAGTTAGGGGTCGGAACTATGGGTGCAAAACTTTAACAAAATTTGTCAAGTGGACTTGACTCTTGACATAGCACGTAAATTCATAAAATATACATATCTACACACCCGTTTAAAATTCCGAGATAGAGAATAAAATTGGATAGGTACAGATTGTTCAATAATATTCGTATTTTCTTGGCTAAAGTGTTCCCATAATGTCAATTTTAAAGTTTTGCACCCATAGTTCCAACCCCTAGTTATAGTCTTTCGATCTTCTTCGTTCATTCGATCCAGGGATTGTGAAAAAGGCCGTCAGTATGGTAAGTTCAAAGTCCACATTAGTAAACTTGTAGATTAAAGGTACCTAGTATAGATATTAGAAGACATATTCGTACGTAAAAACCTAAGTAAATTGCGTACCCCGCATGTCGTGGCGTGTTTTACAACGTTACTTTATTTAAGTAATCGATTTAGTGGAGTGGCAGCTAACATGTTAGTCGAGTTTATGCGGTTCAATACGTAAGACAGGGGTAGGTACGCCTTACACAGGACTATAGTTATTGACAAACATTTGCATTTGCAGTTTTGCATTGTGTGCATAGCAATAACTGTTATTACATGCACACGAGGACTGTATCTACGGTTAATCGCTTTACATGGTTGATGAAGTATTTATTTACCTATCTAATACTTATATCTATTCATAATATTCAAGTACTTGATTTAAAGTTTGAGCATAGAAAACGCAGAACATTTCACCACAGATTTTGCACATAAGAACATATCAAATCAGTCGTACCTATATCCCAATGTCGCCCTAATTCACCTCGATACTTGCACCTTGTGTCTTTTATTGTTTTATTGTAGATTTATTCTATGAACCTAAACACAATTAAACCCATACATAGTAATTCTCATGAAAAGTTCCTCCTAGAAATACTTTTACTCATAGATCGTCATCGAACACTTTTATTTACAACTAGTGTTTCAAGGTACGAATGACATGGTAGTTTAATATGACCTTAAAAGTCGCACAAAAAGTACGCAGTAAGATAATACTATCCCTGTTTTATTTAATTAAATATAAAATAAGTCTGTAGCTATCGACATATAAAATAGTTTCCGTAGCCGGCGCAGCCGCGCGGCGCCATGTTCTAAATGTTTAATTAATGCGCGCCTGCCAGTCTTCAATGACTTGACACAAAAATTACTAGTCCATTTATAAACACTCATATCATGAAACCTTTATGATGTGTTCATAAACTGTTGACAGTTTATTATATTTATATGACAATAATAAACTCTGAAATAACAGTGGATGCTACTTGATTATCAGATCAAATAAAAATTAAAGTTACTCTGTTTTCTGATAGATATTATGGAACTTCATCCGAAACGAGATATGATTGCGGTAATAACTAAATAAAAATCGTATTATATACAAGTGTCTGTCAATGCATAAATAACTAAGTCGGCTAAACTTAGATCTATTTATACGGCTTCTAAAAACATCGCAGAACATTTTCATATCCTTTAAGTTTTGGTTCCTTGTTTCTTTACATATTCAAACAATAAATCGTATTCGGTTTATATATGATCGCAAATATATGTTGCCGTTGTAAAATGTTAAGAGGTATATGGGAGGTGTCATTATCATCAGCCTATGACAGTCCACTGCTGGACTCAGGCCTCTCCTGTTAACTGTACGTATAGACGCATTAGGAGGTACATGCCCATAATCGTCACGCTGGGCAAGCGGATTGGCGATCGCAATAATGTGTCCACTATGATATTGATGACGCTGCTGTCCATTATCAATCTTTTATCAAATAATGGTCAGTGACAATTCAATCCCTTAAGTCGTAAGAGGTATCGTAAGAGTCGACTTACGACACCCGCAGGAGGAGTTGGGGTGGTGACAAATGTATTCTTACTACCGTCACCACACACTACGGGAGGTGTATGTATACCCTTAGTTTTAAGGCACAGAGTAGTACCTATTGTCAATAAGGTAATCGGGCACAAAAACCTCGCGTAGAGGACCTTTAATTTGAATTTATACCCGAACTGGTAACATCGCCGGACAGGGGCCGTCGCGGATCGCTTTACACTGCTCCCGTAATTTACTTACCCGCTAGTCGCGTGCCGCCGCCACTACAAATAATTCATACGACCCGTCTAGTAATGGCCTTTTAGCCGCCCGACTAACTTCCAACCTAGTTAGCCCGATGCGGCTACAAACTAACCTATTAATGTGCCCACTAAAACTTTTAAACCGAGATATTATCTATGCCGATACAAAAGCGAAGCACGTGCTTGTAATATATTATGAAATATATTCGATTTTTTCTTTTGCTCAGGAAATACGGAAGCTATAAGTCTCTTCTTCTAGTCTTGACTGATTAATATAGGTACTTTTAGTTGGGACATCTTACACAAATCGACCTACGATTTGTGTAAGATGTCCCAAGATATTAATTTATTTACTTAGGTACAGTCGAAGACAAAATAAGGGGTATACAAAAACGTTCAAAAATATGTCCCAGTGCACTCTAATTCTGTGTAATAAGAACGTCGTAACATATTTATGAACGGATTTTTTCGATACATATTTTTGCACTTGACTGTACCTAAATAATTGAGGATATTTGACTCTTAATTTCGAAAGGTAAGTTTATAAAGAAATTGTCTAGCAGGAAAGTTGTGATAAATTAATATGAATAAACACTAAACATATATAGGTACCTATAATCAATAAAGGACGAATTAGTTACGTACTTAATTTTACATGTATTTACTATAGTATTATCTAACATCATTTAAAAACCAGGGGAATGTTATTTTAACAACTTTCTATATTTTTGTCTCTACAAACAAATCTAACGAAAATTTCAATGTTTTTTTTTGGATTTAATGATAAATTCATACACCATAAAAAAAAGCCTATGCTATTAATATTTTGACAAATATTTCAAATTAGCATGAACAATTTCATTGACCGAGAGTGCATTATATGATTAATTGTGTACTTTGATATTACTCCATATGCGTATTTATAATACACACGTAGGCAGTAGTAGTACGCATGTAGTAGTAGCAAGCCAACGTGCCAATAAGACAATTACTCTCGCAATCGAGCTGAAAAGCCTCCACTATTTTGCCGCGACACGTAATTCAGTCCCGAGTCTACCGTCAAGTTCCCTGTTTGGGACATGTTTAACTTCATTAAACATAATACGCGGTACCTACTCACAACGTACTCGTTTAAGTCCAATCTAAGTTGCGAGAGGACGAAGTTTACATGTGAATAAATTATATTATTATCATGCAGTCGGCAGAGTTGGGTGTGAAACGTCGTCGACACATAATGAACTCGATGCACGAAATGCCTTTGCCTAGGGTGTATACGTATTTAAAGTGTCGTAGTTTAGGATTGTGTGAAACTAAGACAGTGAGACAATATATACCTACATACACGAATTGTTAAGGTTATGCGAAGACTTGAGGCTATTTTGTCATGTTATAGATAATTCAATTATACTAAATCGGGTCTCAATGTTATTATGAGAAGGCAAATTAAAATTGAGACACTAGTAAAAACAAACAACTCTTGTTTAAAAACAATGAGGATTTTGTATTACCTACCTTATTTCACAAACATAACAAAGTATTTTTGAAATTAAATTGAAATTGAATATTACGGCTTTATAAGAGTGCAATGCCGATATTAAAGCGTTCCTCTTAAATTATCGCATCTTTTGAACATCAACGAGTAAGCATACATAGGGACAGGCAGTGGGAAGCGGCTTTATACTACTAGTAAAATATGTTGGAGGCACTGCCTAACTACCTGAAGAGGTATATTTTAAGTTTAGGTGTGTCATTAATAAAGCGAAAGATAGTTGCGAAGTAAATTTTGGGAATAAATAACGAAACTGAAGGCAACACGCCGTCAGCCTGCCCGGAGCCGACTTACTAAATAATTAACACGCTAATGGCCGCATCGCAAATAAACTCCAAATTATTGCACTCAAACTTCGCCGGCAACTACCCAAATATTACTGCTTATGAATGTAAGCATTTTAAATAAATTCAGCGTTATTAAACTTAGTCGGGGCCCGCGGCGTTCATTATTAGCGTGGATTAGCAGCGCACATAGAATATTATAGCCGTGTTGCGATGCACAGATTCCATATATTTAATGTTATTTTATGATACAAACTATAATATTCATCGCACAATTACTTATATTCAAAGACATGTTCCCTTACAATCGATTGCACTTTGAATTAATTAGTCAACCAGGAGCCGCAGGAAATGATTACAATTTCCGGTTGGTCGTAATCCATTGCCGGCAGGTCACTGGCAGGCCGAACCTTGTTTATATACAAGATGCAATCTACGACCAAATTATTGTCTATTAACTCAAAGTCCTGCAGTGAGCGACCGCGCAATATTCCAATATCATCGCATAATACCGCCAATTGAGATTGTTCCACCGCAGATTTACATAAACGTAGTCGGGAGCACGTGCTGCTAAAATGGCAATCATTTATATTCAGTCTACTATAAAATCGAACTATGATAAATTTTGGTTAAGTTTGACACTGTTTCGTACTGTGTTGGGCTCGTGGTTTCCCCTTAAATTGTCTAAAACATGTACTCATTTTTGTCGTTTATTTTTTACTGTTAGAACATTGAAAATATTAACATTTTAATTTTTAAGGATACATATTTAAATAAGTTCATGTCAATAATTTAAGGGACCTGGATGCTTAGCCAATCGCTAGCGCTTAGTAGCGTATCGTAGTTTTCCCTCTCTATCACTCTTTCCCATTAGTGCGACAATTAAGCGCTAGCGATTGGCAACTTGGCTAAGCACCCTGGTCCCTCTGATATAAAAGTCAATAACAATACGAGTATACATTAGTACCTAAATTAAAAAAAAAATGCTTGCAAAATCATTATATATTTCCAATTGACGATAATATATAGAGGTGCTTGTGTAAGTTGGTCAATTCCCGTCGCCCGATGAAATATTCGAGCGCGGTAGAACCGCGTCCACCGCCGCCACATGGTCAATTACTTGAAATAATTCCATCTCAATGGAAATTGAACGGGCAAAGTTAGTCGAGCATTTCATTCGGTTCACTCACTCATAGTTTAGCGTTTGAATACATTTACAGAAATGAATACTACGCGATGAATTTTTCATACGCCGTTTACGTTTGACACGTTAAGTGGAAGATGGATGAGTTTTTCTATTGTTTCTGTTTAAATTTTATATGAGACGGTCAAAACAGCGAAAGCATCCGAAAGTAAATCTCCGGCTGCCGGGACCGTCGGGTAATGGCCCAAGTTGGGCTAAGCCGGGGAAGCCCCGCGAACGTGTGAGGAATGCGCCTCCACCCCGCCTTATTACATACGTGATTCTTATTTATATTATATTCGGAGGCTTCGAGCGAGGCTCTTCGATATCGGAAGTGGGATTATCGCAATGCTGCCTTTTAGTGCTCTCGCCACTCCACAACTACTGAGTGACGCCGCGGGGAGATTAGCGCAACTTGTTACTCGCTTACTTAGAGAGCTGTTCTTCTATAAGGATCGATAACATTATAAGTATGTGCATCAAGATTAACAGTTCGGTTTCTCTGATATTAATAATTACTGTTAAATTATTCAACTTGACGTCAAAAAATATTATAAATTAATTCTGGTACCAATAGATCAATACTTGTAAAAATCTTATAAAATTTGGAGCGATGTCTCGCGGGCCGCGGTCGCCTGGGACCGGACGCGTCGCTTCCGCTCGAAGAATACCGACAACTACTCACTCAAACGGCTTCTACTGAATCAGTATTATTGCATTGCCTTTTCCGACCAAATCCGTTTAAACTTGGGCGCGATTGTGGCTGTTTCACGAAACTGAATGTCTGTATAAAAGCTGCTCACTCCTCAAGTTCCCATGTCGTGTATGCTATCTTACCTGTGATTTCTGTGATGAGAAGAACTAGAGGTAAGTCGAATACGTACCTGAAAATACACAAATTTCATATTATTCATTATGTCTACAGCTATATAAGCTTAGATAAGCTTCTTCCTGTGATTTAAACATTTTTCACTGAAAGGTAAACATAATAATTTCAGAATCATAAATCAAACTAATTATGAAACGCGGTACCTATTTATTTTCATATCCATGCATCATAATACAGCTCTAAACCAATTAAGGAAGACGCAGATACATGTGGTCGGAAAAACAAAAACAGCATAAATACAATTAAGGGAGTAATATCTGCTAAAATTGTAGCGGCCCGTGCAATTACTCAAAATTAATGGTGAAATTAATACTTTAACCGTTGATGTTAATTACGGACTTTATATCTACTGCTGAGTTATGAACAACTTCATTAAAACTGTCTTTTGTTTCTACAATATTTTAGAAATAAAATAATAACCGTCTTCAAAAATACGTTGGAACTAATAAGTGAAAAATAATTTTAGTCAAGTACTAATAATTTTAGACAAGTAATAATTGTAGTTTTAGTGAAAAATAATTTTAGTGTACTTGACTAAAATTATTTTATTTCAATGTATATGGTAAAAAGGCTTAAGGCTGTGTCTTTAAACCTTTTTACTCTATACATTTAAATTAAACAATATTGCTAGGTAGGTTACTGATCTCTTTGAAGTCGGTGCCGTGTCAAAATGATAATCAATATGAAAGTTACTAGGTAGTTACTGGGCGCCGGAACGTTACCAGAACCAGAACCCGGAGCGTCACCATTTCTGCTCTCCCACGCCGCACAATCAGCCTTCCCAACTGTCCCAATAAAACACCGACGGCGGTTATTAAGGACGTTAAATCGTTAAGGAGTTGTACCAGTATGAGACGATGATTACAGGTTGCAAATACTTTAATAGCTTTCTCAAATATATGAAAAATGATATATTTTAAGAATTATCCCCCAACTTCTATACGTTAAGAAATGTCATCCTTCCATCCTCAGCTCACCTAAATGAGACGATGTCTACCTAAATGAAAATATCGAAAAGCTTCCAGAAATACATGAAACACTAATCTACTAATCGCTAAGGAGTGTACCTTCCATCATGAACTCGCCAACTTGAAATTTTCATATCTAGCGAATCTGCGAATAGTTGAATAGCTTTCGACAATAAATGAAACATGGCATATGCGCTCACAAAATTTGAACACTTTCCACGATTTTCCAGGATCCCGTCATGAGATCTGGACCAAATGAGAGTGAGAGCAACGTATAACTTATCAAACAAAAAAAGATTTTTTCAAAACGGCCCAAGCTTATTCGAATAATCGGGGAACATACAGAACAAATTACAAAGATTTAGATAACCCGCTCCTTTTTTTGAAGACTCTTAAACATTTAATTGTTGGACGATTTTGTTCTTTAAAGGTTATTCTACTTTAACACTGTCTTTTATTATTTCACTGCATATTTTTTGTTATCACTAATTTTACTTAGCGTTAATTCAAACACAATGTCGGTAGTTCTGGAGTTGAACAATTGAATGAATAACTAAAATATGAATTTAACAGACTTTCGATCCGCTTTCACATTTTTCCGGGAAAGTTCTGTTAAGAAATGTTTGCCGCTCCGAGGAAGCCTGTGAAAGGAATATCATGGTTCTATTTAAAATTTCCTCAAAGTCGACTGGCCGCTGATTCGCGCAGGACATGAATGCGCAAGGAGTCACATTGCATCGCGCAAAATATTCAGGACGTGTATTACAATTTACATAAACTCCAGCGCCATTCGAGATGTATTAAGGAAATTTTCTTTTGTGCCGCCGTATTGGGCAAAAATGCAGTACAGTAAAATATCGTGTTATAGCACTGTTTATAGCTTATCGTAATACAACTATTAATTGGATCTTTTTTTATTACATTTTTATTAAAATAGCTTAAGGCTTTTATCAGAAACTAGAAGTGAACAATGTGAGTTAATAGTCCGTAGTTCCGGGTGCAGTCTGTTTAGTTTACTTACATAAATATAACAAATGTTATCTTTACTGCTACTTATACCGATTAAACAAGCATTCTTGAGTTTGTCACGTTACCATAAAATTTGCATGGAATTAGAAAAAAACCCTGATTTTCATAGCGACATATTCGATAATTTCATGTGTTTATAGATATAGCATCGTTATTGACGCGAATTGATCGTCCACGAGAGACATCAAACAAACCGCGGTCTTTGAGTGCCGTAATGCGATAGTTTCTTTGACATGATAACGACCTCCGCCAGCTCATATGAACTGAATACATTATATTTTCTCGTCGCTACCGACATCCGCGAAGCAGAAATATCGGCATTTGATTGATTGATTTTTCTATAAATTAATAGTTTTTTTTGACGTGTTTTTTTATTTTAACCTTTTTTTAGTTCAGTAACTACCTATCTCAAATGAAAACAGCTCTAAGCTGTTTTTATACGAGCCCCGATGCATATTATGTTCTCGTCCAGTTAGAGAGTTTTTCGAGATTATCCCGTTCATCCGGGGGAAAAGGTTTAGAGACAAAACCTTCACTATTCAATAGTAGTACTAAAATAATTTTTTTGAGTATAAAATATTTGGACTTAATAAATCAGAATAAATAAAAAAAAACTATTTTACGAGAGGTATTTTTTTAAATTTTTTCCACAATTTTAAATTTTGTAAATAATCAATGAATGTAAAGAACGCCGTTAATATTAAAGACGACATGGTACACCTGATGCACTGCGAATTTTGCGTCAAGCTTATAAGCGCGGAATTACGGTGGTGAACGAAAATATAATTTAGACACAGGTTTGTTAAAATCGATTTATTAAACAACAAACGCGTACTTCAGATTGTTATGTCCTTTGAAATGTAGTACATTAACCATGACTAACGTTCATACAATTTATCATTAGCATAATGTGATCATTTTTAAAATATTCAAAATTTTGTAAAAATTGTTTCGAACTAGACGAACTCCACTGGTCATCGGGGCTCGTAATTTTGTAAAATTAAATATGTTAATTAGACCTCGTCCAGGAACAAATAAACAGTTTTGCTAAAATATATTAATTAATCATGTAGTTACTTACAGTTAAAAATATTCGGAAAAGATAAATTTTGAAAAAAAAAATGGAAATTTAAAAACACCGGGCGCTGAAAATAATGTATGAAGAACATTATTAAAAATTGTGATGTTAGTCATAAAATTAAAACGAAAACAAACTGGACTGCAAATTGTTGTACAAACGAATGTTTGGCATTCATATTTAAAAGTACGAGACCAGCGATCCCGCAGCGCTTACGAGACTAAGCTATGATAAGAGGAACACAACTTTTAATTGGATTTTTTTGTGGATTATATTAATTAAAAAGGCAAAACTTGACAGAAGTAAAGCCACAAAATAGGGCTTAATTTAATGACTTTGCTTGTTATTTGTCCGCTTGAGGTCATTTACCAAATATGACGCAGTGCGAGATAAAACAGTTGGTACCTACTCATGTAATACATTTTACTTTGTCACTAACTTAAATCGTGTTAATAACATAATTGGTGCTAGTTCTAACAAAAAAATTAAAATAAAATCATTCACCCACCTCCTCTTTAATGCAATTATGAAATATAGTGTTAACATCAGTAATTTTGTTCTACAGTTATGTTAAAGACGCATTATTTAAATTCAAATGACGGCATGGCGCCAGCGCTACACTGTCCGTAGAGCGCCGCGCCCGCCTAAAGACAGCCGCTCGCAGCTTCAAAGACTCAACTTTGAGATCTTTTAACTCGAAAACTGCTTTAACTGCCGTACAATTGCACAAGAAACATGTATTTATTTTATGCTTTTGATAAGTTTATTTGACTTTATACTATTTTCAAGAGATTCTTTGGTTGCACAAAGTTTATAAATTATGTTTTATATGTATATATTTGACGTCGTCCTTTGTTTTTAATAATAGAAACGAAAATGAAAATATTGAACAGGTGGATTACACACGCTTTGCTTATTTATAGAATCAAGTAGGTAATGGAAGCTGAATATGGAAATAACAACCTCAAGCTTTAATCTTACAAAATCATAAATCCCGGACATTAATAGGCGAGTTTGTCGTCGCGCGACGATGCGTGCCGCGACAATACACAGCACAATACAGTTTATTGAGCGCCCGCCGTCGATCCACTTGTTTGGCATTAAGCTCGCACTAAGCCGGTTTATTACGTTAATCGAAAACAGATGCAAGCTCTGCTGCCTCAGAGCGATTACCTCCGCCTATCAGGTACGGACGTGTAAACAATGCTGCTCGACTTGCCACGGCGAAAAGCGGAAAACGAGACGGTGAAATCTCATTTACGACAAGCGGATTCTTAATCCTTAACCAAATATCAAGGAGGGAGAATTTAAAAACTGCCGCATTAGCCGCGTCAGTCATCAGCAGAATGAATCATTACTTGAAGAGTGCGCCAGTGGCTCGTGTCAAAGAGCTTGTAGCTCAAAGGTCCTCGTACCTTGCCCCCTTCCCGCAGGCGCGCCCCCCGCGCCCCGGGTGCCGCGCCCGCAAGGAGGGGCTGATTGAAGGGCCACTCTAACATCGGCCACCCGCTCGTTCACTCGCTTTCAAGGGTCGAAGCTGGATTATAGGGCGCCAAAGCTTGCCTTCATCAGATATGTATTCAAACGCCGAAAATTGTAGTCTGTCTGTAATTTTACGCCATTCAATAGTCCCGACGAAACGAAAATTATTTGAGAAACTTTCTTGTTTTTTTATTAGAATAAAAATTGATTTGAGTCGAAGCCGCCGGCGACATATGTAGGTCTCATATGCCGTTTCCTTTGCCCCTCGCGGCTTGTTCGAACCTTAAGGCAAAGTTACCGTGTAAGTTATTATAAGAGAGGTGCGCCCAGGGAAATGAATGTCGAGTAGGTTCGCCCGTTGTCATTCATATTAGCTGCGACTGCTTAAATTTGTAATCACATTGCGCCAATTCATGGGCGTCAGGCGATATAATGTGTGATGGAAATGGGAAAAAGGAAAACGGTTTGATAAAAGTAACAGCGTAGTAAAAAGCAGATAAAGCCTGATAAAACTGGGGTCGAATGAGAATAAAGCAGGGCGCACTGTGAGTTGCGACGGGGTTCTGTTTTCAAGTTGTTGACATATTTATAGTTAGGTCCCTATTAAATAAATATATAATATATGTCAAAAAAACAAACGTATTTTTTAATGCAACGAGATTCAAATAATGCTTCAGGACAATAGACCTAATGATTTTTTCCTTTATCAGATGAGGCTTTAAAATCACGTCGCGCGTAGGGGGCTGGGACAGGGGCACCTTAATAACACTCACGGCCGTCGACCGTCGTAACACAAAATGATTACACACATAAAGAACCTTATCTCTTTACACTCTGAACCGGCGTAAACCGGTTACAGTCAGTAACTGTTCCGCAACCGCTCGAATGTTTACGCGAGTTTTACGCGCCAATCTCGTCGCCGCCGACGCCCTCGCTAGAAATTGAAAACGGAATTATGATGAAATAAAAATGGCGCACAAAATGTCACAGATCTAAGCACATGCTTGGAGTAACGATACCATCTCTCTTGAGTCGGTACAACCAGAAAATGTGCGGTGTTCCAACGCAACTCAACCAAATACTCGTACATACGTTTCTATTTAAACATGGCTTCCATTTTTGATTGAATAAAATCAAATTATTCTGTACTCTATTCGATAAGAATGGGAACGTAAATAATGGAGGACTAACTCTCTCTCTTCCTGGCTATGTATCCCACATGGTGGTGGGGTCAGCCTTCTTTATTTTTCTCCTCCACTAATCCCTATCTTTGACATCGTTTTCAGAAACATTGCATTTAGCCGTATCTGCCAGCAACACATTTGTCCAGGTAGTCTTAGGCCTCCCTCTTGAACGTTTTATGGAGTACTAACGAAATAAATATATCTTAGGATTTGAGCTTACAATAGCTTGAAAAAGCTGTTTAAAAATGCATAAGCACTATCTTAACAATGACGCCGACCGTACTGTTTTGATTGAATCAAATCGGAATCCAGTCCTGTTGACGATGTCCGGAGCAATCAGTTGCGCTCGCCCTCGTGCAGGCTTTGTCGCCGGCCGGTCGCTAGTCAGTCGTCTGTACAAACACTCCCGCCAGCTCTGAAGGTTTGCGATTCCACGTTCAATGATCGTTGCGATTCCATGATAAGCGTACTTCACAATTTTAGTTACAGGCGATGTCCTCATTCATGATATATGGACATATTGGACATAACTACAGTAGGTACAATTTATATCAATGCCCTTAGCCCAATAGTAAAAAGACAGTAACTTTATAAAATTTCTTCATGGGTCAGGTGTTGGAACAGGACCAGATGTAGCTTTTAATGTGCTTAAATTTAATAAGAAACATCAGTTTGATTTTGAGTACCAATCGACTTCTTTCATTATTTAATTAATAGTTGATGGCAAGTGATTATTCACCCTTCCAGTCATTTACTGTTGCCTTACTTCTGTGCCAAGTCGCGGTAATTATTCGGTAAATAAAGAAGGTCTGTCAGTAGAATCCGCATAATACTAAAAAAGCGTCTTCATCCGTAATAAGTGTCTGAAAAATTATTAGAAATTATGGTAAGCCCGGGCGTAAAAAACCGTGTGTATCCCCAAAAATAACAAGAACAAATTCTGAAAGCGGAATACACCATTGAGACTGTGATTTTGTGGAGTGTTGAGATTACAATGACCTTGCATAATAAGACGGCGCCGGGACGGCTCGCGGTTGGCGGTGGAAATATCACAGGGAACGTACGCCACATGCCTATATACACTCGAGATCATTGTAAACGGATCAGTTTGATTGGACAAAAAACTGCTCCCGGTATTTATTCAGCAGTTTTTTAACATGGGTCACTTTAGTTGGTCAAAAAGTTCAGTCGCGGAGATGTTTTGTAATAAAGACCTGTATAGATATTTAAACGCACTATAGCTTCATCTGTGGTTTCATTTACTAGACCTTAATCCACTGAATGAAACTTGATTGGATATTGAACTTATTGACCTAGGTTAGCGAGTAATTTTTCTGTCATCGTGGTTGAATTATATTGTGAAGCATGTTTTAGGGAATACTAAAACAATATATATAAATCTACATTTAATATAATATTGTACATTGGAAAATATTCGTGAAAATGAAAGCGTGAAACCACAAGAGCATTACGGCATGCGATTTGCTTCAAACCCAACCATTTGATTTATCGATTTGCTTGTATTTTATGAAATAAAACTGTAAATGGTTCCGCGCTCGGTTACTTATGGTTAAATAAACTCGGTTAAAGTGCTTCTTTCAGACGTTTTCTTAACGCTATTCCTAATCCCTAACGACGTAAAATATCAGTTTAACGATTGTACGTGTTTTTGTGGCGGCAGCTTTATAACTCGGAGCAGAGAATTTTAAAGCGCCTTAATAGAGTGTTCCGGTCTGCGGGGCGAGCTCATAATCGCTTTTAGAACAGAATCATTATCGCGGAATATAATTTTACCACTCTTTATCACGAGTTACTAATGAAATTGAAAACAAAGCTTTGATAACACGTGAAAAGGCGTGAGATCGAAAAACAGCCAATTGTCTTTCATGAACCGACATTAGCACCAGTAAGAGGCGTTTTCTAATTATTTTGTTATGAGTTTACCTAAAATTTAAAAATTGAACTCAGATTAAATAATTTGTCACAATAGAATCTCCAATAGAACAATATAGCCTAGGCGAACAAGTAATAAGAAAGTGTAATAAGAAGTTAGGAAAAGGTGTATAACCCCTACATTTCAATGCATTGTTTCTACCGGAACACATTACTAGGTACCTTATTTAAATTCTTAAAAAGTTACGCTTTAAATGAGCCATTATTTGCTTCATCGCAAATTACGGCACAATTAAAAGTGGTACATTTTTGCAGGTAAACATTTACGTCCAATTTGTTGTGGAGTTGCATTTTGCAGAGTCGCCGATTCAGCTGCAGCCGGCTGGTAATTAACAAGGAATCGGTCTGCTCTTATTGAAATAAAGGAGACTGAATTAACCAAACTCAGCTGCCAACCATGATTTACGCTTTTCATAGGAATAAATCGAGTGAATATAGCAATTAGAATGCACTTTTGTTACGCATCAAATGAACTAAGAATCACTAATTGGGTGATACAGATGCATTTATAATTAAATGACAAGCAAAGCGTTGTTAATGACAAAAAAACTTCATGTTACTTCGTAGATACGAAGCACATAAATTAGTCCGAAGTGTTAACATATTTATAACGTATACGGTATACCTATAGGTTTTCTCTATAAATGGACGTAAAACAATTCCTACAAGTACGTGTCTCATTTTCAACATAATTACATCGCCTTGTCGCAACTTGAATTTTAAAATAAGAGCGAAAAACATCCTTCACAAAACATTGTCCTGTGTAGGATTCAAATAAAGCTATTTTGTTCACGATTTCAGTAAGTTCTTAATTCAAAAGGACTTATTTCCACGATACGGTACAAACATGTAATGTTGTTAGCGCCATTGGCTGTACGGGCGCTACGGGTGTTCCATACTAAATCAGCGCTACGTCGCGTAGCGCGCTCAATCCGCCGCACTAAGCGTAGAACGATCTACGAGATCGCGTGAGCTTCTAACCTTTGTTGTACCAGCAAAATATCGAGAAAAATCATATTATGTTGGTAACTTGTTATTACTTTGCACTGAGACTGAGACTTCATTTGGTTTATGATGTATTTTAGTATTAAGTAACATAAAATAAGTAAAAACATATTAACTATAAACGCAGTATGATTCAAATTTCAGGATAAATTCGTTTTGACCATATTATTTATAGTTTTTTGATTTGTCACCTTTTCGGTACTACTAAACTGTGGGCAAATAATCATCTTGAGTTAAAAACAATCCGACGTTGCCGAATCACTACGTTGTAAAGTTCCGTAACGTGAATGTTTTCCGGCTTACCTGTCGCCTGTCCTAGCTATTTCGAAGAGCATTATGCTTCGGCGGTGATCTGTCCGCAAACGCAGCTTGAACTTATGATCTTTGAAAACTATGCGTAACTAAAGCTCAGGTCTACACTGGTTCACTCGAAAGCGAAGTGGAACTGTTGGGAAAATACGGGCTCCTGTAGACTTGCGTTGCTCTTTTTGCCCGAAAGACTGATTTATAGACGAACCGAATTGCCCGTAACAAGAGTTTTGAAACGGCTCCCGGCTTATCCAATCATCAAACGTGCGACTCCTATCGCACGTGAAAAGATTCATAACATTTTACTAGATTCAAGGATATACTTTTTGCTACATCCTTATTCTGTACCAATATTTTGGTAAATTATTATTACGCTACACGTGGGTTATCGAAACAAGATTTTCAATCGTAATAAATAGAGACACGTTTTTATATGGTTATTCATATGTGTCTGTTTTTTACATAAGTTTATTTCCTATTTGGCATTTTGTATGAATTTATCTTCTTTCGTGTCTAAAATGGCTTTCTGATTGTTATTGGATATTGAAGTGATTTTTGCATAATCTCATTTGGTGTCGGCGCAAGCTGCTCACGCTATCTTTCTTTCATCAATACTGTCTTACTAAATAACGAGACCAGGCGGCGATCAAAATTGGGTATGAAAATTTTATTTAGACTTACATTTATAATAAGAATTATTCATAATCTTTAATATACCTAACCACAAAACTGAGGAAACCAGTGAAGTGTCATTCAGTGAATGTCTGACTAATAACTGCTGCTTACAATAAGACTGTACGTACGGATAAATAATATTAACTAGATTTCTAGCGGATTTATTTAGGCGTAAGTAAAGGAGACTAGCCTAGTAAAAGTTAATTAGACCACCTACACGCCGTGTTGCATCGCAGGCATCGCCGGCCGCAGGAATTGCGCTGACTCCGCCGGTAAACATTTTGATTGAAATGGCCCCATGCCGCAAAATCGACTTTTACGAATTTCGAGATTAATCAAGCAAAAACTGAAGTTGGTAATCAAAAGGATATTGGTAATTTGCATGGCCCTAGTCCTAGTTGGGTGTTCTCAAATTGCCAGTACAATATGCTATACATAAAATGTATAAATATGCACTATATCAAATAGTATCATATTAGACAACCATTTTTAAGTACTTAACAGATAAATTATTCAATATTTTTAACACAAGTAGCGCAGTAAAAATTCAAAATGTTGCGTTAGTACATGTTTTGCATTTCTCTAACTGGAATGAATTATATTTATATTTTTTCAATCTTGCAATGAAATGTTTACATTACGTAGGTACGTCGAATTGGTCCGTTATGAAATACCATAACATACCAAGTTCAGTACTAGAAGTAGCCTGCTTTAATAAAGAAAATACCAGAAGTAACGTGCAAAGTGAGATATTTTTTTTAAATATTGTACTTTTGTTTCGTTCTTTGACGTATTTGTATGTGTACTATGAAATGTCTTTATATTTTTTATTTGGAAAAGCACTGTACTTGCTTTGCCTGGAAACCATACTTAGCAGGCTTTGTTTGTATCTCTAATCGAAATACCTACGCAGCCTGCTAAGCTAGGTTTCCCGGCGTCTGCAGACAAACGAAGGAAACTCAGAGGAAAAAACTCGTAAATGAATTTTGGCATAGTTGTAGGGTAATGGTGTTTTAAACCACATACTAAAAGTACTGGTGGTTAGGGGTGGAGCTAACGGGGGGAGAGGGGTATAAAGGTCCTTATTTTTGATTTTTCGTAAATAACTCGTAAACCGTGGCTTATAGGAAAAAACGTTCTAGTAGGTACATAAGTAATCTACATAAAATACTATAAACACAAAGGTATTATTCTTCGTAGGTAGGTATAGACATATATGTACTACTAATATCAGATCTATAACGAAATTAAGTAATTGCATTCATGTCAACTAGTTGCTGGTAACAATTATGTATTAATTGTACCATGCACAACCGCTGTTGTATCTACATATATTCGACATAGGTACTCGAATATAGTTGTACGTTAGTGTAATCAATAATTAATCAAGTTTTAATGAGAGTGAAGTAGGCAAGTATTTTTTATTTCCCGATTTCGAGCACCAAAACATTACAAATTAAATAAAAGAAAAAGAAGATGAGAGTCCTTCCTTTAATTACGGCGGCTGTTTTGTTTCCGTATCGTACCGTATTACAATGACAATAAGCAACAGCGCCTATTAAATTATTTGTTAAAGTTAATGCGCTAAGCCAAAATTACTTGTACAAAAAACATTTCCGCTAAATGGTGTCACATCATCCTTGTTTACTGTAAGGCGAGGCGGGCGGGTCGCCGCCATAAATCCTAATATTAGCAGCGAATAAGACGTGCTCGGGGGCCTACTGATGAAGCCTTTACATTTTAAAGCTCCCTTAAGTTCTTGCTTAGCTACAATTAACGTCAGCGGGCTGATATACGAGAGATACTTGGAATGATTCAATGCGACTATCACTTTGGGCGGCAACTTGTATGATAAATGTACTCCTAAGCTTCCTTAAGCGGACTACGGTCACGAAACTAAGCCAGAGCCGTCCCCGACACAGATACCGGCTTGATATTAAGCGCGGAGGATTTTCTTTCCATTTGATAATCTGTACTGCGCGGTATAATAAAGGGCAGCAATAAATGGTCGCTACACGACATTTATATGAATACCATCCATAACGTAGCCGCAGTCGGCACCTGGCATTACGTATGGATAGCGGCCAAACATTCGAGTATATTGTCCTCGGTTACACGCATCTAAAATTCATGCTCTAAACACAGGGCGCGGGCGACTCGTGAGCTTTTATTGCAGCCACACAAAACTAATCTTGGACATATTTTTGCTCGTTACTTAGTAACAGTCGTTACATTGTTGTGTTGACTCTGACTTATTCTGTGTTAAAACTTAAGCTAAGTTAAAATAAATTTCAAACTTCAAAATATTTGTCGAGCTTTTGGCGACAAGTTCCTGAATAGCCTAAATAAAATACACAATTCTGTTTTGTCAATTAAATCTATCATTCCCGTTATTTGTGTCGGGAAATTACTTTTGGAAATCTATCATTGAAATTAAATGGCAATTCTCGAGACAACGTAAGATCTATAAAATCAAGAAATCGCAAGGAACATACCTAAAGCGTCGTAAAACAAAGCGCATCATTCAAATATCCCATTATCCCGTGCGATTTAGCTCGCAGGAGCGAGCTCGGGCAAATTAAGCAAATTAAGAGGCAGCTTCTGAGACAGTAATTACTGCCGTCTATACTTGGCCAGGCACCAACGTCGGTTATCTGCCGGCTTCCGATTTATCGGCCTCGGCGAGGCTGCCGTCAGGTATCGCTGACACTTGTAGTTGTTGAAAACACGCCGCTCTCTTTTAATATACGGCCGAAGTCCAACTATTTTCCAATTGGAAAAGTTTTGGAAATGGGTTTCATCAGAAATTTTACTGTGTACTTAAGTGTAGATAAATTAATACTGATAAAATAAAATCACCCAAGAAAAAATTTGCATTAATTTGAACGGTACAGGCCATGCTGTATCATTCCCCATTATATAAAACCTTTGTCATCTTACGCCAACGCACCTGAATAAAACCGGCAAAAATAAACTCAGATTAAATGAAACTGCAGCTTAGTTACACGAAGCACGCAGCCGAATTAAATCAAATAGGAAGTTGAGTCGTAGCGAACATAAAATGTAAAATTCAGCGAAATCAAGAAGAGACATCGGAGCCGGGCAGGAAATAAGCGGATAAGCCAGGAAATGACACGTTATCAAGTAGAACAGCTGTAGTGCAGCGCGTGGGCGGCGCGCGGCCTATCGACTGGCGCCGCGCCTTGCATACTCACCTCAAGGTCACCGCCGCTGCCTCCGCACCGACCGACCGACCCTACTCACAACCCCCTAGAAAACCCTTACATTTTCAATTTGGCAAATTTAAAAAGTAACCCTCGTCCGGAAGGACGTCTCGCCGGGCGGGCGAGCGGCGCCCGGGCGTCCCTGAGGAAACTGACGGACGTCGCCGGTCTTCCACGGGTTATATAGCCGGCAGCGGGGCGGGGCGCCGGCGCGAGTTGCGCCGTCGATTCGCGAACCCGATAAATAAATTAATTAAAAGTGCAAGTGAGTGATCGCCGCGTGCAGCCGACCTGAGCTCGTCTACGGATAGAGCTTCGCCTTAATTGGAATTTCAGACGCACCGGATACTTGCCGGAGGTCCGGATTGTTCCCGAGTTTGAAATTTACGAGCGAGCCTCGACGAGCCAAAACGGCTTTGGCTTGATATCGCAACAGCTGCTGCTAGTGCTGCTACTACCCTAAATGTACCTACGAATTTTGTAGAAATTCTAGGTTTATTAAACCCAAAATTAACCAAGGACCGCTTAACCAGATTCATCACACATTTTAACAACTGCGCTTTATTGTAATCTTATCTCATTTTCTGGAAGATATATTGCTGGAGATTACTTCTTCAGTATGGTGATTGTTATATCAAAATAAAATAAAATAAAAAGTGTTAACATTGTTAAATTTTGTTACAACATTGAATTAGAACTCGTACAGATTAGGTACTCGTATGTTTGGTATGTTGTTTAACGTTGATGAAACACATTTTTTTACTTCCGTCCATCAACTAACGAGCCTTCAACGAAGCTTATCAGAACTTACTATTTAATGAAATTAATGGTGTCTTTTTATAAAACACACATAGGGAAAAAATGGTGTCATAATTGATTGCTCCAAAAGAATGTTATAATTCACTTAAATAGAGAAATATAGAATTATCTTAACTTAATAACTAGTTACAAAGTGTAGGTGTAGGTACGAACGAAGCAATAAATTCTTATTAAAAAGCATTTCTTATTAAGAAGCATTATATTTCTTATGCAAAAATAGTGGATACATTGTTCATCAATAGAATAATTCAGAATAACTTTATAGTCGTTGCGCGGTTGTGGGCGGAGGAGCTAAAGTGCAGACCAGCGCAGTGTGACCTGGCGTGAAAACGTGAATCTAATAATGAATCTTATGGCGAGGCGAAAAGTAAATATGCGTCACCAGGAACAGCATACGCTGGTCGGTCACAAAATACTGGGTTGAAGTGTCATTGGGAGGGACAAGAGTACATAAGTATATCGTCGGCCTCCGTAGCCTAGTTGGTAGTGACCTACGAAGCTGGAGGTCCCGGGTTCGAATCCCGGCGAGGGCATTATTTGTGTATTTATTTATCACAAATATTTGTTCCTTGATTATGGTTGTCTATGTATTGAAGTAATCTATATGTATCTCTATTATATACAGTGTGGAACGGAACGACGATCTTTCCCGCTACCGAACGAGTCTACCAACCATTACGATGAACTTTCAGTATGGGACCAACATCAAAATATCTTTAAAAAAAATGAACCCCTCATATAAAGTCACTGATTTGTTAGAGCTCAATAGTATGGAAAAGTAAATTTTCCATGTAGGTACGCTTTCGATGTTGGTCCCATACTGAAAGTTCATCGTAATGGTTGGTAGACTCGGTCGGTAGCGGGAAAGATTGTCGTTCCGTTCCACCCTGTATATCGTCGCGTAGTAGTCACATCACAAGGCTTAATTGAGCTTACCGTGGGACTAGGTTGTGCAAGATATTTATTTATTTATTATTTATATACACGGTGATTTTTAATTCGTAATCAGATAGTGTTTCTCTAATTATATAATCAATTACTAGCCCACCTAAGGAAGACCAAAAGTTGCCTATCGGGAGAAATAACTCGTGTATAAGCGAATTTTGGCATAGTTGTAGGGAATGGTGTTTTAAACCACGTACTAAAAGTACTGGTGGATAAGGGTGGAGCTAACGGGGGGAGGGGGGTGTAAAGGTCCTTATTTTTAATTTTTCGTAAATAACTCGTAAACCGTGGCTTGTAGCAAAATACGTCCTAGTACATAAGTAATCTACATAAAATTCTCTACAAAAAAGATGTACGCATGTTTCCTCTGGGATCTATGTGTCATGAGATAAGAAAGCAAGAAGATGGACACTAAAGAAATAAACACATTTGTTTAAGTAGGTATGGCACATACAGAATGCTCGCGAACATTCCAAAAGATTTTAATGCTCGATTCCTGACCATATTTAGAGTCTTTAATGTAATACAAAATTTCCTGGATTCGGCTTGGTTTCAGAGATAATCAACCTTTTTTTCGAAATAAGTTTTTCGACGTAACTCGTCATAAAACTTCTTTTTAATTACAATTCTACCACAACGTGTTTAAATATTACCACACCTTTTGCCTGGCAATCAAAAAATGGAATAAAATTGACGAAATAACCTGTCCCTAAAAAAAATATTAAAATAAATAATTTTAACAAATTGTTGTCGTGATAAAAAGTACTGGAAATGTTAAAAAGTATGCAAAAAATCTAAAAAAAAAGAGAAAAAAAAATTTTTTTTTGGTGGTATTTGACATTAGGTCTCATAATCATTTTTGTTTATTTTGATATCTAGAATGCATACTTAAAATCTTTTGGAATGCTCGCGCCCGGGCGCGCCCTGTATACTTATTTGTAAAAATAAAATTCCTAATTATCTTCTAAACCTAAAATATTCTCATAATCATCGTCAAAAGATTTTAACTACGCATTCTAGACATCAAAACAAACAAAAATTATTATGAGACCTTATGTCAAATACCACCAAAAAAAATTTTTTTTTTTCTCTTTTTTTTTAGACTTTTTGCATACTTTTAACATTTCCAGTACTTTTTATCATAGCAACAATTTGTTAAAATTATTTATTTTAATATTTTTTTTAGGGACAGGTTATTGCGTCAAGTTTATTCCCATTTTTTAATTGCCAGGCAAAAAGTGTGGTAATATTAAAACACATTGTGGTAGCATTGTAATCAAAAAAAAGTTTTATGACGAGTTACGTCGAAAAACTTATTTCGAAAAAAAGGTTGATTATCTCTGAAACCAAGCCGAATCCATGAAATTTTGTATCACATTAAGGACTCTAAATATGGTCAGGAATCGAGCATTAAAATCTTTTGGAATGTTCGCGAGCATTCTGTATGTGCCATACCTACTTAAACAAATGTGTTTATTTCTTTAGTGTCCATCTTCTTGCTTTCTTATCTCATGACACATTGATCCCAGAGGAAACATGCATATATCTTTTTTGTAGAGAATTTTATGTAGATTACTTATGTACTAGAACGTTTTTTGCTATAAGCCACGGTTTAAGAGTTATTTACGAAACATTAAAAATAAGGACCTTTACACCCCTCTCCCCCCGTTAGCTCCACCCCTAACCACCAGTACTTTTAGTATGTGGTTTAAAACACCATTCCCTACAACTATGCCAAAATTCGCTTATACACGAGTTTTTTCCTCTGAGTTTCCTTCGTTTGGTGTACTATACATTATTATTTAAATGTCGTAAAATAAAATAAAATATTGTCCTAACGTTTCGGGCATGACGTTTGCTTAATCACTTACTTATGACCACGGGTGTAACGTCATGCTCGAGACTTCAGGATAATATTTAACGTAAGTTTACGCGATTAAGTCCCGTTTATCGTTAAAATAATACTACATATTAGTTTGTTTCTAATATGATTTAAAACGGAGTAAGTATTTACCATTTATATAAATATTTCTTGACTTTGACTTCCTGTAATAAAATCCTGTAAAATGTGTTAAGAGAATGTTAAGAATATCATGGAGGGATAAAGTCAGTATTGAAAGAATATCGAATAATGAACAAGTGGGTGGTTTTAAATTCTATAAAGCGGTGTAAACTGGAATACCTGGGACACATAAGGAGGCAGGAGAAATATGCCCTTCTACAGTTAATAATACAGGGGAAGATACATGGTCGCCGACGACCAGGCAAACGAAGAAGGGTGAATATCTGAGCGTTTTACCGCCTAATTTTGGTGGTGTAATTTTTGCCGAAGTTTCTATTCGTTACAATGTGCTACTTTGTCATTTAAAGGAGGCACAGTACCTTAATACTTTGAGATGTTTAGAAACTTCGATCCCGACCCGTGGTCCAACCGCTATGTCCAACTGGTTGTGCCACAGGTAAGTGAAATTATCCGTGGTTCAACTGTCAGATTACTTTTTGTTTACTGTCATATAATTATGATTATGACCCATAAGTAGGTACAGTTGTAGACATGCGGCTTGCATTGAATAAAAAATATCACAGAATTTGTCACAAGCACAACCTGAAACCCGAGTCTCAGCATGACCCTTTACATTTACCAGGCCAACTACCACGAAAATCTAAATTCGTAAATTTCGAGCATTTTTCCCTGTCTCTCCAACGAAGGCGTCTTTAGAGTGAAAGAGACAAATCCTCGAAATTTGCGGATTTCGAAGTTCGCGGTAGTGCCGCAGGTTGGGTGAGCTACCACGAAAATGCTTTAATAACCCAGTTCCTCTTGTATCGATTGCCTGCATTTTCTATTCTATTTATATCTGGCAGTAGTCGGTGGCAGCGATTTCCGATACAAGTGCAATCTTGCTTCCCTATTACATTATATAATTCTAAAGGTGCAAGGGTGCTATAAAACCTATACAATAATAACAACCTATAACAAAAATATATTCCTAGCGGTTAAACGCACGGCTGCTACGCATCGGTCGTGGGTTCGACCCCGGCTCGTACCAATGGGTTTTTCAAAAAACTTATGTACGAAATATCATTTGATATTCACATTTGCTTTACGGTGAAGGAAAATATCGAGAGGAAACCTGCATACACCTGCGAAGAAATTCAAGGGTGTATGTGAAGTCCCCAACAAGTACTGGGCCAGCGTTGGGACTACGCAAAATAGGCACGTTTGATGTCGAGTTGCAGAAAAAAATGGCCAGAATAACAACAACAACACAACAAAAATATTTTAGATTCCGCCTGATATGATGATGATGTTAATGATGTGTTAAAATATGCTAGTGTTTAAACATAAATGATAAATTGAAGTTAAGTTTGTAAATAAATATAAAAAAAAGTATTTTTTTTTTAAAATAATGATGTGATGGAAATACCTATTGCATCGTGTTGAGTAATGTTGTACAGCTCTATTAAAGTCAACATTACTGGTGTTTAACCGCTAGTTACGTTGCATTAACACTTATAAGTTTTATACTTAACATCGTTAACGTTCGTTACAAAAACGGAAAAATTTTGTTCATGAATGTTGTGATTATTTTGCATCGGCGGAAAAAGGAGGGAACACACGATGTCTTAAATGAATATACATAAGGGTTTTTACGTTTTTTATTGTAATTTATCTAGCCGTCATTTTAATTTGTCAAACAATGGAAGGAACACTGTATTAGAATGCCATTAAACTTTCACGATTATCAGTAATATTTTAACGACATACGGGTCTTAATCGTGTAAACGTACGTTTAATATTATCCTGACATTCCGGGCATGACGTTACACTCGTAGTCATAAGCAGACGTCATGTCCGAAACGTCAGGACAATATTTCATTTCAATAATAATGTAATTGATTACGCTATTAAGTCCCGTTTGTCCTTAAAATACAATGTCATTAAACTGGAGGTCCCATATTTGTAGGCCAGCGCAACTTTGCTTAAAAATTAGAGTCAGATATTGGGTCATTACACTCATTACCTATGAAATTGGCGTTTTTGGTCATAGAATTTAGTTGGTTCCTAATTTTGTTATTGAATTAGTACCTTAGATTTTTTTTTGTTTTCAGTAGTGCACTGTGTAACAATAGTTATTTATTATACAAGGGGGCAAAGTTGTTGTTTAACTGTCGTGCCAATATTGAGACCTGAGCTAGCGAAAGATTCCAAAATTGAGCCACGAGCGTAGCGAGTGGTTCAAAAACTGGAATCTTGAGCATTGCGAAGGTCTCAAGGTACGAGAGTTGAACAAACTTTGCCACCAAGTGTAATACAACTTTTTTCCCCTCACTATCGCGAGGAAATATGATTACAAATCTCATCCAAATGTAAATTAACTTAAATAAACCATTTAAAACTCAAAGTCGAAACGTATCGTAGAATAGAGTTACTTCTGAAACGTAAATATAGCCAATGGCTTACAAAGTCACCCATGAGAACGACCAATTTAACATGTGAGCTCCGATTGCGCATGTTTTGTACGGTCATACAGATCAACTTATACTAGGCAGTAGGGGGCTATAGGAATTAGAGCAATGTCAAATTACTTTATTCACAAGTGTGTAAAAAGCGTTTTTACCCGCTCGTATTAAACGATAAACGAGCGCTTTACGAGCTAGTGAGGGGAAAAGGTTTTTGACACTAATAACTACTAATTGTTTTTTTTTTCCTAAGTAATATTCAATAATAAACAACTCTTACCATATGCTGCCAGTTCATGTGTCGAATAGATATAAGTAAATGTATAATAGTACCTTGTTTTATGAAATATAGATATACAAAACACATCTTAGAAGTGTCTAATATTACTGGCAAAATTTGGTTTATTTTGATTTTCACATCAAAAAATTATACTTACACAAAATTCATTGTATCAAAAATCTTGAAAGATTTGTCACACAATTCTCCATACAAAATGCCAATTTCATAGGTAATTACCTAATATTACTGTAGTTTGCAAGTTTAATTTAATTTTATGCAACCAATAATAAACAATATAATTTTATATATTTTTCATTATTACTGCTTATTTTATACACAGTACGTACATGTTTTAAGGATTCTATTTATTTAATTAGTGTAATCAGTAGATACCAATGGAAGGCAGATTTTTTATTTTATATAGATTTTAACATTGCAGAATTTGCAGATTTTTACAGAACAAAAAAATATCCACATAAATATTTTTTGCCCCCAATGTAATGCAACATATTCGAGGTAAAAGTTGCCATAATAATGTCTTATAAAGCTTGGCTGCCCCGAAAATCTTAAGGAAGTACCGAGACTACCGAGAAGTCATAAGTGTAATTTAAAAATCTTAATTAATGAACCACCTATTTTTAATAATACCCAGTATTTTTAAGACAAATTTATTATTTTTTAAGCAAAATATATCGTACTTTTAAACATTATAATAAGGGCGGATTTTTATTTTGTTGTCGTTTTTTAAAATATTCCAAATTTGGACTTTTTTACATTTTTTCTACTTAGAATCACGAGCTCTTTCGATCCTGATAGAAATAAAAGTGTGGACAAAAAAATGTATGGAATTCTGCTAATGAGGATCGAAAGAGCTCGCATTTCTGAGTAGAAAAATATGAAAAAATAAAAATTTTAAAATATACAACAAAATAAAAATCCGCCCTTAAAGATTAAAAATAAATAAAAAACAATATCTATACAAGATTTAAAAAATGGTAGCAAATTAAATACAAAAAAATATTGCCGCCCGAACAGGGACTTGAACCCTGGACCCTTGGATTAAAAGTCCAATGCTCTACCGACTGAGCTATCCGGGCTGTGGATGGTCAGTCGAAAATACGTAATACAAGCTTGATGACTTATGACGTTACGCTTTTGAGTATTTCACCGTCGTCGTCGTTACCGTTACAATACAATGTAGATAAGATAAAGAACGTACAGTACCAGGCTATGTTTGCACATCGGTCACTGGAAAGAGACTCGGCTTCATAAAGCGTTGTCCATCTCGAACTTATGTGACGTTTATGCAATATTAGTTGTCTCTTTCTAAAGACCGATGTGCAAACTTTATCGCCGGGTACTGTAGGTATTGAGAAAACACGTGTAACTTTAAACCGTCGGACTGTCGGATGGCTATCGGTTGATGTGGAAATTACCGCGTAATGGCTGCGTATTGTCATATTTAACTATTAAACTTACCTATTGATAGGCTGATGTTACATAGATGCGAATTAGCATGCGGTGATGGCGTACGAGAGGAGCAGTGCTACGTAGGACCTATGATGCAACTATACATAATTACCAGAGATCGGACAAATGTGCGTCATTGTTCGCAATAATACGGACATGACTCCAAAGTTGATTGAATAATTATTCATTTAATCATTTTCAGGAAATACCATTTTGACACCGGTAACTATGAAAATCTTTGTGAATAGACCCCTCAAAGCTTCTAAATTAAATTTCAAGAAATTATTCATTCAATAAAATTTAGTGCCATGTCCATATTATTGCGAGCAATGACGCACATTTGTCTGATCCCTGATAATTACATAATAGTCCTGTCTTGGTCACACACTATCCCCACATGCGGATTATGATGACGATAGCGTGGCAGCAGTGAGGTTTTTATTCTTTTCATTCATAGTTTCTAACTTGGTAGTATTTATTAACACCTTCATTGCGGTCGAGTGCTACGCGCTACGCTTGTAGCTGATCCCGTGATTTTTCCGCTTTGTAGCGCAAATGGACCTCCCACAGAGAACTCCCCACGAGAGTCCCCCGCGCTCAATGTGTTAACGTCTCGCAGTGGAAAACCAAAGGGTCTAGCTGCATTCCTATAGTGAAACTACTGCCCCTCGCTGAAAAGTATAGCTTTCTTTGGTGCGTTTGTTTGTCTTATATTAAGATATCGCTTTACCTAATTTCAAGCTCTCCTCTTGTTTACTTATGCTAAAAATAAAAAAAATAAAAGCTTTTATTTTTTATAGCTAAAGTTATGGTTTGAGTTCAATCAAATTTATATTAAATACATCAAATAGTAAAATCGTCAGTAGAATCTAAAAATATAAACAAACCCAAAAACTTGCATTATTTATTCCATAATCATGCACTTTTAGAACACAATCTTCGTTTTATTACGAACTTTAAATCTTAAACCTTAAGTTCACTTGAGTTTTAACGTAAAAATATAATTATTTGCGAATGTGTTTCACGATATTTTTCAAAGACGTCAAATGCTATGGAAAATCAGCCATATTTTTTTACATTTTTTTTTATCCTACTGACGATTGGTATAAATCTGTATATTTTATACAGCGTCATTTGTAACTTATGGAATATACATTTTTCAGTGTTTGTAGTCCAATTTGAACACTGTAAGTATTTTATCAGTAATTTCAGCAACTTGTCTCGAGCCCCTGTGGCCTAATGGATAAGGCATCGGCCTCCTAAGCCGGGGATTGTGGGTTCGAGTCCCACCAGGGGTATAAACTTTTGTTTTAATGGAATCCGATTAATTTTAAAAGAATATCAGTCGAGTGATGAATGCTTGAAAGAAATAAACTCATGGCAAACACCAATTGTAACGTGATACGCCGGAAAATTGCTTTTTGTTTGTTTTTCGTGAAAGCGCGGCCGTCACTGGAATTTTCGGTTGTTTATCCGATAATGTGGCCGCTGTCTGTACCCTGCTCCTATTCGACAAATCGCTTACAACCATTTATTTTTGCTAACCGCGATAATGATTTTAAGAACTTACCTACTTATATTAACGAAGTACTGCTAGCATCTACGACATTCCTAATAATACCTCAAATACTTACCTGTCTTTGATTGGATTTTGGAAGAAATATTAAAGTAAATTATTTGTAATGGCAATGCTGTCAGCATCCTTGGCACCATGCCGTAGGGTAGGGGCCCAACTTTTTAGATTTATTTTAGTTTTATTTAGTTTTAATTTGATAGGCCACTTTAGTTTTAGTTGTATTTATTGTTATTGTTTATTTAGTTTTAATTTGATAATTTATTTCAGTTTTAATTCTATTTTAATGATTATATGTACCGTTTAATAAATCTTACAACAATTATTTGTAATATTACCACCTTACCACCACTTAACACATATCATCAGCCTATCACTGTCCACTGCTGGACGTAGGTCTCTCCTATTAACTATTATAATGCGAATAGACGCATTAGGAGGTACATGCCCATAATCGCCATTGGCGATCGCAGTAATGTGTCCACTGTGATGACTCTATAGCCTAGCGTCTATACGTCAGTTGGTAGTGACCCTGCCTACGAAGCTGGAGGTTCCGGGTTCGAATCCCGGCGAGGGCATTCTTTGTGTATTTATTTATCACAAATGTTTGTTCCTTGGTCATGGTTGTGTATGTATCTAAGTATCTATATGTATCTATCTATTATATATATCGTCGCCTGGTACCCACACCACAAGCCTTAATTGAGCTTACCGTGGGACTAGGTCGATTTGTGTAAGATGTCCCAAGATATTTATTTATTTATTATTTATTCTTACTGCCGTCATCAGCATCACACGGTACCAATGGACTGAAATATGTTGCATATTTTCTGAAGCGAGGCCCTTAAAATATTGATACCTGTCCATTTAGGTATTTTGAGCAAATAATTCAAAACAATTTTAAATTCCAAGTAAACAGTTGGATATAAAGGAGTAGGATACGAGCACGCATATAATATGCTTTATTACGTCGTACAGTCGCAATAAAGACCAATAGAAATTGTGAAATGCCTTCAATATTGAAAACGGCGACCCAGTTCTTGCGGTCGGGTAGGAGGGGGGCGGAAAGGGGGGACAATTAATACAAGCTCGTCATCTGTTTTATGAGTGGACCGGACATACTTGTGTGTGATAGGGGCGAGAAAACTGGGGAACATAGAAATTTCGAAGAAATATATCTCTGTTATTCCAATTTAGAAGTCATTGGAGTGATACAGACAATTGACATGAATTGTCGAAATTCCTATATTCACGGTTTAATTTTTTTCAATAGTTCTTGGGTTTTCTAATGAAAGAATTAAACTTGGATCTGCTGCTTAGTACGTACCTAAGCTCGGATCGCATTAGAAAACGAAGCTCTTTTTTGCGTCTGCTAGGTACCTACCTACTTAATAGATACTTTAACCAATATTAAGAAGGTTTTTTTAGTTTAAGTAAATGTATGTATATTGCTTTTAAAAATGTCATTTAAGCCTTTCATTACCTAATACCATTTTTTTAACATTAATATGAGCATAGACTAATGATTGCAGTATTGTATACTCTACGAAATGCCCGACTAACTGTTTGGATAATTTCTAAATTGCATTACGTATTTAAAATTTGAGGCATATTTATTTATCAAAGTGGTTCAAAGATTTCATCAAACGTTAACAATGCCAAGTTGAGATACCATTGAAAACTAACTTTAAAAAATATGTTTGTCCAATTTGATAAGGGATAAATCAAAATATTTATTTGGAACTCGGCTGGCACGTGTCGGATCGGATCCGGCTTCATATTGAACTGGGAAATATCCGAGTACCTCAGGAAGAAAATCACAAGTGACAGAAGCCTTAATTCAGACCGATCTCGACCGGACGAACGCCGCCTGACGGGTAAATTGGATATACCTACACTTTTACATCCCACACATTGTATTGAATTCGTTCATCAGAGAGGTGCACTGGACAAACCTTTAGATTACGAGGATCACATCACATTAGCATATTATTATCTCAGTCTACTTGTGGACGTAGGCTTCTCCTATTAATTACTCGCGTATGCGAATGGACAAATTAGTAGGTATGTACGAGTAATGCACATAATCGCCACGCTAAGCAAGATTGACGATCGCAGAAGTATATCCACTACGATGAGTATGGTGACTCTGCTGCCCATCATCAGTCTTCTATCAACGAATGATCAGTGACACTTCAATCCCTTAGTTGACTCTTATGACACCCTCGGGAAGAGTTGGGTTGCGCCACACAGACAGAAGGAAAGATGTTTTCTAAAAAATACTTATACCCAGAGTAACACTAAATTACCCAAATAAAGACAAAATGTGCATGTTGTCCTAGTGATACTGGATGAAGAAAGCGTTTTATGCATTTGAAGATTGTGAATCACATTTTCCCAATGAAATATCTCATACATGTCTTAACTACATTCGAATTCTGCAAAAGCATATCCCGAGACAGCGGAAGTAATATCCGTATAACTTCAAGTTTTGCTGGAATCGTCAGTTATAAGCCCTTGTAGTATATTTATATTAGGTGACACATTTTCGTCGTAATACCTAGGAACGATTGGACAACCAATTACGATTACGATGTATTACGAAATATATTTTATCTAGTATATCAAGGAGTCAAGTAGGCAATCGGTGGCCCCTGATTTTTTCTGCCTACTTTTTACCGTCAGTTACTTTAGTTTATAAGGCCGACTAGTTATGTAAGTACTTAGATTTAAGAAGTACAACATATAATTACAGTGAAACCCCGTTAATACGATTTTGTAGGGACCAGACAAAAAACGCGTCTTAAGCGGGAAATCGTATCATGCGGGAAGAAGAAATTGCATTTTTTGTAAACTTTTAACTTTTGCAGTGAAATGTTAGATATGAGATATTTTTCTTATACATATAATTATGTATATACTTAACTGTTTCGGATGCACAGATAAAGAAAATAAATAATTGAAATAAATTGTACTAAGGTTGCACATGCCGGAGCATTCGATGAACATGAACTTACCGGTCGCTTGGTCTGTGCAACAAAGTTACCTACAAAGGAGGAGCGATCGGTAGAATAATTTTTTCCAGTCTAATTTTCAATCAGTATGATAAAATTATAACCTTCCTGCTTACATCTATAAGTAAATAATGACATACGTTAATGTAACTTGGGTTATAGATAGCGTATTAAACGGGATGATGAATCGTATTAACCGTACAAAAATGTAGGAAAACATGACTAAACTTGCAGTGACCGGCACAAAATGGCGTATTATACGGGAAATCGTATTAAACGTGATCGTATTAAGCGGGTTCTACTGTATTATGAAAATATAATACAGATGGATCGCCTGATGGTCAGCAATGACCATCGCCTACGACATACTTATTCGGAACCAGAGTCCTAGTGACTGCCAAAATAAGATCGGAGTACTTACTTTTGTATTCATTCAAAGCTTTGTTAGGATAACGTTTTGAATGGAGTTGCAGTTATTTGTATTTTATTTTAGCAAATCGATCTGGATCAAGATGTAGTAAAATACAACAAAACACTGAACACAGAAAATTTCGCATTTGTGTATTATCTTACTTTCCCTACGACAGTACATATCTATTTGCATAGAGCCAATTGTTGTTACCGCTCAATTCAAGCCTGTAAGTTGTCCTTGTCTATACTGAAAGTGGACCTAAGTGAGTCTGGTATGTAGTGAGTTAAGTTGTTTTCGAACAGGCCGATTGAATTCGATATTATTTCCTGCTTAGCGCGGGCATGGCTCCGACAGCACGGCGGGAGTACTGTCACTTGCTTGTCACCGGCAGCTGGGAAACAATGCTGTTTATTTCCATGTAATAACCATCGGTATTGCTATCGGACGTCCGCGGCAGGGGCCTGTTTATTCTACATTTTGATAAGGGAAGCGGCTGCCACACAAATAGGTACTATCCTAATAACATTACGCAAGTGTATTTCTGCTAAGCTCAACACATCACATCACATCATCAGCCTATGATAGTCCACTGCTGGACGTAGGCCTCTCCTATTAACTATGCGTATTGACGCATTAGGAGGTAAATGCCCATAATCGCCACGCTGGGCAAGCGGATTGGCGATCGCAGTAATGTGTCCGCTATGATGACGCTGCTGCCCATCATCAATCTTTATTAAAAAATGGTCAGTGACACTTCAATCCCTTAGTCGACTCTTACGACACCCGCAGGAGGAGTTGGGGTGGTGACAAATGTATTCTTACGCCGTCACCACACGGCTTAACGCAACAAGAGGAGGTATAAAGCATTAAATCTGCATGTTATTGTGTTGTGTAAAAAAGTTAAATCTATTTTTAGGCTTACTTGCACATTGGGGTTAGCCAACTAATCAGTGTTAACTGATTAAGTGTATGCATTTTCACTACTATCGCTTATCATAATTATATTTGTTAAACAACAATCATAACAAACATGAACCTTGATGGGCGTAGCAAATATTAACGATTATTAGTACCTAGGTGTTAGGTGCTACCTACTTTGTTTTAACTTAGATCTAACCTCGTGTTAGTCGCCTAACCCTGCATTGTGCAAGTTAAAACTGTTTACAACAAAGTTCTGTGTGTACCAGACAATTTATTAATAATTTTTCATACATTTATGTCTGTCTCTTATTTTCGTTCAGCGAAAAATGTAGCAAAAAGCCAATGCTAAAAAGGGACCTACCCGACCTACTTACATCTCTTTCACTTATGGTATTTATTGCAAATTACGGATATCTCTATATTTATGTTTATGAAGTCTCGCGCAGTAACGTATTGGTGAGTTCGCTCGTCGTTAATTTTACGATGGGCTAAAGTTATTGGGGCCAGCACTTTAGTGTTTAATGCGACATTTGCAGGTTACAGTCGTATCATTTCAACATTAGATCGGAATGTAATCAAAACAAATACTTATAGCATGTAAACCACCACAAATAAGTTACCATATATTTCTTTAAAAAATATAAAATTGGATATAATGAATAAACTTGAGTGATTTAGCCATCGAACTTTTGGATTTCGTTTATTGACCAGCAAATCGACGCCTTAAAAAAATGTGTGAAAAAAAAAATATAATAATTGAACGATCCTATTCAGAAACCACGAATCTTAGAATATGCTTAGGTACAAAAATATAAATTGTCATTGATATCATTGTGAAGATTTACCAAAACCAGCAGCTACGACATACTGATTTAGGTACTCAAGTCAATGGTTTATGAGCAGAGAATAGCTCATTTTTTTTGGAATAGGCGTTATAATGTCGTCAATAAGGCGACTTCACAACACTTCTACGTGAGTCTTGGGTTTCAATAGCAAGGATCCATTTTTGTTACAAGAAGAAATCTAGTTTTATTTATTATGAGCCAGTAAAAGCATTTTATTGTATCGTGGTTTTAGGTTTAGACTGCGAGTGGAAGGACTGGCTCACGACCGGCGCCTCGCTCTCATAAACCCACCGCTAGATGGCGCTGCCCGTTTTATGGCCGCGTGCGCAACGAGCTGTAATGGAGCTACAATATTGACAGACCATTAATTCGACAGGAAATTGTGCTGAAGTCGCTAGCTGCAGGTGATTGTGAACTTTTCAAATTACCCACGAGCACGCAGTTGTTCCCACTTCAAATAGACGTAAGCTCTCGCCACTGAGTTGAACAAACTCGCCGGGCCACGGATACTGCTGTTTCAATTGCTTACCCAAATTTCGCCTGAGTAAACCAGTATCACAGAACATAAGGTAAGTAATAAATATGAATAAACGGGAATCAAACATGCCGGTCGCTAGGTAAAAAAAAACTCAATTTAATGCATGAGTGTTATTAAAAGAAACACCATGATGAGAATACGTGAGGTACGTGAGTCTCAAACTATCAATTAAGTGGGTACAAAAATTGTTACCTATACCTAAGACGCTACTATTTCGCGTTTCGTTGGTTTATGCTAAGCAATGTGTCAATTACTCAGTAAACATCTTATTAATTGGGAGGTTTGCAATATGCACCTACTAGACAGGAATTATTGCATTAGGTACCCTCTTCTTAAGTTCTTACCCCTAATATTCCGATGTAGGCCATTAAAACTAAAATAATGATTTTAGGTACCTGTAAAAAGGCCAAAATAATCAAGTTTGTATTATATAAATATAAACACGTTACTCGCAATAATTCCACAAAAAAGTAACGAGGACAGTGGGCACTACTTTATTGGAATTTCATGCCCTTATTGCATCTTAGTGTCGGTTTTGACATAAGTACGGAAGTATTGATATAAATATTTTTAGTTAATAATAAGTAAGTAATTTTGCCGTAGGTACCTACCTATCACTTCCCAACCAACATAGCGCAGAATATATTTTCACCGAAAGATCACTTCCCAACTGTAACTTACGCAGACGTAGGCATCTTTTTCATATTACATATCATGTTTCAACCTAACCACCTAACCTAGTTGTAAAACGAAAATACCTACAGCCAATTGAAAGTTGGCAAATACCTACTAATTTGGTTGGAAAGTGATACTTATTTGACAAAATGAAATTCCGCGAAAAAGCAGGATACCATTATTATATTTTATATCGGTTTATAAGTAAGTCACATTCTGTAAATTTTAAAAACGTGTTTTTTAATTAACTTCTGTAGAAAACGAGAGTATGAAATAAACTACCGGTTACTACCCAGACCTCAAACATAAATATGAGAGAGATGAATTGAATGTGAAATTTACGTCCACAAATTTAGTCCACAGCTGGACTCTTGCCTATGCATATGAACGCAATAGGAGGTAAAAAATGACCATAATCGCCACGCTGGGTAAGCGGGTTAGCGATCGCAGTAGTGTGTCCACTATGCTGATGCTGCCGCCTATCGTCATCAATAAAAAAATGGACATTGACACTTCAATCCTTTAGTCGTCTTTTACGACACACACGCACGGGAAGAATTGGGGTGGTGACAAAATGTATTCTTCCTGCCGTCACCACGCGGTGTACTGTGAAATTATATATAAATATATTTCCTTTTTGGAAGATAGGTACCTCGCACTGAAGTGACGGTGAACCTTCACAACGTAGACGCCCCATCCGTCCGCGGATTGCTCCGATTGGCGACAGAGGGACGTATTCTTTTAATTAAGCGACCCGCGTCGTAACTTTTACGAGCCCCGTGATTTAACTATTATTTGTCATCAATCCAATGGTCAAGCAAATAGCGCTGACGGCGTGTAGAGAATAAAACTTAACGTGTCGGCATTTATGTGGGTATTTGATCGATTTTCTTTGCGATATTCTCGTAAGTTGCTAATAAATACACTTTTTGTTATAAAGTGGGGAAGTGATAGGTACCTAGGTACCTACATAAGGTACATGCGGAAAAGCAAATGTTGATGCAAATGCAAAAATCAATAATGATCTCGTTTGATTTTGGATTCGAAAACAATCAGTCCGCAAACCGAATAAAAAAAGGTACTTAATGGTAAGAAGTTAAAGAAAAACAAACAAAAAGCAGTCACTAGATCTTATGTCAAAAAGAAAAGTCATGAATTTTAGTGAAAAGTTCTAGGTTCAGTACCTACCAATTAAAAAAAAGAAAATTGGACACCAGTATTAAAATCTTAAAATCGAAGGGTACCTAGAGAATAAATTTGTACTCATATAAGCATCGTAAGATCGTGTAGGTACATATGTCGTCCTATACGTACCTACTAACAATGGTAAGAATAGACTTTAGCTTTATTGTCAGTCGTCACGTTTTATTGCACGAAGCAACCTTTTACGTATTATCCCGTTTTATTTTCCCAATAATGACATCACTTTGACCCTTGTAATTTTTATTAGATTCCAAGTAGGTATAAAATATGTACAATAGTAGTAGATAACAGTTTTTTTAAAGGTGGGAAACATACCTACACTTAATATGAAAATTAAATATTAATGGTAAAATTGTTGACCTTCTAATATGAAAAGGTTGCGCCATCTATTCCATATTTGTGTAACTATGTTCCAACCCGCTATCTATTGTTGAATAGAAAAAGTTTTCACGAGGTAACACATCGGTATTAGTACTAAAAACTAACACTAGATGGCGTGTTGCCGTCTCTTGCTGCTACTCACCAATAGATGGCGCTAAATTCAGTCCGATCAAATTATTTTGTTAGGACAAAATTTTAAACTAACATTATATTATTGTTTTTTTTTTTAAATGGTCAAGTAATACAAACATACCTCCATGTAAGATTGGTGTGTTTCCACGTTGCGCCTTGAAATGCAAATCGCTTCTTTCTGCTAGAGTTTTCCTCGTAACCTATTTCTCTGTCGGGTCTCCCACAGCGTCTCTTACTCAAGAGTTCTTTTGTAGCCTCATCGACTTCGCCTGTTACTGGTATGCCGCCAAATTCCTGAAAGTTAAAAAAATAGTGGTAAATCCACTTCAAACGTCCCATATCATGGTTTTTATTCTTTTAAGTAGGTACCGTAGGTACATGATGAATGAATGAATGATGGTTTGAAGTGAACAGAATGCTCCTGAGAATTAGACTTAAGAAATTGGTTTAAGGGTGAAAACTCCGGATATCAGCATCCGTACGTTTTTAGTGTTTCTTAGTAAACTAGGAACCATAAAAACTATAAGGGTTCCTTTATAGTTTCGCCATGTCCGTTTGTCCATCTGTCTGTCCGCAGCATAGGTAGGTCAGTGGCCGTTAGTACAAGCCATTTGCAATTTGTTATGGGTACTTATACAATATTAATCCCGCCGACAAAGTGGTAGAATAAAATGTAGAAAAAAATTTTTTTTTGGGTACCTCCCCTAGTAGTAAAGGGGGATATTTTTATTTTGCTGTAATCTATAGTCTGAGGTATCGTTGAATAGGTTTTAAAAAGAATAAGGGTCTGAAAGTGAAGGGAAAGTTTTTTTCTAATGTTAATATATACCTACTCGGTAGATAACCGATCCAGAATGAAAAAAAAATTGTGTTTGATCCATGGGTCCAAAAAATATGAAAATAAATCATGAATGGGCTTATGGAAATACTTTAAACTAAAACTATTTCGAACATAATTGACTCAGCCGTTTTTGAATTACTTCGGAACTTCGGGGTTTTTTTTTATATGCGTTGCCTCAGGAAAAATAAATATTTTTCAAATAGATATTTTTTAAACAATACACATTTTGAGCTGTCATTTACTTTATTTGAGAGTCTACGCGTGGTAAAAACAAGAATAGTACATTACTACCGAGGCCGGGAAGTGACTGGTTGCCGGCCGAATATATGTAGACGATCGAGCGAAGCGAGGCCGGATAGTATTCGGACGGCAACCCGTCACTTCATGGCCGAGGTATGTATAATGCTTTTCTCAAACATGCAATGAAATGAAACAAAAAAATGTATCTTCTTTCTAAGAAATTATAAGTCAACTACATAACTAAGTCTTTGAAACACAACAAAAGTCAAATACGACACTGACACCTCATTTTTTTTTTAAGATTGACCTGTATGAATGTTGCAAATTTTTAATTTAAAAAAGCGGTATTAGACGACGCGGTCGGTTGGGTCCAATTAATCGCATGCAGTGATCGGGGCCGACGGATCGCGCCGTATAATACTGCTTTTTAAATATTATTTTGAGTAGTTATTGTACATTTATTTTAAATGATATAATTTAAATACCTAATTATAACTGCAAAAATTCGCCAATCATTTTTTTTATACTAATATTACTTACAGATAATCATTGGCTAAAAGCCAAGATGCCAGGTCACAACCCTATGTCAAATGAAAATTAAAAAAGAGGTACTTGCCGGCCTAGGCCGGCAACGAGCTACTTCCCGGCCACTTTTTAGGCACGTAACTACAACATTTCATTGCATGTTTGAGAAAAAGAGTTTTACATACATAACCATACATGGGACTACTCTATTGGCAAAACAATTCCTATTCGTTTATGACACAAGATGGACTGGAATATGGAGTCGTATTTATTAATATAGATTTTGCTTAATCTACGTCTTAAATTGTGTTTACAACCTCAAGCAAGAATATAATGAAAACATTGTAAGACCATTCATTGCCTTATCTTTTCATTTTCGCGATGATAAGACCGATGTTATGGCAATAGGTATGATGCTGCCTTTCACATCACACAAGGATTAATCCCTGCATGTGTTTTATTCACTTATTCATATAGTCGTTTCGGGGTGACTGTAACAATACGGCAATTGAAAACGTAAACGTATGTCTCACCTACTAGAGGTGTGCGCCGATCGGCGTGGCGTCCGCCGCCGGTCATTTTAGCCACGCCGCCGCCGCCGATGTTTTCACCGGCGTGAAATCGGCGTGACAATAATTCTTTTTTTTTTATCTGTTTTGTGTGCGCACATTGCAACACGTCATCCTAGATTATATTTGTCACACTTCGCGTAGATACTTAGGTAGATCACGCATCATTACCCTAAAATTTATTTAATATAAAGCTTTACCTGCATGCCAAACAAATTAAGAAGCGAACACTTTCCGTGGTTTGTTTTGTAGTGATGTACGATACAGGCAATATAAACGTTGTCAACGGCGCAAGAGTGCAAGGTGTGGGGGCTGAGGGGTGCGGGACGTCCGTACGCCGAGCAGGTGGCAGCCCGGCACCATAAGCGCGGAGAGTCAGTCAGCCATTTTGAGTGGACGCGGAACGCACGCTTAATGTTACGCAGCAGTAGATATGAGCCCCGATGGCCAAATAGCCGGCGGCGGCGCGCCGGTCAAAATTGATCGGCGGCGTGGCCTTGAAAACAGTTGTTCATAGAGTTAATACCAAGGACCGAAATTTTCCATAGCAAAACTCAAATTGTCAGTGGGATTGACTTAAATGCTCTTTAACTATCGTTAAATATTCACACTTAACAATACATAATCATCAGCCTATCGCAGTCCACTGCTGGACATAGGCCTCCCTAATTTCACGCAACCGTCTTCAATCCTGCCAAATCGTCGTTCCACGCTATATCGATCACTTTGGTTCTCTGCTGGATAACCTCATTTCTGATTCGATCCTGCAGAGAGAAGCCGAGCATAGAGCCCTTTCCAAAGCGCGCTGAGTGACCTTGAACTTGTGGACCAGCCGTACCGTCAGTGTCCACGTTTCGGTTCCGTACGTCATGACGGGTGGGACGCACTGATTGAAGATTTTTGAAATTGGGATCGACGATGTGAAGACTCAACATAGCTTCCCAAACCTAGCTTAATTCTTCTATTCACGTCATCCTCGAAGTTGTTCCTACCCATCTGCAATGTTTGCCCGAGGTATACATACTACCTCTCGTACTTGCCATCAATCTTGATGCCACGTCCTTTCCAGATCAGCGTCTTAAACATGTCCTTCATTGCATTTGAGAACAATTTCGGGGAGATAACGTCCCCTTGTGTCACGTCTCTATGCAATCAATTGTATAGGATTTGTTTGCTGATTCTGTACTTGGATGGACATGGAGGTGGCCTCGTAGAGACATCAAAGTATCGCCAATCTACTTGACATTGCTGCAAGGACTCCAGAACTGACCAGATCTCAATCGAGTCAAAGGCTTTCTGATTGTCCACGAATGCTACACACAAAGGCTGATTATACTCTTCGGTCTTCTGTATAATTTTCCGCACTGTGTGGATGTTGTCTACGGTGCCGTATCCGCTCTGAAATCCAGCCTGTTCCGGAGGTTGGAATTCGCTGAGTCTCCGCGCAAGACGGGTCGTGATCACTCTTGGGAACAGCTTATAGACATGGCTTGGAAGAGAAATGGATCGATAGTTTTTCATTAGGGGTTTGTCTCCCTTTTTGAAGAACAGGACGACCACCCTTGTACTCCATGCCTCCGAAGTTCTCCCTTCGAATCGGACAGCGTTGAAAAGCTTGGATGGAGTGTTGGAGCTCCCTCAGTACGAGTTTGCCTCCTACTTTTAACAACTGTAACGCCATCCTACTTATCCCGTTTTTAAGATGCCCAAGAGCGACCTCGATTTCTCCGATACTGACTCCTAGCAGGTCTTCGGTGTAGTGGCGTATCAAAGTGGGTCTAGAATCCTCATTTTCGAGATCAGGTCGAGATTTATGCGAAGCGTATAATGGGCCATACAAGTCTTCTACTTCGGAAAGGACTGCCAGCTTCGAAGTAACGACTTCTCCACGAGCTGTAGTCAGCTTCGTCAGGTGGCTTCTTCCTAGAGTCCTAGAGATTGTACGAAAACCTTTGTCCTCCGGTTCTGGCGATCGTTCTTTCAATCGAAAGAGTATTGGAACACCGGAGATCGTGTCGTACGCGCTTACTGATTTTGGTTTAAAGCCCGTTTCTTTGACGAATATACGGCTGGGTTTTCACGTCGTTACTACATTAGCCCTAAATGCCCTAAGGTCTCCCCCGAAAATTTTGACTTCCTGCCCCAGCGCTGAATTTCACAAAATATCGTACCTTCCTCCCTAAGGATTCAAACCACATCTTGAAGGTTCTGGTTAGCGTCCGCTGTGGTTTCCGTCGTCAGGAAGAAACATTAAGAGTATCTATTGGTTTTAATAATTAATAATACTACATGGTTAATAACGTAAATAGATACATAATTTTGTAACTTATGTAAACTATCTTTGCGTCGACTCGACTCGACTACTCGACTGTCCAACCATAATATTTGTTAAACCTTTTCGAAAGGTGATGTTAACAACGATTTTAGCTATCTAAAAACATTGAACTGTCGGTATTAAAAGAAGCGTAATTTTGTGATGCCTCGTCAAGGTCACGCCGATTCCACGCCTGTGGCGGCGGCGCGAGTTTTTTTTTACCGCCGGCGGCGAGAAAAAATGTTTAGTTCCTTTATGTTTAATTTAGAAATTTTTAATAAAACCGTTCTTTTTCAAATTTTAACTTGTCTCTTTCATTACGCCGATCACGCCGATTACGCCGCCGCCGCCGGCCAATTTCAGACCGGCGGCCGCCGCCGATGGTTTGGCCATCGGCGCACACCTCTATCACCTACCCAACTTGACAATACTGCCGTGCTAAGTCAAATGACGCATCTCTCATAGCATATCACTTTTATGGGAGATGCGTCCTTTTTAGTTAGCATGGCAGAATAATAGAATATAAATGCATGCTAGGTACCTGCAGGGTTTTGATTGCGATCCTAAAGTCGTCCTCGTAGTACTCGGCAGCCGCGCCACTCACTAGGTTCTGGACTTCGGGCTGTCCAGTCTGCAAGTACCCGAATTTCTGAAGGTAGTCTTTCTGAAATTAAACAAAGAACTAACATTAATTATGGTGGTCGGAACGAAAATTTTGGGAAGATGTTTGAGCGACAGAGGTTGTGATCCCGCACATTTTGGCACGTTTGGAGGGCGGTCGGGTCCGAATGGAGTTACCTATTTAGTTTTATTTCCGTTAAGCTAGGTTAACATTAGGTTTAGTTAGTGTATTCGTTTTTTAGACATCATCATCAGCCTACGATAGTCTACTGCTGGACGCAGGCCTCTCCTATTAACTATGCGTGTAAACATTAGAGGAGCATTTTACACCTCATTACATTTTTATTATATAACTTTTAATTTTATCAGAATTTCCATAATGAAATGGTCTGTTGACTACCTATTGGGCCATTCCATATGAAATCATCAAATGAGGTGCGCTGCATACTTTCCGATTTGTATGGAAAAAATCATGGATGATAATATAGGTATGCTTTAGATAAAACCGTAGTTGTTTAATTTTTAAACAGCCTAACAGCCAGATAACATAGGTCTGAAGTTTAAAAATAAGCGATTTTTGAGGTCGATGAAAATAGCTTTAACTTTTTTTTTATGTGTGAAACTGAATTTTATTATATGTTAATTTACTATTTAATATGTGTACTTGTACATGTATGTATTACAGTATGTATATTTTTATTACTTATTGTATGACAAACTTCTAAAACGTCATGTTATTTTGCTAATGTTCAGTGATGTTCAGTAGCTTTTATTGGATTGCTCGCTTGGTCTAGACAGGTATTTTTTTTTAAATTAACAAGCTCAAATAGTCTTTAAATGAAAACTTTAACAATATTTTTGAATTTAGTTCTTCTAACTTAAAAAAACAGTAAATTACAAAACCATTTTTGTAGAATTTGCTTTTTATGACGTTAAAAAAAACCATGTTTGGCAAAGTTTAAAGATCTGAAAAGTACACAGAAGAGAAGAACTTACTTTGCTCTTTGTAAATCATCCTTATTTATATTGTGTTATTGATTTTTGAAAGAGATATGATTTATTGAAATCTACAAGTTAGCAAGAAGTTTCAAAGTAGTTGTTTAAGTTAATGTTTTTTTTTATCACGGACAACATTTATAAACGTAATAAACAACAAAATGATGATTGTTGATTCCCTCGTTTACTATGTACAGTCAACGAAAAAAGTGGTACACCACTTTCTTGATGGTAAGCATGAAAATGCTAGTGGCACATCTTATAATACACATTTTTTATATTTTTTTTCTTATTATTTTTACGTCTGAAATAGGGTACTTATAGGTTTTATTACACATGCCTACTGTCTTTAGATAAGAGTAATGATGTTGATTCAATAATGCGATAACAATAAAAAATACCAGGTCGTATCATAATTTTGTGCCAGTTTCAAACGGCACCTTACGAGCCGGAAGATATTCCTACTCCAAAAATGTTAATGTCGTAAAGGTAGTCAGGTAATAATACTTTACACACACACACGCACATATACCTATACATTATATATTTGTGACAAGCTTTTTTGCTGACTTTTGCATGATATGAACATGAATTCGTAAATCGTGCATAAATGGGTCATACACACTGACATACTTAATTACGTACATCGCAGCTTAAAATAAATAAAGGTTCTTGTTGTTGTTAATGACTAATAAAATATAGTTATGAATAATTTAATGTGTTTTATTTAAAATAGTGAATTCGTAGAGCGCAGGAAAATAGCCTTAAAAAGTTCCGAAAAATGGACATTAAAAAAATCATAATTCTCACAGAAATCGAAAACACAAACCTAATGAAACGGATTCCTATAGAATAGAGTTGGTATACTATCTTTTGTATAACTTTTTGGATTTTTTACATTACCAAACATGATGAAATTTGAAGTCAATGTTGAGCAATTTCGTAAAATGGCCAACTTTACCATTCTTTTTTTCAGCTAAATGAAAAGTTTGTGATCAAACCCGCAGTTATTTTATGAGAACAATACTTGTACTATACAGTAAAAAAAAAATAATTCCCTAAGCCCAGTAGATATGCTGCAAAATCCAATAGAAAATGGGCGGAATTTAAAAATATTCACAAAACTTTCAACATTTATGATGGAATAAGTAAAATAGCTTGATGCATATTGATAATAACATTTTAAAGTACGTTTACTAGAAAATCAGAAAAAAAATATAAAAAATGTATATTAGTTACCGAAACAAATTAACATCGCTTCTCGTGGAACCTCAAAAACAGGTAAATTGAAACTTAAAGCGGGCCCCATCTGGATGAGCAGCAAGTAAAAAAAAAAGTATTGACGGTGTACGTACAACTTACTTAAGACTATCATCCTTGATTTTTTTCAAACTGTTTAAAAATCAGTCAGCGCGGAATCAAATCAGAATCTGATGATTTAATATGGAATGGCCCTATTAGGTAAGTTAAAGCGCAAAAAAATACAATCCTAATATTCTAAAGTTTTATTGCTTAGTATATAGACTTTGTTTTAATTTAAATTGTTCATTAACCCGAGTAAACTCCCCCGTCAAATCCCTTTTTGATATCATGGCGGGTGTTCTTCACGCGGCCATGTTTACACGACCTGATTACAATGGAATAAATTAATGTCTTTGTGCCTTTTTGTTTAGTTTTTCATTCTTATCTACCCTTCTTAGCAGGTAACGATCCCAGCGATAGCGTATTTATTTTAATCTGCCGACCGGCACCGGACCCATCGGTGGGGATGTACTTAGATGTATTTTTAATACATTATATCAAACATAATTGGTAGAACGAATAATACCTTATAATAATAATTTACACATGATGCCCAGGATCGCGCAAAGTGGAGGAAATGTAGCAGGAAAGCGGACCCTGGCAAAGGCCGGGATAACGCTAGGTAGAAGAAGAATAATCATTTCCACAAATCAATCTTTTGATGAAATAAAATAATTTTAACGGATTTTATTGTTAAATCAAAGCCAGGATCACCGGTTTACTGGTAAAGTAAATTAAACGATCAAATGTTCTTCAAATCCTTATATAATTATATCACAATATTTTGTAATCACAATGATACTGCACATCCACAATGAAACTCTAGAACCCAATGCCGCTTGAACTTGGAGTCGGTCACCACCATGATTTTTCTCCCCTTTTCAGCATCAGCCAAAATGGCGCGAAGACACTCAGGTAGCCGACTTCAAGTCAAACGACTGACTTTTAACCGAATACAATACAAGTACTTACTATACAGGGTGTTTTTTTTTCGACCGTTCAAATTCTACGTAGTGAATGTATAGGTCATACTGACCAACTTTTACTATGGGGACAAAGTCGAAATCGCGAAAAAAAAATCAGCTGTTTCATACATTTCGGCCGGCGTAATGCCGCCAATTTGTATGAAACAGCTGATTTTTTTTCGCGATTTCGACTTTGTCCCCATAGTAAAAGTTGGTGAGTATGACCTACACATTCACTACGTAGAATTTGAACGGTCAAAAAAAAACAACCGGTAGTTTAAATCTTACATGTACTACTTCAAATTAATCTATTTAAGGTTGCCATACATATATATGATTTATGATCATAGTAATATATTTTAGTTCCCTACCTGTTCACTAGGGGATTCTACAAGAGTTCGTTAGATCAATTAAGACTATTAACATAACAAAAGCTTACATTATAAAGTATAATCCGAGAAGGGATTAACAGTTTTATTTTAAGAGTAAAGTATGCGACTCCACTGACGCGGAGTGGAGCGGAGCTGTGCAAAATTGACCAATTATATTCTTCAAATTCAAAATTCGAAACACTGTGATGCGGTCTCATTGGCCGAGCTACCACAGCTCCGCGTCAGTGGAGCCGCACCCTAAGGTTACCTAGACAGTGTCTGTTCGAACAAAAAAATATATATTTACCTATACTTATTATGGTGATAGCGCATCACGATGTAACAATAGCACAAGCGAATAATTATATTAGTTTATATCTGCATTGCAGGACCTAATATTATAACTCAAGGTTGATGTCGACCGCACAACAATACTTCGCAGGTTCATTGAAATGTGGGTATGCCATTTGTTATTGTATATTTAAAAAACAACGTTAACACAAGGAAAGTAACACCTGTTTCATCAAGGTTGGGAAATAATATTTGATTCGGATATTAAAAGTGACGTTTTTTTGAGTCAGGACGAACAACGATTTTATTTTGCGCACAGAGGATAATGTTAGACGAATGTCGGGTGGATCAGTAACACCTATCTATACTTATGCACAGTAGGAAGACACAAAATTAGAGATCGAGGCGTCCCCGCTGTCGTGACTGTGAGCGTTGGGAATAGACGCTACACCAAGCCGCGCCCGCGGCACGAGATTTGTTTGCAGAGGATGCTCTGCTCAGTTTCGCGACTAATACTTAATGAAGACTTTGTTTAAGCAATCTGCGGTCTATTATTCACTGCCGCAAGTTATCTGTGTCCTAAATACTTTTGCGGGTTCCGTCTATTTGCATACGCTAGCGACGGACCGTCGTATCTACGTAACTACCCGAGATGGACAATTTAAGGTAAATTAAGGCAATTCCAGCCTCCTTTATGGGATGGAGGCGTTTACTTATTTAAATGAAAGGGATTTTCCCGGTAAACAGCCGAACATCTGAAGCCCTACATAAGTAAAGAGGTAACGTAACGTTTTCAGTTATATCGAGTTTTATGGGCATAATTATGTGCGCCCATCAGTGTCTCGGGTTCGCAATTTATTTTAATTGAATTGAAGCTTGATTGCTAAACAAATCCTTGTATAAATTAAGTAGTTAACGAGTGGCATGTGAAATGAAACGCAACGATTTACGTTTACAGAATGGCACTTACGATGATGAATATTGCTATTCTTCCTCATTACATTAGATTAGAAGGCGCAGGTCAGGTCAGCAGGCCTTCCATAAATCTCCGGCACTACATCCATAAAATATCGCTAATTTCCCAACAGTTACCAGAAATGGAACCGTGTTAATTGATAGCCATTTTGTGAAAATTTATCGCTCGTCGATTGTCCTGCCTTTTTCATTTATTGGGATGCCTGCGCGTGTCGACTGTCGGCCACAAACTATGTTTTTATTTTATTTTTTATTTCAGTCGTTTTGGCGAAAAACACTAGGTATTTAAACCAACATAAAAAAGAGTCAATTATGCAATACTACCTAATTTTTATTAGGTACATATTACTCTGTAAACATTTTATAATACGTAAGGCTGACAGCATCAACCGCCGAACTGATCCCTGACGCTGACCGAATGTGATGAGATAATTCAGCAGGGAATAACCTGTCAAAAGAGCATGTTAAACGGCGTTAGAAAAAGCTCAAGGAATATTTGACATCACATTGAAAGGACGACTACACTCAACAATTCAATAAGTGAAGGTGCGTTCAAACTAAAAGAGCATTCGCTGTTCTAACCTCCCACTCTACGAAATTCGATCGGTACACAAAACGTGATTGGTTGATTTCGTAGAACGGGCGCTAGAACAGCGAATGCTCTTTTGGTTTAAACGCACCTTATGCATCTAAAATCTCATCTTCTAGAGAAATGGAACCAGTTACATCTTCTTGAACAATACCTATCTATTAATACCTCTATACATTACCTACATACATGCAGGTTAAGCTCTTTTAAGTTTTATTTCAGAATCAGAATGCAAGTAGCATACCTAATTAAGCTCAATAACAACTAACGAACGTTTATTAACTGCTGATAAATTATTAATTTATCATCGTGTCATATACAGAATACCTATCAATCTGAATGAGAAGGAATTTATCAAGCTCGTAATTCAATATCACGTATTTATACGATACTGCTTTTTTCCCTGATTATAATAGACAAAATACTCGTATATTGATCGATTTGTTTGCTTAACCTTTTAACCCCAATTAAGGCATGTAACTAATTGCTTAATTCATGCAACTTTTTTGCAATGTATAGGTGCTTTTTGCTTAAAAAGGATACATACGTTAGATAACGAAATCTAGAAGGTAGATGCATTAGGGAGATACCTCACTGGATAACCTTGCCGTCAATCCGTCTAGACGCGGTTAGGTAGAAATACGTATTTAACATACAGTTGTTTACAACTCTCGGCTTATATGTAGTTATTTACTTTGCATATGTTAAGAATGAACAATCTCAACTCAATAGTTCAGTACCTACAAAATTTGATCAGTTTTGCGATGCGGCTCAAGATGCAAAAGAAGATATATTTTTTACTGATACTCAATAAATTCCTGACATTCAAAATTAATTTTATACAGCAAACTTGACAAATCAACTTCTGTATGATTTAAATTAAAACGTGGATGGATATTTGATTTTTTTTACTTGATCGCTTTTAATATATCACACGAGTGTTGTTCCTTGAGGTACTTTTCAATATCTTTCTACTTTCATTCCCCCATAAAACGTCTGCAACACGACAGCATCCTGTCATTAATGACCGTTTCGCGTGTCCTAATCAATACGGGCCTTAATAGGTGTCTTCGGCCACCGGAGTCCTAAATTGGTGACAAAATGAGCCCCGTGGCGTGGCAAAGTGGGCCGCCAGACCACGGCAGCGTAATCGGAGCACTAGGTGCGTGACGACACCTACTTCATCCTGTAATTAATTGGCAAATCTGTTTTAAGTACCGTGGACTACTTTCATTTTATTGTAATCGTATACAAAGACCTAAAACGTGGAAGAACTCGAGCAATTAAGTGTAATTTTCGTACTAATGTTTGGTCAACACTTCAGTCTTCAAAGAAATAAAGGTTTTGGTTAGTTTATTATATTTTTTATTACTTTTCTAGAAGTCTTAATAAATAAATATATGAAAATTTCTTAGTTCGGTTTAGTAATATAAAGTTCGTTCATCCAAAATTACATTTAGATTAAATATTCTTTGCATTTATGAAAACAGAACTTATGTAGGTACGTTGCGTTGTTAGGTAGATAGGTTGCGTATTATTGGAATTATCTCATCATAATTTTAATCCAGACAACACGACTGAGAATTATAATGTTAAAGGTCAATAAGTAACATTTTTTATATATTTCTGTAGCTATGAAAAAAAAACAACATCATAGCGGTTTTTAATTAATATTATTTTAAGCGCACGGCACTCCATCAATTTTGATTAAGCGCTTCCAAATAATTGCGTAGTCATTTTCGTGCAAGTACTGAATGTCATTACGGCGCGCAGTAGCCCGGGCCTTTACACACAGCACTAGCCTAGTCGTCAGCTCCAGTTGACCAGTATGAGTGCGACTTCAGAATTCATGACGCGACTACCCTCACACTGGTTACATATATGCTAGCGTAAGCAGTGGGAATAAGTGTGCAGGGGTAATCAAGGGAGGGTGCAGGCGCAGCGATGACATCTGCCGTCGCCTGCCCGCCACTTCCGCACTCAATATGGAAATAAATGGCGCCTCGATCCAATAAAATGTATTTTCCGAAATGCAGTCTGTTAATGCATCTGAGCATTTGTAAATTAAAAGTTATTAAGTTTGATCGATGCGAATAAAATTTTCATGATCGAAAGCATGTCTTAATTTATCTTTAGTTCTTTCTTTCAAACAATATGGCGATCTGACTCAGAATGTGGGTCAGCGGAGATCAAGATATGATGCGTTTAAGGCGGCAGCGGCCCCGCCCAGTATTGGTATAATTTGCAAATCAACGGTTCATTTCCTGGTGCTGGGTCGCCCCCATCTCGGGCTCCATATAATTAGCCATTCCGAGAATTTTATTCCCAAGCACAATGACACAACAAACAAACTGATCTCCCTGCAATTTTAATGTAATTTTTGAGGTTACTATAAGGTACTGAACACAGAAACTGATTCGGTTACAACCGCTTTCCTTATGTACTATGGTACTTTGTGATGCTCTAAATTGTATATCGTGCGATTAGTACTGATTACTAAATCGTAACCAACTTGTTAAATCCGACAAGTCTCAATATTGCTCGACGTCGGTATAGTATCAGATGGCCTGGTCAAATGGCAAATGGTCATATTATGGTTATTTGTAAGTGTAACGACGGTTTTCTTAGTTCAGTCGGTACTGTGAGTAGTGTGAGTAGTGACCCTGGCACGAGGCTGGAGGTTCTGGGTTCGAGTCCCGGCGAGGGTATGTATTTGTGTGTATGTATAAGTAACGAAATTTACTATATGTATTTTAATTCATTAATGGAAAATTTGTGTCATAAAAATGGATGCATTCAATTAGTATTTTTTAGTTTGATCGGTAAGAGGTAAAAACACGTCACTTGCCATATTTTTTGATTATTTAGGTAAATAACACGCTAATAAAATATAGTACCAATTATTTCTACAGAAGTATCTCAACTCAATGTATTATTCTTGTGAATGCCCGCGGAGTTATTTATCGAAATATATTTATAAGTAGGTACTTACGCGATTAAGCCCTGTTTCATTTAAATAATGTGTGAAAATAGTATAATTTTAGATGACCACCTGTACTCCAACGTATTTCAAAATTGACTGTTTGAAATCGTGTGCCGGTACCCATAGGATGTGCCTATACTCATCTTTGGCTTTGTGTTCTGCGTACTGCACTGTTTGTCATGCACCAGCCTCACACGTGTGTCATAATTAAGCCAATGCATATTTAAATATAATATCCGGTATCGCCGCAAATCGGGACTACATTAAATACTAATCTCGTTCAAAATTGGGGGACAAAGAATGAGATTTGAATTTCAAATCCGCAAGTGACACATGAAATTGCATTAGCAGAAACAATAGGGGCGGCGATTGCGGCCAGGCAATGAGTGTCACTGACTTAACTAATGCAGTTTTCCTGTCCTCGTAATGTGTGACGTTGGTGAACCCCTTGGGTTATTGGACTATGGTGATTCGGCGAAAATGACGTCCAAAAACGTCTTTACCGAGGAAAATATTCTCCGTTAACAACTACAAGAAGTTAGACCTGCCGAGTAACTACGGTTACAATTCTTGCAATGAGCACTTTAAGTATTAAAGTTACATTAATTATAGTTTGTGTAATATTGTTAGTGTTGCAATATTGAACCGTAAGAAAAATTTTATCGTAAAGTCGCCTTTATTCAAATCCTTAAAAAAATATATAAAACATAAATGCCTAGTGCTCGTAGGTAGGTGAGAATAATGAATGTATTTATTGCAATGTATGACGGGGAACTTACTCTAATTTTTCAGCCTATACGGAGTACTGTGAACATTTTTTCATAACAATGTGACAGGTAGATTACCTACATAAATATTCAACTGTAAAGGCGCATAGGCAAAACTGCCGTGTATATAGGAGAAAATATTTCCATAATATCCCATTTTCTGGCTGAATACACATCCAAGTAAATCATTTAGCCGTTCACCGAACACACCCATCCGTCTGCACTCCACTGCAGAATCTAGTTAAGTGTTGTCTAGACACAAATTAAAATTGCAACTATACTTTCTTAACTTAATTAACGAAACCATTAAACACTGAATTTGCTTATCCGAATAACTTAACAAATTGAACTCCCCTGCTTATCTTTTTGTTTTAGTTATTTCTGTTGGTGCATTCTGAATTCCAAACCTACGTGTCTGATACATTTTTAGAATGTCAGTTCTACTTTATTTATATTTTTATTTATGTAGTTACATGATTGTATAATTTGTTTAAAATAACAAACCCCGTGCTAACCCGTGAAATTAAGGGCTTAGTTTAATTATGTCAGACTCACTGTACTCGTAGACTGTAGATAACTACTTATGCGAGTAAATATGTAAACCATTATGGAATTTACAATTGGAAACTGCCTTATGATTCGTAATATGTGGAATTATTTTATTTAAATTATTATTTCATAAAAACATAGAAAGACAATAAATACACGAAAATGCTAAAAATAATTAACTACTTAGTTGAGGTCACTGAGATCCGAACCCCATAATGCTGCTGCGTTCCCCCTTTAGATGGCTATACCTATCCGTTGTGCGAGGATCGAGCCAGTTTTGGGATCCCCGGTGACCTAAAACAATTTTTCTGATAGTTTTCGGGCGTCTGTGCACCAAGGCCAGGGTCTCGACTAACTAGGAACATTTTTTTTTCTTGTATAAAAGTTACGAAATTGCTTCGCAAATACTTATTAATTAATCTTCATTACCTTCAAAATCTCAAATTAGTAGGGTAAAACGAGTAAATAAGAATGACAAGTTGATTCACTGGATATCTTCCCGACATGCGAATCGGCGCCAACCGGGCGTAATGCGGGGCAACAGCATCGCATCAGATTACCATCGCCAGTCGTGTGTGGAGTATTAAGCGAGAAGCGACCCTTATCGCAAAATTCATGTAACAGTCGAATACAAACAACATCGCCCAGGGGACTCAGAATATCAAGAAATCGGCATACGAATCTAAGAAGGGCCTGCAGAAAACATCGAAAAATGATAATTCCAAACAACGATATTCTCCGTAGTGTTTAGGCCCCTAGATTATGATACATATTTTCCCGAGCCCCGCTGATGGACGATGTTGTCGTATTCGTTATTATTGCAAATATGTCACATTATAGATACATTGCTGTAATATAAAGATACTAAGTCCTACTGCAAAGACAAGAAACTAACAATTTCCGGCTGAGTGAGAAAATATGAATATGTGGTATTAATATCGTGCAGAATCTCAACTAAGTGGAGACTATATTGTGTGGAAATGGTGACTGTGGAAAAAAAAACGCATGTGAAAAAAACTTCATCTGTGGGGAATTAATTTTGTGTTGAATCGCGACTAGAAGGAAATAAAAATGGCATATTTAAGCATCGAATAAAAGGATAACATTCAAAGGCATGCTTTAGGAACATGCAAAAAATATGCTTTCATATTGAATGTGCAGGACCGTTTATAAATATGCTTGCACGTTTTAGACATCCCTCACCGCGTAATGCCAGAACTGAAAGAATTTTCTCATTGTATCGCTGAAAGTGCATTTTTTCGAAGCACGAGCCGACGCTAGACTAATAATGAGATTCACGACGGATAGTGTCAGCCGCTGTCTTGTGCATACGCAATTTGATTTACGCGCGCGTGGGAAAATCCTTATAATAATTTAAGATAACAAACGACCGGTCGGGATGTCATCCCACATCTCCTAGCTCTTGTGGCAGGTTTTATGGTGGGGACAAAGGACGTGACGCCGCGATGTTCACTGAGATATGACTAAATACCTTCAATGTTAGTGCGTAGATAACAAAACACAAAGGGAAGTAAGTAATTTTAAGTAAAAGAGGTAGGTATCATTAAGAATATAAGTACGTATATAAGGTTGTCGGGAAAAAATCGGTTTTATAGCGACAAGTGTGCCTGTTTTCTGCTTCTCGCTTTATTTTAATTCCTGGAACGTTATTGCTACAGTTGATTTTGAGTTTAATTATAATTGAACATAATTTACTGGAAATGTAACCCCAGACCTGAAGCTACGTAGACTAATTGTAACCTGTCGATTATATCGTTACTTATATTTCTTGTCTTACTCGGTAATGTCACGCTGAGTGGATGTATGTAGATGGTTTCACTCACTATGAGGCGCTGATTTGTAAAACCGCAGAATTTGCAGAAAACGAGTCTTCGAAAATGAAACGATCTATAAATCTAAACAACAATTGCATTTATCGGAGTTACTTTGAGAAAAGTCTGAGAACTTCGAGCAAAGGTCTCCATTCTTATAAAATTTTCAGCAAACCCCGTCCGGCTAAATTGCCTCGACTGAAACAAGTCCCAACTCCACTCTGAGGGGCTATTCTTGAGCACTCAGGAGACTGAATATCGCAAAGAGATCTAATAGGGCGGATCGGACCGAGTTATCGACTTTCTAACTCTCAATAGCCTTTCTTGGTAAGTGTTACAATTAACATTTAGTCGATATTAATCTGATCTTGACAGTGTCGGTTCAACGTGCTGTAAAGGCTGGGGTATTAAAGGCAAAAACTGCATAAATATGTAGGTATTTAGGGCAAAATAAATGCTCAGCGCGAATTCTTATTAGGGCTTGTGCATAAATCACGCGAGGTCCTATAGGGGGGGAGGTGATCCAAGAAAAAAGTTCAAAAATAGCCGAAAAAATGTCGTATGATTTATGCATGAGCCCTTAGCAATGGCTACTGGAGTATGCGATATACCTAACTACATCTACATATTAGATAAAAAATACGAGTCGGGTTCGATTATCTACAATTTAGCTTTATTTTCTAGGCTTACGAATTTTCTGTGCTTATGACACATTTTTAGTAGACGGTAATAAAACAGACAGTATATATGCTCATGTCTTTTGATGAGTCGGAGTTCGGTGCACAAAGTTATTGAAGTCAAATTTGGATGTTCCTTAAGCAGCTCTACCAGTTGGCAAGCTTGCTGGCGGCGTCTGACGCGACCCCTGAGACTGGTTTAAGAGCTCATAGGGTCTGCTAATTCGCTAATAATTATTAATGTATCCGAGAGCGAAAGTTCGGCCATGTTGCCGCCAATAGAAATTGTGAAAAATGTAGTTTTTTTAGGTACATAAAAAAAATATCCAAATACCCTGGCCAGACTGATGTACCCTATATTATTTTTAATTATTAAGTTTTGTGTTATCTTAGTTTTCTGATTGTTGAGTCCTGCGTATGTGTGCTTTAGTGAATAAATTACTTTTTCTTTCTTTACTCTTTCAAATTGTACCATTATTAAAATTTTATTGTTTCAATGGTTTAGGGGAATCATGTGGGTGACCAACGGTGAAATCGAAGCGAGGCGCTCGGTTAGCGTTGAGAATGACAATGTATATTGACCTTTCTTACCATGAACCCTCGTACCTGTATGTTTTATTAATTTAAATGGCTATCCTCTGTGGCTTGGAGCCCGAAACAAATCTTCTCATGATTAATTCAAGCCGAATGCAGAGAATGGCTTTATCTCGTAAATCGTAGCGGAATAACAGCTTTAAGTCAATTTAATTAAACAGCTTTACGCTCTTGTAACTTGTTGCGCTTGTTTTACATCTGATACGGAAAGCCGAGTGTAAGTGATAACACTGATAACTTATAAAAAACGTCTCGATCGCGTTTACGTTTTCATCGTCATTTGTATGAAATTGTCGATGAAAACGTTAACGCGATCGAGACGTTTTTTATAAGTTATCACCTACACTCGGCCTTCTGATGTACATACAAGTACCATTAGATAATTCGAAAAAGCCGAGATTACGCACATTGCTACACAACTTAAAATATTCTGTGACTTAATTGTCAAGAGGCATATTATATAACTTGGAATGAATACTGCACTATCTGTTAAGCACGACTCGCAACAGTGCTGCACTGCCTTAAGTAAGTATATTTTTAGGAACTGCTGCTTCATTTCTACTTACGATGAGTTGAGCATACACAATGACGGACGGACTTACTACAAACGGTAGGCATATAATTATGGACACTGGCATTGGCTGATCAGTATCGATCTACAGTTCTTACTATTCTTGATCTATTTAGGTAGGACGGTAGGTAGTTGTGAGTTAAAGTCTATTTGAAATTTGCGAAAATAAAGTCACTTGTTAGTCGTTGGGTATGGGTACAAATAATATTGAATGATTTATTATTTCATGTTAACTTTAATTTTGTATTGAAGTCTGAAAATAATATATCCAGAGCAGAGGTTTCGTCCAATCATATAGCAAAAATCACCTCAGATTTGTCAATAAGCCGTAGTACATAACATCATCCGTCACACGCATCGTCAAAGATAAAGAACTCTATAAAACGAATTTAATTTTTATATTATCTAACAATCAACTTAATAACGTACCCGGCACAAACGTCCCCAAAATAACCGCTGCATTCCCACGTTGGGTTAGCCAGGGAAATACGTTGAACCAGGTACCTGAAGGTGGATCGCAACCCCCAATAATATTTGACTTATCTACTTGATACTACTACTCTTTGAGACGAACTCTCGCCTTGGTAAGTATTATCAGAACCCGCCTGGCTGTATAGGGAACACTCCGAATAAGGAGAGCGGGAACAGACCTCACTCCAACATTCCTTTTACGGACAGGTAATGGATTTTATTCACTTTTTCCCGGTGGCGAGCTGCTTGAATAGTTTTGAAAGAATCATATCTCCCTGGAGATAAGGGCACTGACCTATATTTTTATTTTTGTCTCAGAAAGAATAATAAAGTTTTGTTGGATCTATGTATAATTCAATCGAAGACACGAATGAAAAGGTAAAAGATAGCCATCAAAACGGTGATCACAAAAATATAATTTACTTTTAGAAACAAGAAACAACTTAAACACGCAATAGCAATTGGTAAAGTTATCATTATACATCGGTGGGAATTGGGAACAAACTGACCATAAAGACTGAAACACAGCGCTATTGTTAGGTGTTAGGATTAATACATGTTTCGATATTGAACACCTGAAATTGCACACATATTTATGAAGGCGACTGTACCAATCCAAATTTATCGATATGGAATCTAAGTCCTGATAAAAGGTTTTACGAAAGTTTTATGTCTTTCGTCCCAAAAGACTAATAAGCAAGCAAGTAAAGTATTGATTGAAGCTAGGTTTAGTGCAAGCCAGTTAAGGTGATAAATTATATGCTTAGCTATAATCTATTTGGTAAAGTTCTCAGCTGTTGGCTTCAGAGGGGCACCTAAGTTATACTCGTAGGTATGCTGTAAATTCAGTAGCTTAAGTTATTTCATTATTTATTCATACAGATGAGAATTAAAGAGGTATTTTGCCCAAGTTTCGAAGGCTTCAAAGAACTAGATGAGATGCTCCTGATGCTTTCCTGTGGGGAATAAATATATGAATATGAACCATTGAATATGAACGAATAACGATGTAAATTTAAAATGGTGTAGTTCCTAAAATTATACATCAATAAACTTTGTCCTTGGAGTGACAGAGATAGTGTAGGTAGTACGGAATTTCTAATTTTCTGTTTATGTATCTGATTATACAAGGCAATTCAATATACAAAGAGCAGCCAAATTATACAAATATTGCACCGAATTATACGATCTGGCAGCCCTGATGGCTTGTCCTTAAACGCTAACGCAAACCTCGCTTGACAAATCATACAGTACATACGTACAGTGACTACTATGAGCTAACGCCTGAGTAGAGACTGCTGCACACGCAGCCGGTGTGATCCAGCTTTTACATACTTAAATCGTACTGGTCTCCCCGCGAGCTACTAAGCTATAAACTATGGGCAATAAACACGAACAAATGCTACCAGCTATTAGCTATCACCGCCGGGCGAGTAGAGTATCGCCGTGTCTTCTACTTACACGGGAGTGCGTATCTTTTGTTCGTGTTATAGCCGATAGTTCATAGCTTAGTAGCTCGCGGTGAGACCAGTGCCTAAAGCAGTCCATCACGCTCGCGCTCGAATTCAAAAATTGGAGCGGAGCGTGATGTATTACTTTACGTATCCAGTAAATGCTAATGTAAACGTTAGCCCATCACCTCTTCGTGTCCAGAAAGCGGGATTAACTGAACACACCTCACACACCCTGAATTTGCTTACACACTAATGAGTCAACGACCCGACAATCATATGTTGTGAGGTCGCCAAACTAAAATAGACGAGCAAGGTCATTGCGACGTGCACTCGCCTCACGCTACAGGAAGAGTTTAGTGAATGACAGTTTTCATTTTGTCAACGCTATTGGCGAAACGACACGTCCGGCTTTCGGCGTGGGAACACGCATACGTGTAGCCGTACCATGAGTTGGAAAGAAAAGGAAACGTTAGGTTTTACTCGATACGTAATGCATTCTATCGCGCTCGCACTGACATGTTGAAGCGAGCGCGATGGCCTGTAGCCCAACGATGAGATGCCGCTACGTTATTAACGCTTGTTTACTTACTTCTATCCATCCCGTTCGTTGTCGCGTATTGGCGCGAGCGAGGGAGCTGGATAGAAAGTAAACGCGCGTTAATAACGACCGTAGCGGCAGCCACAGATATCATATATACCATAGATCAAACAAACGTATCTACTTAGCGTGTCAAATTGAACTCAGTGAAATCCACTGAGTTGTCCGTCTTTAATCGCACCTTGCAGCTTTCGAGCGTCAAATTTTGTAAGTTGAAGTGAACAAAAACATTAATAATGCCTCCTTAAGTAATATTAATTGCAACAACACAAAAAAATATGAATACTCAAGGGCCTGAGACATATTTAAAATCATAGGCAAGTAAGAACTTCAGTACAAAATCTGACACGCTCGGCCGCCATACAAATGAATGAACTTGTTTCTTCTATCCAAATCTAATTCTGTGGCGGCAGCTCATGGTAGGGCTACTGGTTTACGTATCGAGAATAACCTAACGTTACCGATATTTGCAAAGTCATGGTACGGCTACGGTTGTATCCACGCATCGCATACGTATACCTACGCAACCTGAATAATATACGTTTTTTTTTTTTTTTATACCACGTCGGTGGCAAACAAGCATACGGCCCTCCTGATGGAAAGCAGTCACCGTAGCCTATGGGCGCTTGCAACCCCAGGGGTGTCACATGCGCGTTGCCGACCCAAGGGTACCCAAGGGTACGTACTACGTATAGTGAAACAAGTTGAAACGAAAAAGCCCTCGTAGCCTGTTATTGTCATCCTCTTGTGCTGGTAGTATTTAAGTATTACCATTTCAAATCAAAAATCCAGGACTAGGTAGTAATGCGTCTAGTTTTCTTCGACAAAATGAAGGTGTATTCACTGTACTCGTGGTATTAGGTACAGGAAAAGGAATACATACCATAATACGGGATCGTACCTATAGGTGAGTGTTTTCACACAGGAACGTAACAGAAGCGAAAATGGCTTCAACTTCCTTTTTTATAGGACAAGGCGAAGTACTAGCCTTAGTTACATTTGTAAATAGACGTTTACTCACACTGGTAGAATTTTTTTGCAAAATTTAAATTGAATAAAATGTATGCGATATTGTGTGTTATCACACCTACTTTTAATTTTATTAAATCGATCATTATAATTACGCAGTTTATAATTATATAACTATTACTCTCGTGATATAACAACGCTTTATGATTCTAGTTGTAACACTAAAAGAGAGCGTAAGTACAGGCGTAGGTAGGTATAATATTTGTAAAGAATTGTAAGATTCTTTTAATTCTCGGATTTTAATTAAAGATAACGTGATAGGTGATCATATCTATTACTTCAATAAATTGGTACACACTTTCAAAATCGTGTTTCTGTGTGATGTGGCACGATTTGGAACCCTATGGAAAACATTACATCACGCACTTCAATAGGCAATAATAGAACGGCTTTGATTTTTCAATGGCTGAACAAATTGACATATTAAACTTCCTTAGCTGTGGTCAACGAGTATGATTAATCAATGTGGAACCACGGACAGACAAGCCAATTTGGGTTAACATGAAGTTCACTGACTTTCTGGTCAAAGACATCATAAAGCACCCCTGCAGTGAGTGCACTCTCGGAGATTTAATTACTTCTGGATCGGCATCGTCGGGAGAACTCGGGACCCGATGACAGGAATACAGGTATACAAAGGTGCATATTTATGTTACGAATAGCAATGTACCGAGGAGAAGTTTCATAAGTTGCGAAACTTCTATAGAGAATGTTCTCGGCAATTTGATTTTTACAAACAATCTAATCATGCCAAAACCGTGTATATAAGGTCCTAATTTATTAGATGCAGATATTTTTACAGCTGATAGTACTCGGTCTCTGGAGTATATTAAACCGTGAAACATTATAGCTTTTACGATGATTTTTTGGAGAAAACGGAAAAACAAATTTAAAGTAAAATCACCCTGTTTTTGTGATTATTAAATGAAAACTCATTGAACAGATTCTAATACCTCTTTTACGTACCACTTAACTGGAACTGGCCACTTCTTGATTGTCAATGTCATGTTATTTTCCTTTGGATTGTATCGTTTGATGACATGACAGACAGTGTTATTGTGACATGTGATAACGACGAAATTATAATAAATTTTTTTGTTAGGAAAATGAAATCGAAAAAATTACATGAAAAGATTTCTTAATTTATATTTAAAGTTAATTATTTTAATGTAAAGTATCATGTGTTCAAATATCTGCAACTAATAAATTAGGACCTTATATACATGCCTTTTAAGGTATATTTTATGCCTTGTTTAGGTACTCAATTGTGAAATACAATATTCTTCATAACACTTTTTTATAAGTTCTCATGGAAACATTCTCAATGAAAACTAACTATTAAATTCTCATGAAAATGCTCGGAAATTTCCGAGTATATTCCCGCAATTTTGAGAATGTTCTGCAACTTGTACATGCTAGTTACGAACGTGTATTTTAGATATAAATCGATTTTACTATTTAAACTGAACTACGTGCCTACCTAGTTTATTTCATAACCATTACATTTTATATTACATGTACTATCTATTTTCCCAATGTCCCATCTCTTCAATCATAACTACAAGAAGTATCAATATAATGTTGGTACTCATAACTCGGAGTGAGAATTCTGCAGTGTATACATAGTAATAACACGCACATACATTCTAATATACCTATATTGTTACTGAAGTGTATTTTAATATAAAGACTTAATAACGTTATTATAATTTTTTTAATTGCAAGGACATTTACTTTGCAATTATTGGTATACATTTTTATTTTATTTTAACGCTAGGTACAAATAATAAGCTCCAATCACAAAAAGTATTAAGATATAATTGTGCCTTCGATAAACTCATTAAAAACGTAATCAACGCCAGTTTTTGTGTTTTTCATAAAACTGACGTTAACTTTGAGTACCTACCTATAGGTATAATTGATAGGTTACCTACTCGTTAATTAAATCAAATCTCCGGTTAAAATTATTACATCCATTTTAGATTAAAGTTATTAAATTAGTAAAAATGTCTACAAAGTAAACCAACGGAATGAAAGTGAGAAGACTAACGAAAAATAGTCACGTTTGGTGAGACGCGTTCGAGTTTGAGTTTGACGCCTTCGTCGATCGTTACTTTTTGCTACAAAAAACAAAACGTTACACGCTTTACATCAATTTGGGTCACACAAAGGTTTTTTTATGCAAAACAGTCAACCATGTTTTATGTTAATTGTTCACAACAAGCGATGCAGCACGAACACACATAATAGTGAAACAAAATAAAAAACCTTTTACCAACGTTTCAATTATAGAGACGCTCGTAATAAACAAGGTGAAAACGACGAGCAATCAAAATGGGAATTGCCGACTGCGCTTGATTCATTCCTCAGATTTCAAGTGGCTGTTAGCATTCAGTGTTAAAATAAACTAACCGTGTAAATTCTGAGCAGACAGTGCAAATATTCGAAAATTAAGCTGTTGAAAAATCGCCTTTTATGGGAGGAGATAAGGGCGTTAAAAGTGAGTATAAGTGTGCGCACGTGTGAATGTAGTCCCTCGAGCCCGCCCGTGGAGTTGTCAAAACTGCGGCCCACACAGAAACAATAATGTTTTTCAACGTCTTAGATGGATTAAAAGGGGGAGAGAGTGCCGAGAAAAACAATACGGTGGGAAGACAAATAGTCTCATAGTCCAACTCTGCACACGAATAATGTCACGTACAGAGGAGGACGCTCCAGTGTGCATATGGGTAGATTAGATATGTAATGTTAAATGGACACGCCACTTAGGTATATAGTCATACAAAACGTAAGGTACAAAGGCTCCTCGAAAAAAGGCTGGATACTAAAGCATTAGATGCCTCATGAAACAGCATTAATTGGGCATTGTGAATTGTGCAATCTTATCTTAGACAAGTTTAATTTCCAATCTGAAATTATTATTATCGATGACCAAAAAAGGAGGTCAGAGACTCAGAGCGAGTTTTAGATTTAACCCTTTAAAAATAGATATACACGGTGGAATTTAATCGGTGAACAGGAACCCATTTTTCTAATTCAGTAATCGATGGCGGTCACGTTTATGTAGTACTTAAGTGGAACCAAGTTTTTTTTTTAGCATAAAAAATTTTTATGTTGAAATTAAACTTTAATTAAAATTTATTGTCACCCTACTAATGGTTTAGTCTGAAAGTTTAATACCTCTTTTCAAACTATCAGCCATGCATCGCTCTTATTTTACATAAGAATAGAGTCTATCGCAAAAATTAAAGTGTTATTGCTCATTTATGTTTTAAGTTTCTATGGCTGATAGTTTGAAAAGAGGTATTAAACTTTAATTTCAACAAATTTTAATTTGAACATAAAAAAAATTTATGCTAAAAAAAAACTTGGTTCCACTTAAGTACTACATAAACGTGACCGCCATCGATTACTGAATTAGAAAAATGGGTTCCTGTTCACCGATTAAATTCCACCGTGTATAATAATAATATAAATCAGATTTTCTAAAGGAAACTGTGTAGCTTTTTAGCAGATTTTTCGTATGTTTTCTATTTTAAGGATAGCTCTTGATATATAATACTACTACCTATCAAGCTGACGATGACACTTTACCGTTTAACGATTTATTTAAATTTATTCAGCGATAGCAGCTCTCATTATGCTTGACAAGATGAGAAATCTTTTAATTATAATGTTCTCTTGGTACATAATTCCATGTTTAAATAACACTGACACATCTACGTCGCATTCAATCGAAATTGAACACGTTATAAACTTTGTACGTTCGGATAAAGTCATGAGTTCATGACAGAATTACTTCATTGTGAAAGTAATCGAAGTGGGCAGAATTAATGTGACAAATCCTGTGATTTCGCGGATACTGAAAAGGCTGTTTACAATAAAAGTGTTGCTTCATGGTCATCGTTATTGCCAGATCATCGAGCATACGCTTTTTGTCGATTTTCTTTTGGAAGTTGAACCGGACAGGCTATTAGGTAATCGACGATCAATTTTGTGTAGGCATATTTTAAAGCTTTGTAGGTTTCAGTTCAAATTATTATGCCTGCGTTTTTGGTGAAATGATGACTCTGAAGGTGCGTTTAAACCAAAAGAGCATTCGCTGGTTTAGCGCCCGTTCCACGAAATCAACCAATCACGTTTTGTGTACCGATCGAATTTCGTAGAGTGGGAGGTCAGAACAGCGAATGCTCTTTTAGTTTGAACGCACCTTATGACTGCGTTCGACTGCACCATTCGACTATTAGTCTCGGTTTCATGTCGTACTTCCCATAGAAAATGAAGCTTTGATCTGCTCAACCTTGGCTCGGCTTGGCTATCTCGGCCTCGGCAGGGTCTTGGGTTAAGAATGTCATTAATCCATTTTTTTGAACGAACCATGCCCCGTTTCAAAAAGCAAATCGCTCATAGTATAGTGCCACGTTCCAAACCCACTTGTAATGACATTTCGTCAACTATAATACTGCGGAAGAACATAAGTAAGAAAGTGCTAAGTAGTCATAACGTGAGGATTAATTCCCGCGTGGCCGCAAACGAGGTCGCGTGAGTCAGTCGGCGCGCCGGCGCCGCGCGTCCCGAGTAGTCCCGACTCCCGACTCCCGAGCGGTCCCGCTTTCATTTATTAATTACTGATAAAATAGTACCGTCGGCAAAAGTAACTACCCCTATCCAAAACTGTGATGACTACTGCAGGCCTAGCCAAGATGTCATTCTGCAATCGTATGCGATACGAGTAGTGATCAATGTATGAGAATGACAGATTCGAACGAAAAGTCACGTGATCATTTCCATACATCACGTGATGTTTTGTTCGTTACTCTCATTTTAATACTTTTACTAGACATTTGGCTAGGCATGCTGTATTGTCAACGTTTCGCATCACATTCTCACATCACATCAACATCATCTCAGAAGGAGCTGCGTACAGTAGAAGGCACGTACGGTAGGCCGTAGGACTTCTAATACAAACTGAACCAATAGTTATCGCTGAAATCAATAAGATGACTACAAAATTCAAAATAAAGCCAATATCGTGACGTCGGAGCAATGTCTGTTTCCGTTGTTCTGTTATTTTGCAGTAAATGTTTACCCCAACGTTCCAGACGTGTTGCGCCTTAGGGATTTGGTTTCGATACAATTTACAAATCCGAGATTTCTGAATAATACCTATGCAAGTAAATTTTAAAGTTAATAGAATAGAGAAGCTGTTTTATTCAAGCAGGGTGTATAAAAAAAAAACAGTCGTCAAGTCATCATCATCAATTAGCAATAAGAGTTAAAGAAAGTTTCATAATTCAATGTGCCATAAGGGATATGTTCATAAATTAGGCCGTCGCTTCAATGTTCCCGGAGGTGACATAAGATCCTCGCAAATTAGACTTAAGTAATTAATTCGCCGCCAAGTTATGACGCGTGTCGTTGCATTCATTATGGAGATTTTAATGAAACTTTAACAGCGAAGCCTTATTTACGTGCAGTTTGAAATTGGGTGCGAATTTTAGGAGATTGTTTGGAAATTGAGCAAAGTTGTAATGTATTTAGTTGGAAGATACTGATAATGCAGTTCGTAGGTATGCAACGACGTAAAGCAACCAAGACATTTGGGCTCTTAATATGAAACAGATCAAACTATTGCTAAATATTCTAAAGGAAAAAGTTATCAATCGATATTCTGATATGCATCTTAAGTTACAAAATGTTTGTGCAAGTAACTCGGTTTTTTATTTCTCGATTTAGTAAATTGTCTAAAATAGGAATCCCGTACATAAAATAGTAAACTATTGTTTAGTGGATATACCAGCATAAGCAACAAAGTAAACCTACGGAGTAGGTAGGTACTTATGAGTCATAAATTACAAAGTCTAATGAAAGTAGCTAAGATAGAAAAGTTAAAGTACGAAATATGTATCCAATAAGGCTTCGGCATCATCAAATTGCGCTACTTTTCTTAGCATAAATTTTAATATCATTGCTTCTACAATATTGCATACATTTGGTAAGCGAATAGGTATAACAAAAGTCTAATAAAAGTGTTGCATGTAAAATGTTTCGGTAATAAAGTGAGCATATCGTCGGAACATTGTAATTTACCATCGTGCGAAGCGTTTTGTGTGAATTGAGCAGTCTGTGTATAGTGTGTATTACCATCGCTTACCGAGATTAATAAATACAAAAAGTCTGGCCACGATATAAGTTGGCCTAAGTTGGCCTTTACATCTCCCTAACCTAGAATATCCCTAAGTAGATATTTATATCTACTTAGGCCAACTTAGGAGGACATGTCGCCGCGAGATAGACTATTCATCCTTCCATTATTCATATAATAGTTAGTAAAAGACAAGAAGCCTATATCGTGGCCAGACTTTCGCACCAATAATTTGTATGTATGTATAAGCTTTATTGTACATTAGACAAGAAATGCATTTCCTGCATGCAGGAAACACATACAAAAACAAATTGATACAACAAAGGCGAACTTATTTCTTTCAGGAATCTCTTCCAGTTAATCTTTGAGGACATGAGAAATGGACAACGGCGAAAGCAACGGTGAAAAACAATTTAAAATGTGCTAATGTGATTATACATTAAATGCTGCCAGCACCCTCGCAATCATGCCAGGCATAGTTTACTTTTATTTTTTATTCTAGGACATTTACTTTGATATGAAGGTACTTAATATTAAATAATAATAAATAAATATCTTGGGACATCTTACACAAATCGACCTAGTCCCACGGTAAGCTCAATTAAGGCTTGTGATGTGGGTACCAGGCGACGATATATATAATAGATAGATACATATACATACTTAAATACATAGACAGCCATGACCAAGGAACAAATATTTGTGATAAATAAATACACAAATAATGCCCTTGCCGGGATTCGAACCCGGAACCTCCAGCTTCGTAGGCAGGGTCACTACCAACTAGGCTACGGGGGCTGACTAATATTATTAGTACATGTGATGTATTTATATTACATTCGAGTCCCTAGCATGACCTCTCAATTAAACTGGTTGACACGAACTGCTCGATAGCCAACAGGAATAGGAGCTCAAAACTGAATAATGAAGTAACTCTCTAAAATTGTTGTTAGATCTGGCAATAAACGGTTTATGTGTTTTGCTTCTGAGTTATGTGTTTTTGATACACTATACCGCATTAATATAATATTAGATTCTTACTTTCTTCCCGAGGAGCATGACTTCGGAAATGTTCCCAATTAGTGTTTTAATTGATAAATAATAAGGAGAAGTTTAAAAGGCCTACGTCAAGCAGTGAACTGAAATAGGCTGATAATGTGTGTTATGTGAATCAAAATGGCTACTTAGACTATGATATATCGTGTATCATTCCAATACGGGGCGATAAATTAAGCCAGGCATAGGTATCATTAGCGTAATCATTAACTAAGTTTTTTAAATACCTAACCATAATTTTTACTCCATAATTATCTTTTCAAGAGTTTCGGAGGAGTAATACCTATTTAAGTACAAATACTATACTAACCCATTATAAACTTTTTTGAACTAGTTCAAAAAATGATTTTTTTTTAAATACTTGCGGTGGAAAACAAACATACGGGTCACCTAAAGAATGATAAATAAGTAATAGCATAGATCAGACAATACCGTAGCCTGTGTAGGCCTGCAACTTCCAAGGTCATACCAAATTCAGTTGCATAGCAAGTTCATTTATTCGTAGTGTGTGTTGTAAATTTGTAAATTACCTAATTATACGATGACATGACTAATTAACTGTAGGTAGTCCACGTCGTTTTCATAACAGATAAGTACGACTTTTACATCTAAAACGTCAAAATGGGTCAAGATTCTTATTTGTGATATTTTTTGGTCATGACATCTGACAATTTCTAAGTTTTCATCTACAATTTTAATTATTCTGTATGATAATTGCACATATGTACATACGTTTTAATTTAAATTAAGGTTTATTTTATCACATGGTTAAATAAAAATAAAATATAACCTATGTACAAGAATTATACATGAAAGCTATTGTTATTCCTTTTTCAGCCGGGAAAAATATTCACGGTATGCAGTGTCGGAAATGGTGATTACGTATTAACCCAATTCGCTTCAAAACGCAGAGTCAAGTCACAACAATAAATTTCATTTCCACGTCAGAGCCAGCCGCAAATCCTTCACTACAATGCCGCCAAACGGTCACTTTAAAATTATTTACAGCGAGCATAATTCTTTTGATTTTTTTGTCATTGTCGCACTTCGACGCACGGGATAAAGAGCTTTCAAATTGCGTTATGTTACTGCAATTTTTATGCACTTTTGAGACAGACTATTAAATGACGATGATGATTCAGCCTTTTGTAAACGCAAGCTATTAAAGTAGAGCCAGTAGAGCTTTAATTTTCCAAATTAATTAAAAGACTGCATATACTGCCTGGGTGAATGAAAATTGTTGGTAAAAAAGGCGAACAACTGACAATATCAAATGGTTGAGTAAATTTAATATTACGTACGTATCATGTTTGCCGAGTTTGGGTCCTGATTTTTCTTCGCGTCTTGATTTTAGAAATAATATTCTTACGTTTTATGTAAGAGTCATGCTGATGATAATATGTATATGTGATTATGTAGTTACCATCGACCATTTGGGAATCAAATTAATTTCATTTTGACCTTTAGGTTTTTTAAATCAGTTTGTACTTGGAAGTCTTGGAACCCAGGCAGGACTAATAATATGATTAGTTCCATAACTAAACCTCATGTGTGGCCTGAACAATGGATGTCCGGTCCCGGCCACGTCACTAGGCGCGCTTCCGACTGCCGGGACGAATACGGGCGGCTCGACTCCTCGGGCAAGTGTATCGTGACCTCTCAACCCGTACCAACTTCGACTGGACGGCACATTTACTTCTGGTTCATCAGAGCGACAAGCGTTTAGAATGTACAGTCCGACGTCTGGCGTGTATCCTTCCAACAATTAATCGAGGATATTAACGACCTCTACTACATTGACTTTAGGTTTATTTTAACGAATTATATGTAGTTTCCATGTTTGCTAGCATTCGCCACGTGCTTCATTTTCCATATCTATAATTATCTGCCAGCCGTGTCTGACACTAATTATGATAGATTTAGAATTCAACAGGTAGGTGCACAGGTATTGATCTTCTGAAATTGTAGCGTTATACTCATAAATACGAAATGCGTTATGTCATTTTAAGTAAGTAGGTATAATATATAATGTACGATGTTATGTCGTATTCCTAAATCGAACATACATAGATTACCGTACTGTCAAGTACCTATAAGATGAACATATGTAAAAGCACTGGGTTTTTTGAATGGCGATTGTAATGTCAGCCATAAAACAATGTAGTTCGTTTCAAATAGGTGTATAAACAATCACATAGATTAAATCACAAAGATATAGGTAGGTCATGAGAATAACTTACTCATGAGAATAACTTATTTTTTTTTACAATTTTTCGTTCCTTTGTGGCTTGTGGCCTTCAAGGAAGGGAAAACTATTAAAAATCCTTACATCTTCAAAAAAATTAACTAGTTGAAATTGTAATAAAAACAATTCTGTTCTGAAATACCGAAATAAGTTCCAACTGCACACCGAAAATATTAATTATACGGTCGCTATTTGCAAAATTAATGGTTGTGAACATATTATTATGTCTTGTAAATGAATGTTTTAATTTTTTTATATTTTTTTTTGAGTATGTTTTAAAGTAGGCTAATTAATTTATACCGATACACTAATAAACTATAATAGACTATAATGACCCAGTTGAATGGATTACGAGGGAAAATATGAAGCAAAGCCAAGGATATTTCTTCAGTATTTTCCTCAAGCGGCTTCTGATTGTTTAGCACCATATGCGAACAATGACTGCAAAACATATGCGAATGAACGCCCCTTAATTCAGGTATGTGTGAGCAATAGCATACCTTATTCAGAAGCGTTGTTGTAAACGCGTTGTAAAGTCAAAGGATGATGTTTAGCCTGCTTATGAGCGCTCGTGAATTACATAATAGGGGTAGGGGCCTCAAGACAAAGATAATTTGGTAGGTCTGAGAATCGGACTTGATCTGAGTAGCCGTATGCGTTCACGACCAGGAGCTAACTAGCTGAAGCTACTCTACTCAGAAGTGCTGCACAATTGTGACTTATTTGAAGTTTGGTGTCAGATGGTTTATGTATACATTTTAGATTGAATTTTCAACTGGCAGCCGGCACAACCGATAAAGTATTAATCTACCATTAACTCCGCTACCATTTTACCTATAGCACTTCTGTACGTTCAACTTTATTGTACAAAAAAGTGCAATTTTGCACTATATATAGCACTTCTGTACGTCCAACTTTATTGTACAAAAAAGTGCAATTTTGCACTTTTTTGTACAATAAAGTTGAACGTACAGAAGTGCTATAGGTAAAATTATTTGATTTACGTAAGAATACCAGTTCATAACTAAATAAAAATAGAGAATATTTTCTTCGGTTACCGCGAGGATTACTCATGAAATAAAACTATGAAAACGGATAAACTCGCGTATATTAACTAATTTTAACTTCATTCCGACGTTTCGAACACTTTACAGGGTTCGTGGTCTGCGGATGACTGACAATGGAGGAAATTTGATAGATCTACCTCCATCAAAATAAGAAAGATAAGTACAAAACTACCCACCAAAGAAAAATTACTAAACCACAGACAATAAATTTTAAGGGTGGATGTACATAAAAAATTTGCAAATTAAGCTAGTTATTCATTACAAATATTTTCAGAATGAAGACAAGAGACAAAATAAATAATCTACGCCGGTTCTATCCCTACGCCACTGCCTGAGAAGTATTTCCTTCCTTTGTATGATTGTATTGTTAGGAAGGTATCCCAAAATTGGGACCGGCAAGAAACTCAGCGGGACAAAGAGGAATATCACTACTAGGGTGAAGGAACACATAGCCGATGTCAAGCACCGTCGACAACAGTCTGCGGTTTGGGAGCATGTCAGTGATGGACCGAATCATTCTATTAAGTTTGACAAGCCTTTGGTTCTCGTTAAGGAGAAGAGAAACATTCCTAGAATGTTGCGTGAGGCTATTGAGATAATGAAATATCCAAACTTTAATAGAATGGAAAGAAGCTTGTCTCTACCACCAGCTTGGGATCCAGTTGTTCATCTGATAAAGGAACAGTCGAGACATAAACCGTGAGGCTGATGTATTTGGCGGTGGTGACCATTCCCCCTCTTTTTAGTACTGGCAACATTTTTTCAAAATTATTTTAAATTTTCTTGTTAATCAAAATTGTATGTTTTGGTTTAATGCATGATGATCTTAAGATGTACTACAAATGTTTTTTGAAAAGAGTTGTCCCGCTGAGTTTCTTGCCGGTCCCAATTTTGGGATACCTTCCTAACAATACAATCATACAAAGGAAGGAAATACTTCTCAGGCAGTGGCGTAGGGATAGAACCGGCGTAGATTATTTATTTTGTCTCTTGTCTTCATTCTGAAAATATTTGTAATGAATAACTAGCTTAATTTGCAATTTTTTTATGTACATCCACCCTTAAAATTTATTGTCTGTGGTTTAGTAATTTTTCTTTGGTGGGTAGTTTTGTACTTATCTTTCTTATTTTGATGGAGGTAGATCTATCAAATTTCCTCCATTGTCAGTCATCCGCAGACCACGAACCCTGTAAAGTGTTCGAAACGTCGGAATGAAGTTAAAATTAGTTAATATACGCGAGTTTATCCGTTTTCATAGTTTTATTTCAAAAATAGAGAACTTTAAAAAAACAGTATATACGGAGATTTCTACATACCTATCCAATACTTTTGATTATTATTAATAAACATCTTGAAAGCGACTTATATAGACCGAAATTCATAAAGAAAATATCTTTCAAATTCATTTATTGGTAAAACTGTGATAACAATTTTACACGTTAAACAATTTGGTAGTAGGTATATAATATATTCAAATGCAACACTACATATACTTATGAAAGCCAGGACTTTTGAATCAAAATTTGACGATAATCTGCATAATGGTCAAATATATGTCTCGGCGACAACGGGCAGGAAGACGAATGGAGCCAGACGACAATGCTCAGGTGCGCTGCACGCCGCACAGCTGCTTGTTTTGTTTAATACAGTTAAACAAGTCATGACTAACGCTTTTATTCATGGAAATGCACTTTGACTTATTCCTTTAACTAATGTGTCTAGTGACGGGGCGGGTAAGAGGTGAAGTTACTTTATAATGTAACCTATAAAATATTAGGTGTTTGTACAATTATATCTGCGAAGTGATAGAATAATGTATATATACGCCTACTACTACGTAACTATTAAAGTAGGTATTTCAATATGAACCCGATAAAAGTATGCACAAAACTAACAAAATAAAAAGAAATATGTAGAGGCAAATCAATAGCTAATTAAGTGTTGTCAAAAATTATTAGAAAAAATAGTTGGCGAATTACGTGTGTGATTCTCGCTTTTTACATATTTCGCCTAAATTTTCACTGTTTTAAAGTTTTAGAGGTAATTCTGTCAATTCTCTTTATTACGGTTCTTGGGTTCACCACAGTGTCAAGCATCAGTCGGATACAGGACAGGAAACATACTAATTAATACCTATTAACTACAATAACATTGTAGACCAACTCGAATGGCTTAAGAAATAAAATCGAATGTTGCTATGTTGGATACTTCAAACCATTGTATGCCATTCAAAACCAAGGCGAGATTATTTCCGACCGATTTTTTTATTTGTGCGAATAAACTTAATTATAATTGACACAATTACTTCTTGATTACTGTCATTTCAATTAAGTGTACACCTACTAATTTCCTTTAAATAACTACATCTCATTACCAAGGATCGGACAAACGCCCGTCATTTTGAAAACATAACCCTGTTCCGTAGAGTAGAGACTTCCTTATCTTATGATGTTAACATATTTTATTTAATATGACGTTTTTTTAATAACGCTAACACAAAGTATATATTTAGGAGATCCAAACTCTTTCTTACTAATACAAGTTGTACATATAATGATTGGAACCAATAAACGATTTAAGTAAAATTAATTAAACATATTGCGAAAGTACAAAACAAATCATTTATTAACTAAATATTTTGATTTGTACTTTTTATTTTTCCCCAGTAGTCACACTACTTAATACTATATAAATTATAAATATTAGATGTCATATACCAAAGAAAAACGACCAAGATCACCTAATGTGCGAAAGCTGAGTGCGTGGGTTCGATCCCCACCTCGGACATTAGGTGATCTTGGTCGTTTTTCTTTGGTATATGACATCTAATATTTATAAAATTAATTATTAAACGCGATATACATAATCCGTTTAAATAGTTTTATTTCATGTATAATTATCGTGGTTACCGAAGAAGATATTAGGTATGCAATTTATACATACACTCAACACATCGAAATTTAATATCAAAAATTCTAAATCGTTTATGAGTTACAAATTCACAATCATGGTGTGTACAAGTAGGAGTTGCGATCTAGTACATACTTTGTGATAGTGTTATTAAGAAATATCTTTTTAAGATAAGTTAATATCATAAGATGAGGAAGTCTCTACTGCAAGGAACAGGGTTATGTTTTCAAAATGACGGGCGTTTGTCCGATCCTTGCTCATTACAAGCAACGTTGTTACTGCCATACAATGTTTATTTATCAAGAAAGGTCAATGTCACCCAATCTACGAGTATTATGCAGTCATGCGATTTTAACGCCTGTGTATACCAAACGTAACGTACCCGGGACCTGCCGTGACAGCAAGAGAAGCCTTTCAATGAGTGCGATGGATTGCATCCTGCTTCAATTGCATTAAGGGCATATTGTTCATTGATATGACTGCAGTTGTGAGTTGTGGGTCACCACTTGAAGCTAGGATCACTAGGATAATTGATTAAGCTTGATGGCTTCTCAATAGGTTGAAATTAAATGTTCCAATTATGTCCCTTACAAAACAAACAACAACTTTAGCCATTGTCATTACAATCTAATATTTAAGGTGTATGAGGACATAATGTTATTAAACTCATATATTCTGCACTTAACTGTATACAGCATGTATTTTTGATAAGTTTTTTTCAGATTGCTGGAGTAATTAGTGAAAGTCCTACTAAATATATTTTTTAACATTTCGTTTTTATTCAACATTCAATGTACCACGAATTACGACATTATTATAGGTACAACTTCATTTATCACAGCCAGCACTCACAGCTGTTAATAGCTATCCGATTCTTCCATGAGCCCAATTACATTGCTGCTCGAAAAGTTTAAAAAAAACATTATTAATCAGCAGTTCATACTTCCTTAAAATAACATTGCAATATTGGTTAAAAGTACTAATCTACCTAATATGTATATGTATTTGGTTACTCTATAAAGCAAGTCGTGTTGTCGTATGTTTTATTTTATTTTAAATACAGGCCTATTAGTTTAAAATTCATTACCAAGTATCCCAATTCATTAACATTATCGAAAGATAAGGAGTTTGGACGTCGTGATTTGGTGAGTCATAAAGTTTATATCAATTATATTGTATACTAGAGGTACAAATTATCTTGTCTCCATTCTCAATTCGTGCAAATTAAACGGAATAACTTCGAGTCGCCGACAATTAGCAAATTATTCCCACAAACCAGTGATTCACGTTCGAGCCATGTCGATATAGAGCAATTGTCGTTTAAAACCGTAAGGACAAACTTGCCTTTTATTCTGAGAGAAATAAGATGAAAATTAAGTTACAACTCACTGGATTATTGTAATATCGTGAACGGAGTACGAGAACCTAATCGTCAAAACATTTTGTTTCGAGTGTGGCGTTGTTCCTAGTATTACTTGACCTCTCCACACATAGCTTTGAAGGCCGAGTGTAGGTAATAACTTATAAAAAACGTCACGATCGCGTTAACGTTTTCATCGTCAATTTCATACAAATGACGATGAAAACCTAAATGCAATCGGGACGTTTTTTATAAGTTTTCACCTACTCTCGGCTTTCTGTACATTAAACGGTGTCATACTTCAACTGGTTTGCCAATGTGAAGCGCTCAAAGAAGATCGAGAATAGTTCGGGTCTGAGCAGTAAAATACACATGTTCCCTATGATTGTTCGTTACTAAACGTCTAGCAGGGAGCGCTAACATCTCGTTTTATCGACCTATTTTAATAACCTTTCATCATATCGAGGGCGGCAGATGACAATGTATCACACACGATGTACTCAACGTAGATAGATAGGTATTAAGAGTTTACACCGGCCGTAATTTCAGCACGTGTTAAGTAAAGGTGCATTCAGACCAAACGAGCATTCGCTATTCTATCCCCCTATTCTCTACGAAATCAACGAATCACGTTTTGTGTAACGATCGAATTTCGTAGAGTAGGAGTTAGAATAGCGAATGCTCGTTTGGTCTGAATGCATCTTAACAGGAAATCAACTGGGCTTAATAAAAAATGATTGTTCAGTTCTCCAATGATTTACATAATAATATTCCATTAATGATTACCAGTTATGTAATGTAATGTATATCAATGCAAGAATTCTACCTAACTGCTTAATTTTCTATTTAAGAACTTACATTATTTTTAATTCTACTTCAGTGCCATAAAACTAGGTACCCAACTATAGTTCAAAACATAATCTAATATCTTCGATTAAGTGTAATTATCATATAAATGACTCAATTCTCAGTTCAGTTAAAATCTCTTTATAAATGATTTAAAAGCTTAGTATAAAATAAATAAAGGTTTCCATTGATGCTTAATTACGAGTTGAACATGTGGTAGTGTAGTAGTAGTACTAGACTATAGTTGTGTAGTTTTAGGTAGATATTCAGACTAAATAGTAGGTATATAAAATTAAAAAGTTAAACCTTAATCTCAAAAAAGTAATAATAATTTTCCATTTGATAAAACTACATAGATTGTTGTATACATTTTTGTAATATTTAACCAGGAAGGGTGCATTTATATCCTATATGAATTCGTAATAAGTCTCAATGTTGAACATTAAAATTAACTTTGAAATAAGGTACTTTAATAGATATTCAGTAGTTAAATATTATAAAATTACGAGAAAAATCCATTTATTTCCATAATTTATATGAATGTTAATGAAGTAGTAAATAGTACTATCATAACTTACATATACTTAGGTACTTGCTTCATACATTGAATATGAAAAAATTGTCAAAAAATATAAGTATATTTACAGCGAATATTTAAGTTATGGGACACTTACATCCATAGAAGATAATTAAATTAACGTAGTTAACGTAAATAATTGATTGTTTGTATTTTACGAAAGATCGATGTCACGATCACCAACATTCTATCTTTTATTGACTTATTGGGGTAGTTATTAACTAATAAAATAACTTTAGTTAGATTGGGCAAATTAGGCCTTGACTTGAATATATTTAATTAGTTATATTCATAAATACCCATATGGTTGGAAGAAAGAAATGCGTCAGCAGAACTGAAGTTTTCATATTACTCTTCGGAAAAAAATAAGTTTTCCTAACTAGTGCTAAAAAGTAAACTTTGCGCACGTTTCGCGTTCGTAAATTTCTCTTTTTAAGGCACTTGTTATGACAAAAGTCGTTCGATACACGTGTAAAAACTTCTTTTTAACTCGGGTGATTGTTGCCCTCGTTTCACTCGAGCACCAACTTTCACCCTCGTCGAAAAAAATCTTTTGGCATATGTACTATTAGGAAGTTGTTAGTGATTGACTTTAAGAATGATAAATTTGAACATTTACAGTTTCACAATACAAATATATAAATATTACTGAAACAGTCGACAGGCATCAAAAATATAAACTTGGGCCATTATTCTCATTTTATGAACGAAACTATAAACTACTTCATTGTAAAGGGAGAGCGGTTAATTTTTTTCAATCATGTGCACCACGCTGGGGTGCTATTAATAAACAACCACTTAAGTTAATGTTACTTACAGTAGTATTATTATTTACAGCACAATAATAAAAGGCAAAGCTTTCATTTTTCAGTTCCTTGAACATAAAGTGATCACGAAATGAAACGCAACTGATTTTTTATGAAGCTTGTTTCAGAAAGCTCGTTTGCGTGATAATTGATAATTTGACATGTACTGGGATGTGTTTGGAGACTGAACGAACATACTTACTAAGTCTAACCTAAACAGAGACAGTACTATCCCGACTAGACGATATGCAGTAGTTATTTGAAGGTTACTACTAATTAGTAGAGTAACAGGAATAGAGTAGACAGGTAGTAGGTATTCCTTTCCTTACACAAACGTTAATGAAAACAGCAGTTTAAATTTACTTGTGCTTTGCGATTTTTCTCAGCCACACTTAGGCACTGGTCTCACCGCGAGCTACTAAGCTATGAACTATCGGCTATCTATAAACACGAACAAAAGATACGCACTCCCATGTAAATAAAAGAGACACGGTGATACTCGCCCGGCGGTGATAGCTGGTAGCAGGGCGAGTATCGCCGTGTCTCTTTTATTTACACGGGAGTGCGTATCTTTTGTTCGTGTTTATAGCCGATAGTTCATAACTTAGTAGCTCGCGGTGAGACCAGTGTCTTATGCTACCAACATATAGCAATCGTATATGTTTTTATTTCAATGAACATGTATCTAAGACGATCGATCATATCTCCGTTGGCGCCGGCGCTTACCGAGCATGCTACTTTCAAGTCAAATGTGTTAAGAATATAGTCATTTAGTCTAAAGGTGCGGTTAAACTAAAAGAGCATTCGCTGTTCTAACCTCCCACTCTACGAAATTCGATCGGTACACAAAACGTGATTGGTTGATTTCTTAGAACGGGCGCTAGAACAGCGAATGCTCTTAAGACAAGCAAGAAAAACGATTAAACTGTTATTTTATACCGTAGCGCAGATTGACCTCTCTAAAGGTGCATTTAGACCAAACGAGCATTCGCTCATTCTATCACCCACTCTACGAAATTCGTTCGTTACACAAAACGTGATTCGTCGAAATTCGTTGATGTCGTAGAGTGGGGGATAGAATGAGCGAATGCTCGTTTGGTCTAAATGCACCTTAAGCTTCAGATATTCGCACGTTATTATCCTAGTATCCTAGATGAAAGGTAATTATTTTATATATGTAATATTACCCCACAAAAAGAACTCTTCGAGCACTCGTAATGCCTAGGTAGGATAACAATAGAGCGCTAACTATACAGGGTGTAAGTCTAATACGGGCGAAGCTCTTAACCGGTGTTAGTTTACGATATAATAAGTACATTCAAATAACTTTTATTTAAAACAAGAGCAACAAAATTTTCCATACAAAATAATTCGGCGCGCAAAGTAGAGCAACATACGCGAGTTAAACTCTCGTTGACAGCTAATTTCAAAAGCAGATGACATAACTGACATATCAACAATAACAAATATTCGTACCTACATTGCTGCTCCGATAATCTTTAAAAAAATCTGTAGGGTCATAATTAAGAGTAACTTAAAAAAAAACCTTATAATCCATGATTACACTAATGAATCCTATGCCTGGTTTAATTGATCGCCCGTATTAGACTTACACACTGTATATGCATTTAGTAGGTGCTCTGAATCTAATCCAGCATGAGATGGTATCGCAGGTCGGCGCCGACGATTACCACCACGTGCCGGCCAATAAAACGGCAGTTAGCGTTTACACGCTATTATACATCGTCCACACTATTCGCGACAACCGTACATGTACTCTATAACCGTACCATGAGCAGAAGGCCGAGTGTAGGTAATAAGTTATAAAAAAAATCATCCGTTTTCATCCTCACTTGTATGAAATTGACGATGAAAACGTAAACGCGATCGAGACGTTTTTTATAAGTTATTACCTACACTCGGCCTTCTGAACTCCATCACGCTCGTACTCGCTTATTGGTGCGAGCGAGCCGGATATAAATTATGTCCGCGTTAATAACGCGGTTGCAGTTCATGGTTCGGCTACACTGTTACAATACAGTGTGAGGCCTTTAACACGGGAGAAAAATGAAATGAGTGACTCCTTAGACTGTCGGCAATAATCCTGTAAAGGTCCCGGTGTTTCAAAGTGGTTAAGTTCGGAGATATTGTCATTCAAAGCTATGGACCTTTAGTACTGGATCTTGGCATCACGATGTCGTAGCTTGTCAGTCGCAAGACATCTTGATAGTATACCAGGTACGAAGTCATAACAATAATTTTGTTATTATTTTTACACTTATTTGTTACGGTTTTAAAAAACTTTTACATTTTTCAATGATTCAGGAATGATAAGTTATTGATAACTTTTAATTCAAGTAAATGAACCCATAATAATGAAAAATACATGAACAAAAAATTACGAAAAAAAGTTTTTTTTTATTACAATATGTGGAAATGATTGTTGATCAGCTTGTTAATGCACCGCTTAAATTTTCGCCCCGGTTGTAGGCCACACACTGTATAAGGCCCACCAATGGGTTACGAGAGCTGTTAGGCCCGAGTTGGCTCTTCCGGGCTCTCGACTCAATTCGACTAACACACACATCATTTCGCAATCATGGTTTGCATTCAGCAACTATCTAGTTTCGTCAGTTATCCCTGTTTTCAGTACAGTCTCGTCTATAAATGTGCGTACACTTCGGAACTTATTACTAAAGTTTTAAGTTTGAATACAGGTGTCAAAATAAGTACGTAAGCGAATGTACTTTAGTTTCATAAGTAAACGCGTATGCTTGACAAACGGAAGCATTTGTAGTCTTTTTTTAAGTACTTTTTTTGTTTGGGTCGATTGCTAAAAAAATTACTTAATGAGGGTTTTTCATATTTTTTCTGCCACTTCGTATGGGGCGGTGAGATGGCAGCACTGAGCGGAAGCGCATTTAATTTTTAATATTTCAATGAAATAACCTCACGAAGTTACCCATAGAGTTTATATGACTGAGTTTCGTAACCTAATGGAAACAACCATTTTTTGTTTTTATCAAGTCTTTAGCTTCGTTTTTTTGCAATCGACCCATTAACTGACAGTCGATGGTCCTTGGGTTACACTAATGAGGTTTACGACTTGTCAGTTTAACGTGTGAGCAATGGTACATATGATGCAAGAGTAAAACGTGCGGAATCTGTGACTAATGATGATATTGTGTATAAATATAGTGTCAATGGTCAAATTAAGCGATTTTGTTAATTTTAGACTTTCACGACTGAATACCATTTCGAATGTAATTTATTCTTGGATTTTTATTAGCTAATATTATATATATATATTTATTGAATTCAAAGGCAAGATTTCTAGCTACAGTGGATTCATCCTTACTTGTCTTATCATGTAAACAAACAAAATCTTAAAGATGCTCAAAGACAATCACTAGTGATTAGAAATGTCGAAATAATGAAATGTCAGCGATAATTTCACTATTTACGTAAATAGAGGAATATCGATTTTGCGTCGCCTGTCAGTCGCCTGTCCTGAAGAGAATTAATTAGTACAATATTATATCAAAAACATATTGAAATCAACTACCACAATTTTGGTAAATTACTGCAATTTATTTTAATTGCATTTTTTCCAAGTTGTACTTTAAGTATTAATATCGATATATTGACATGCCAACATAACGGTACATAGACAATCTAGACATCGCAATGTCAGATGTCATGAGGGTTATCCGACCGTAACAGCGTTTATTGACGAAAATCTTTACAGAAATGATATTTTTCAGTGCTTTTTTGAGTGATTATAATACTTTGCGAGTTTTTTTAAGTGTGCCAACATTTGACGTGATGATTATTGTATAATTGCAGAGAAAAGTGTGATAATGTTTTCAAAAAGTGTTTGTTTACATGATAAGACAAGTAAGGATGAATGCACCTTAGTACAGAATAGGCTCCGGAGTTGCGGAGTGACATGAAAATGATGTCAGCTTCAGAATCAATCAAAGGCAAAGAAGGTGCATATAAAATGGACAAAAATATGTCGCAGTTCACTTTGATTATGTGTAGTAAGAACATCGTAACATAACGCACACCGAGATCAAAACAGTATTAACTAAACATTTATCTACTTTTAGCTAAGGGTACCTATATTCGTGATCTACTAAGTTCATAGATATCAAATATATCTTACATATATATTTTGAGTTAATACTGTTTTGATCTAGGTGTGCGAATAAGAGAATTCTTTCGATACATTGTTTTGCACTTGACTGTACATTATCCCCGATGTACAATAGGCAGTAGACATTCTCAAGCATCTAATTTTTGGTTTACTAGTTGTGCTAAACCGGGGCGGGCTAGTAATGAATAAATAGAATTTGCCGTGTGGTGACGGCAGTTGTAAGAATACATTTGTCACCACCCCAATTCTTCCCGCGGGCGTCGTAAGAGTCGACTAAGGAATTGAAGTGTCACTGACCATTCTTTAATAGAAGATTAATGATGGGCAGCAGCGTCATCATAGTGGACACATTCACATTACTGCGATCGCCAATCCGCTTGCCCAGCGTGGTGATTATGGGCATTTACCTCCTAATGCGCCTATACGCATAGTTATAGGAGAGGCCTACGTCCAGCAGTGGACTGAAATAGGCAGTTGATGTAAAATAAAAATCGAAATACGACAATACCCTCACGAGTGGTTAGATATTGATTGATTGAATCACAGATTGTGCCCGTAATGTCGAGTCAATAAACAAGTCGTTCACCGGGCGCAATGAAAGCTCTAGTTCAGTACGATGTCACAGAACTGATTTACAGAATGCCCACTATTATTTTTATTAGGTACCTTTTTATCGGTACAATATTATACCTATTCAAATTGACTTAGGAACTCATCATGATCATCATCATCAGCCTATGCTAGTCCACTGCTGGACGTAGGCTTCTCCTATTAACTATGTGTATAGACGCATTAGGAGGTAAATGCCCATAATCGCCACGCTGGGCAAGCGGATTGGCGATCGCAGTAATGTGTCTACTATGATGATGACGCTGCTGCCCATCATCAATCTTTTATCAAATAATGGTCACTGACACTTCAATCCCTTAGTCGACTCTTAAGACACCCGCAGGAGGAGATGGGGTGGTGACAAATGTATTCTTACTCCCGTCACCACACGGCCACTCATACCATATGTGTTTTCAACCAATTGGAATCCTAGGCCATGCACTCTAGGACCGTGTCAAAATAACTCATCAACTGTGGAGACAACCCGAAAGGACGTCTGTCACCAATGTAATTAGAATTTAAGAATTTTCTTATAATCAAAGATTATCTTATCCGCCTCCGTAGCCTAGTTGGTAGTGACCCTGCCTACGAAGCTGGAGGTTCCGGGTTAAAACCCCGCCGAGGGCATTATTTGTGTATTTATTTATCACAAATGTTTGTTCCTTGGTCATGGCTGTCTATGTATTTAAGTATCTATATGTATCTATCTATTATATATATCGTCGCCTGGTACCCACATCACAAGCCTTAATTGAGCTTACCGTGGGACTAGGTCGATTTGTGTAAAGATGTCCAAAAATATTTATTTTATTTTAGTTTATTTATTTTACAGTAGGTACTTGTTATCCCCTCGTTTGTGGTCTGTCTAAAATATAAGACAGACCACAAACGAGGGGATAACAAGTACACTGCATTTCAAATATCATGGCCCGATGTAACTTAAAAGTTTTAAGTAGCATCGGGCCATGTTATTTGAAATGGAGTACCTATACCTACTAAGAGATTTCTGGCAATCAGATTTAGAGCGTCACTTTGCTCCTATTGGTTGACTGTACACATGCGCAGGTAGTTGTACTGGTGGTACTTGCCCATTTTTGAATAATTCATGTTACGTTTCAAGTTCTTGTCTAAGCAAAAGCTCCTTTTTATTGCTATGATCATAGGCACTGGCAATTTTGAAAAGCTTATGAAAAAGCAACAAAAAAAGTTTCTCATACATTTTTTTGTTTATTTTGACGTACAGAATGCTTGGTTGAAATCTCTCGCAACGCTCGCTAGCATCCTGTAAATAAGGTAATTTATTTATGGTAACCTGTTTTATTGTTTCTGTATAATATTTTGCAAAACTATAATTTTCTAAAATCACTTAGTTTTTTGCTTAAGCTATTTACCTTACCTTAGCTATGTTCTGATCACCTAGCATGTTTTTTGTCAAATTTGGTGGAGACAAATCGCTAACAACTACGTAGATACCGTTGCATCAGATGTATCTGTTATGTCTACATAATTCATAAACTTTCTTCCCGTACTTTATTTCATGTGAATGTACCTTCTGGAAAAAAATGTCTGTGAAGCCATTCTCGTATAAACTAATGACTTACGATTATAAATAATGATTTATATTCGTCTTTATTGTCATAAACGGTATTATACTCGTATATATTTCTATACACAACGGCCAATAAAGACTTTTCTTTTAAAGGGGAATCAATAGCCCAATGTACAAAGAAGCGAAATTAGATTTTGTACAAAAATATTACTAACATTGCGAAAACGACTTTTTAGGGATCCGTAATAAACTCTGAATCCTTATAGTTTCGCCATGTCCTTCTGTCCGCAGCATAGCTCAGTGACCATTAGTACCTACTAGAAATTTGCAATTTCGTACAGGTACCTATACCTATACATACTATTTAATCACTGCGATATACAGAAATTATTTTTTTAACTCCCCTACACGTAAAGTGGGGGTGATTTTTTTATTCCCTGAAATCCTATTGTGTGGCGTAATGTTGAATAGGTCCTTTACATAGAATAAGGGTCCCGAAATAAAGTTTTTTCTAAGGTCCATATTTTTTGGGCTTATAGAATACTTTAAAATAAAACTAGTTCGAACGTAATCGGTCCAACCATCACAATCGGAACGTTTTTGAATAACTTAGGAACCCTACACTGAGCATGGCCCGACATGCTATTGGCCAATTTGGCGATTTTTGAGTTTTAGTCTTAAAGTTATAGATGGCATAAACGACATAATACGTAACTTTCACTTTACTTAATTTTATGTCTCAACTGAAATAATTTATTTTTAGATCAAATAAAAACAAATTATCTATAAGTAGGTACATAGGTACTTGTAGTAAGCATTGATTCTTATTAACTCACTTTACACTAATTAGAGAACGATATCAAAAAGTCAATCTTAATTCAAAAGACATTCAAGTACAGTTTGTTATTGTCAACAGGCGAAGTAATTAGCTCTCTCCTTGTTTGGTGGCCGGGTGCCAAACGTAGTGTTCCTTTCAATTCGTCGGCGACTTCAGTATCTTCGGACTTTGCTAGTAAAAGGACGGAAGAACGGAAACACCTATCAGATTACTTTAAATTAACATGACATAATTAGACATTTCGGAACCTTTGAATGCTTTCAACACAGAACGCAAAACATCACAGAACGTTTCACTCATTTACAAAAAGAGTGGCCTAAAAGCCAATATATAACAACCTAAAAGTTCAGTGTACGACTAGCGCGTTAAATTCTGTTTAATTCAAGCTACCGATCTTGTAATAACAGTTTACTATCCGTCTGTAAAGTTCCTATAACAGGACATTTCGATATCTATTATCTCGATAGTACTCGTACTTTAAGACTAGCAAAACGTTTCGCATTAACAAATCGAATGCCACAAAAACATTTAAATGGACGACTCCATTTAAATGTTTTTCCACAACGATTATGTTATAAATATTAAATTCATTTTAAAGACAAGTTACAATTACAATTCATAACTTATTTATAAGCTTTTAAGATCAATATTTCTAGTAGGTTTATATTTTTGAGATTTACGCATACGCAGAAGTTACGCAGTTAACAAGATCACCTCACCTCATCGTCCCTAAACGTCAAATAGTGTGGACATAAAAGTGGAACCTCTAATTAACACACGTACATCAAAAATAAAGAATTTTCTCAAGATTTCGAACAGTTTTCTAAATTATTAGTAATACTTACAGTATAAATCTCCCCGTTCAATCAAACGTCTAAACTACAAACATTACTGTATTTACATACTTTCAATTTACACCTGCACGATTCAGGATCAAGTGTTTCAAGAAGCAAATGGCGCCATCAGTCCACTGATTCGTTTATAAACAAAACAGACAGACCGCCGATACGACGGAACACTCAAACAAGAGTAAATACGATGCATTCAATTTGTTTTGTTTGTAAACGGAGTCAGCGATAAAAATTATGTGCTCGCCATCAAAGTTTTTATTTACGTTGGCAGCTTTTTTTATGCGTCTAATGAACTTACTCACTTAGCACTGAGTACTGGGCACAGACATATTGAATTAGACCATCCTACTCGTAATATAGGTACCTGCACACTGCACAGTCTGCACACTGATCTTAGGGTCTATTCACACTAGCGATTTGCGAAAGATAGAGGCGAAATCGCCATGAGTTCACCGCGTGCAGTTTTGGTATAGAAATCGCTTTCAAATCGCCCAAGTGAATCGCTAGTGTGAACAGGCCCTTAAGATTAAGAACAAAAGTGCACAGCGTAACTTTCGTCGTGTTAACCTTGCATTTTTTTTCACTTCGCAGAATGTTGATAGGACTTGATTTTTTAGAAGATGCAAATCATTTTTTGTTCACGTGTATGTATATGTATATTCCTACATATAAGTACAAATATTTTTATATTAAAAGTCTGAATCGAATAAAATATCTCAAAATCTCTACAAAAAATTAAATCTACATACCTACTTTACTTATCCAATATCACAACCGCTTGACCAGCTTTACTGTACATACATATTCCCAGTAAAACTGATAAAGATAAATAATTAAATTATGTTGCCCGTCGCTTAAATGAGGTCATAATGTCACTAAGAGTTTACCATGCTCAATTTGTATATGAATCACGGCACACATATTAATATCTGTCTAGATATATATACCTACATCTGTGATAAAAATTATTACTTGATGTCATAGAATGCTCCATCGCTACTCACATTCGACTAAAAATTTATCGACGTTAATTCGAGTTCGTATCCATACTAAATTGCTTATATTATAAGCTAATAAAGTACTAAGGTTTTAAGCTATTGTATATAAATAAATTAAATTGAATTATAAATCTCATTTACCACACTTCCTACAACCTATTAATTAACTGTCCCATAAAACTTAATATCTCATATTTTAACGATAAACGGAACATAATCGCATAAACTTACTTTAAATATTCTCCTGCTATACTATACTCTTATTCACACATTCGACGCTGCGTTCATCAACGAGCTCGACGTCGAGACAGCCTTGTCTAAAATCCTAGCTGTTTTATTTGACATTAGGAATCGAGGCTGTGAGCGAGGTTGAGGTCGCTGTTTTTCGTTAGAGAATACGAAGTTCGTACATTAAACGTCAAACTCTTGACGCAGTGTAGTTCCAGCTCACGCCGCATTCGTCGCCGAGCACTAGTGTCGTTTAAAGTACATTATAGTGAATACCATTTTTAGGCTCGACGCTGCCGCAGCGCTGACACAGCGCTGACAGCAAGGCGGTTTCCTTAGTGAATAACACTACTGGATGCTTAGCCAAGTTGCCCATCGCTAACGCTTAGTAGCGTATTGTAGTTTTCCCTCTCTGTCACTCTTTCATATTAGTGCGACAAAGACAGTTAGCTTTCGTTTACGATTGACGATTTAGCGTTAGCGATCGGCAACTTGTCTAAGCATCCAGTAGTGTTATTCACTAAGGAAACCGCCTTGCTGTCAGCGCTGTGTCAGACGTGTGGTGTATCAGCCCTGACGTATCGGGTATGGCGTTATACCCGTGGTCGCAGGCAGACTCTTAAATCAATATAAACTTAGTGATCTTTGTATCTATTAATTAAAAACCTATCAACTAATAAGTCGAATTATAACAACTCGACAGAGCTCTCTATTATGTTCTTGCTCTATGGTGTAATAATCCTTTTGGAGTTTCATAGTGTCGTATGACCACACGAGTATGTTCGATCAGCTGTGTCAAAAGCAAAGGTCAGTTCCCGTGTCGTTGACCCCGCATCGATTGCGCTTCCCGCCTGCTGTATTGTGCCGACCTCCAATGGAAATAGATATAATTCATTCAACCACGATTCGCAGGGTTTTAAACCGGATGTGCGAAAGATGATACCTTCGACATGTAATATTCTGTAGATTTTATAAATTGATTTGTCTTTATCATTTTGACACGCCTTTTGATGGTCCTAGAATAGAAATTTCAATACCACCAGTCTCTCATTAGAATAACCTCTCGCGAAGTCATAGAAAATGAAAGTGCAATGAAATGTTGATTAAAATTGTGAGTTTAAATTTAGTACGAGTAAGTAAGACGAAAGTATTTTTATAACAGTCGCATTTCTTGTTAGGCACCTCATTATAATTCTGTCACTAATAATAAAAAAATACCTGAAATATTTCTAGATGTAGAGATTATAAAGCACCCAGAAATTGCATGCTTATTAACCTTACTATATGCACGAATAGGATTATTTGTACTACGCAGCACGTGAAGCGGGGTTGCGTCTATTGTGAATAATTATGAATGAACGATAGTGTATAATGGTATTAGAAAAGCTTGCTTAATAGCCGGTGATACCTGTAAATGTGGGTAGTTGTGCTTGTGGGCGTTATTGCAAAGTAGTTATAGTAATATACTTCTAGTTTAATACTATTAGTTTATAGCCTAGTAAATTGTTATGGTGATGCAAAAACTTTTCACCTAAGCTCTGTATAAAATAACGTGTCTTTGAGTCTATGTATAATTGTATATACGTTTTAAAGTAAATGTTACAATTAAAAATCATTTTTGTATTATATAACAAATCTTCTGCTATATTCTGTGAGATTTCACAAACATTATGACAAAAAATGTTAATGTATCGTAATAATTTAGCATATCACTACAGCATGTTTTATGTACCTGACTGACATGAAATACGACAAAGTGTATGAAATAATATAGTTTTAATAGTTATTCTCGTAGAATGAAATTAGAATATAAATTATCCTAATCTAATCATTAAGAATAAACATGTTTTACATCAAATTAATTGAATCATTCAATATAAATCAAGCTATCTTGATAAATCGATAGCAGTTTAATGTTAACATCTTAAATACATGTAGTAAAACGTGCCGGATATTATTTAAGAGTGAATTATAAGTATTATAATACTTACACACACTTACAACAGTAACAACTGACATCTTAATGCTAAATATTAAAGATTCTATATATATATCTCATGTCTAAAGAAAAAAACACCAAGTTCACCACCATCCTTGATGGTCAGCTTTCGGGGCTCGTTCCTAAACCACTAAACACAGCTGAGTACAATTATTTTTAGAATTTTGATTGAATTCCATACAAAATTTGCTTCCATTCCATATCATAACGAGTCGCTAGTTAAAAAGGCTAGTAGTAATATATTGAAATATTGGGAGGGCGTCTTTCTGTGTTTTACAACCCCTGTGGCGCCCGCTATTTATACGCGGGGGTGCGCGCCGACCTTTCAAAATACTTCCCTACGACGATAGGGCAGAAAAGAGCAGGGTTGTCAGGCTAACTTAAATTTCTACCCAGGTAGGATGTACGATACAATGACAAACGCAAATAAATAGTTATTTTCAGCTCTAAGAGTTTTTACTGTTGGTACCTATTTGTGAAAATGAAAATTGTATTAAGTAATACCTAATATCATTTATAAAGAAAAGTAAAGTGGTCAGATTAAGTCAAATTGGATAGATTAGATACAATAACTCTCGAAACAACACTATTTGTTTGCATTTTCGTTTTGGATGTACGAGAATTTTTTGCCATAATACGATAGTTTATTTAGTGGCTTGACAAGATAATCTACTTACACTTGCACTGGTATGCCAACCCTACTCGCCCTCCCTACTATCGCCGTACACACAGCCCGCAAGTTCAGTGTTGTGCAGCCACCATCGGAAGTATCGAAGCGAAATCCTCAAAATAGGTATATCTGAAGAATTTACTCTGCGCCTTGAGAAAAGTGTATATTTTACGGCTTAACAATAGTTAGTCGTGTGAATACTTAAATGTTACTGGCTGCCAAACTTATTCCACATATTATCACTCTTTGCAATATGGCTGCATGAATGGGATATACGGGAAGTAAGTTATGCAATTAAAAAATCATCCGATCTATGATAACTTTTTCATAGATCGGATAATGCCTTTATTCTAATAACCTATTAGATTCCAAGCAAACAAATTTTGTTCACAGTTATTTCCTTGCGGTATCATTAACTTTAAAAAAAAGTAGCATAGTAGGTTGATGTTAATATAATTATTAATATTTTTAATTTTAGCTCACTTACGTATTCAAAATTTGAAACGTGGTGAAATTTAATAAACCCTGAAATCTCATTAACGAGGCAAAAATTGCGCAACGTGAAGGATAAATAAAATATTGGTAACATAAATTAGGCTCCCATATTATTTAGTCTGCATTTTATTTCTCACCTTGGTATAATCGCTTATTGTGGGTGTAGGTAAACGTATTTCTTGTTTTTCGGTAATTTTACCTTAGTGCACATCGTGTAGCGTAATGATTTTAACGTATTTCCGAAAATGTGCATAAAAAATAAATAGTACATTGTGCATCAAGGGAGGTAAGTACGGAATTACTAACGAGAGTGTTAGAAGCACGACGCCGTAGGCGGAGGGCTTTTAATGACTCGAGTTAGTATTCCGCTTACCGACCGTGATGCATACAATGTTTTTCATCACACTTGCGGACCAAAAAATTAGTTTTAAGACGAAAATATTATTCTATGACGTACTGACATTTCTATTACTCCCTAGGGAATTTCACTTTTCCATTACTCCCGCTACGCATGCAAGCAATGGCGCGCTTAGACAGCAAGTGTGATGAAAAAATATATTCAAGCTTCAAAATTCTTAGTACCAACAGTAGTTGTAACACCAAGTGTGATCATCCCAAGATGTTTTTAATTTCCCGCTAAAAATGTAAGTAAAGTCTCTCTGCGTGAAGGTGCATGCAGACCATAAGAGCATTCGCTGTTCTATCCCCCTACTCTACGAAATTCGATCGTTACACGAAACGTGATTCGTTGATTTCGTAGAGTGGGGGACAGCGAATGCTATTTTAGTCTGCATGCACCTTTATTGTTTCACGCAAGCCCATTTTTACCGTTAATTTTTCAAATATCAAATACATATAGGTACCAAACGTGTGGATATTTCTAAGTACCTACTTATCCTTGATTCAATGGGCAAGTGCTGGAGTGCTTGAAATTTTAAAAATATAAATATATTTTTTTAGTAAAATCCAATACCAGTTTTCAACGAGTTCTTGTTGCCAATTAATAACTTACAAGAATTTAGTATACCTAAGTTATCCTATACCATGGAAAGTCAGCATTATTTGTTTACATTTTTTTCGATTCCACTGACAATTGGACAATTGCATAATTTGAAAGGCGAAACTATCGTAAATTTATCACGCAAAAACAAATATTGACAAAAAGCTAAGATGGTGGTAAATCTAACTACACGGAATGTTGCGATGACGTTAATATTTTGTTATTTTCCTTATTAGTCGATCAGTGTAAACTCTTGTAGGTCAGGAGTAAGTACTTACTTATATTCAGTTACTTAGTCATTACCTATGAAATTGGCGTTTTGTATGGAGATTTTTGTGAAAATTCTCATTGTATTTTTCATACAATGAATTTTGTGTATAATTTTTTGATGTCGAAATCTAAATAAACCAAATTTTGCCAGTAATATTAAACTCGTCTTAGGCGCGTTTTGTTTTACTCTTTTTCATAAAACAACTATCATACTTTTATTTCTATACGAAACATATGAACCGGCAGCATATGGCAAGAGTTGTATCTATTCAAAGCTTATTATTGAATATCAATTAAGAAAAAAAAACAATTATTAGTGTGAAAAAACCTTTGACCACTGTTGCAATGTGCACTGTTGAAAAGAAAACGAAAATATAACTTACTCTTTAGATTAAATTAGAGACCAACTATAGTATGTGATCAAAAACGCCAATTTCATAGGTAATGACCCAATACTTTGACTAAATATGAGTATTTTATAAATATACAGGGTGCTCGTGAGCATTCCGAAAGATTTTAACGCTGGATTCCTGACCATATTTAGAGTCTTTAATGTTATACAAAATTTCCTGGATTCGGCTTGGTTTCAGAGATAATCAACCTTATTTCGAAATAAATTTTTCGACGTAACTCGTCATTTAACTTCTTTTTGATTACAATGCTACCACAATGTGTTCTAATATTACCACACCTTTTGCCTGACAATCAAAAAATACGAATAGACTTGACGAAATAACCTGTACCTAAAAAAAACAATTGAAATAAATAATTTAAACAAATTGTTGTTATGATAAAAAGTACTGGAAATGTTAAAAAGTATTCAAAAAGCCTAAAAAAAAGAAAAAAAAATTTTTTTTTGGTGGAATTGACATAAGGTCTCATAATATTTTTTGTTTATTTTGATGTCTAGAATAAAATTCATAGTTAAAATCTTTCGGAATGCTCGCGAGCACCCTGTATAGGGGAAATCTAGACCGAAATAGGGACAATACAAATGCAGATATAGTAGTGAAAGGCACCCGAATTGGTATTCCAGTTCGCGAACCTTGTGATTCGTAACGTAACAGTGGCTATTCGCCATATTCGAAATGCATCAATCATGTAGGCACCTTTCCTTGGCAAGTATTTCATGTCCAACGATGTAGGTACAATGTACGACATGACCTAAGTACGTGACTTGGTTTGAATCTACATTTCATTGTACAAATGTACAGTATACCGTGCCCCAGTAGAAAACGAAACAAACCTTGCATTATTTCATATCACACACTTTCAGAACACAATTCTTGGTCTTATTGCCAACTTAAAACCTTAAACTAGAGTTCGCATATGTTATAGCATAAATATACTATATAGATATTTATTTTATTAATACCTATTACCGCAAAAATAAATCTACGAACGTGTTTCAAGATATATGTCCAAGATAACAAATTTTATTGAAAGTCAGCCATTTTTGTTCACATTACATATTTTTCCGTTTTCTACTGGCTCACGGTACGAGTACCTATACGTAACTAAACTAACTGAGATACCTTGTTACTCGGGAATTACATCTAATTAGGTACTTATTACATATTAACCGCCTAAATCTCGGAAGAACCCAGGCGTAGTCAACCTAAACTCATTGCCATCACATCAGCTGATTGATCCCTCGGTTCACTTGCCGGGTCATGCCCGCCGGTCCCCCGTGCGGCAGTGAAAGTGGCCCGTTTCATTTATAGTTCGTCGCAAGCGCATACCCCTCCCCCCTCTACCCTTGACTAAACTTAGAATAGATATATGGCACGCGCCGACTGCAGCGCCGTCTTAATCTATTATATTAACTGCATTATTGAGTTGAATTTGTAACTTACCTATTTCGGGATGGGCGTCAAATACTAATCCTAATGAGGTAAAAAGAAGATAAATCAAAATAACGAGTCTACGTGACTTAACTGAGGAGGAAGTGACTGAGGAATTGATTGGAATGCTTGGCGAGAGTCTAAACGTTCTCGTGATACATTCTTGGCATTTTTGCGCCAGGATAATTAAAGACCTTCGCTTTCAATTTAAGGAATGCTTTTCACTTTCCAACCAATTCTCTGAATATAGGTGGGCAAGAAACAGGTGCTGAAAGCACAAATTTTGTCGACAACTCCAACCGTCTTAGATTCAAGACTGATATTGAAACATTCATTCGTATTCGTAGTAGAACTATATAACCTATATACTTTACAATTACGTAGCTTTATATAAAGCTAGTCTCAAACAAAAAGGCGAGACAATGTTGATTAGGTATAGCATGGAGTGACATAAAAACGGCATTTTTATTACCGCGTGCAATGTGACATATCAGGTCTGGACCATAATTACCAACGCTTACTGAACGCTGGTATTTTCGGTTTAACCAATATACGTTGACCTGAAATACGAAGCAATGGAGCACAATCAGAGATCTCTGTGTAACTGGGAATCCAGAGGTAAATATGTAACCTTTGATAATATCCGCCCCGAGCTAACTTGACCATATTGCAGAGCGGTTTGCACTTTTAAGGTTGCGTGGCGAGTAACCAGAGTTGCAATGAGAAGCCTAACGAGGTGTGCTACATGAATATAATTTAAGGACAATGCCATTAACATTTAAAAGGAACGAGCACAAAGACCTAGGTCTGTATAATCAGTCTTTAATTACTGAAGTGAAGAAAAGGTGAAAAGTGGAATTACTAATGGCTAAAATTTATAATATTATGTGAAGAGAATTTCATTTCATACTTTGTTCAATACATTAGGTACTTAGAAATATAAAATTGGCTATTACATTGTCGCATTGCCAGACAGAATAATATTCCACTATATTATTCTGATTTTAATTTATGATTAACAGAGTCCAAAAATGGCTATTCAGTTTGTTGCTAAAGGTGCGTTTAAACCAAAAGAGCATTCGCTGTTCTAGCGCCCGTTCTAAGAAATCAACCAATCACATTTTGTATACCGATCGAATTTCGTAGAGTGGGAGGTTAGAACAGCGAATGCTCTTTTAGTTTAACCGCACCTTAAGGCAAATACCTACGCATAATTGCAAATACGTCAATAGTACGCATTCGCTCGATCTTTGACATTTTAAAATACTAGAAAAAAATATCCACCTAAAGCTATTGCGAAAGGATCTCTTATTAAAATAAGTTTACTAATTAAGGCGGGTATAAATTAAAACTAGCCGTCTGGAGCATTGTCTCCGAGTAGTTACAGATGCAGAGAATTAAAACATTTGTCATCATTGTTACTCGTATCATACGTTTCTCTCTAATTAAGTAATATATTAAGTGTGACTTGTTAAGTTCTAACTTTAGTTTTAACAAAGTAGTTAGGTTTTAGATCGTTAGACGATTAAAACTTATCCTTTTGGATGTTGCATTGTTTAGTAATTTCAATAGGGATGATGACTGTAGTTAAAATAAATTGTTTAACATTATGCACGACATAATACATGAAGAAATTATTACTAAGATGTAGATTGTTCAGAACTTTTAAAATGAAAAGAACTTAAAAGAGTAGGTCATTTGGCAGTACTCAAACGTGACGTCACTTTTGAGTATTTCATATAAAATTCCATGTGAATTCCATTGTGGTGATCGTTTTGACAGTTCGAAAAAAGATGCTGATTTGACTTGCTAGTCATCATGCCTATTGTCAAGAACCAGTGGATAAGATTTGATATGTAGCTACCGTATGGTTTCAAATGTGAGTTGTGCTTCGCATATAAGTGTGCGCAAGATGTACGTGACTACCACAATATCTACAGTTGTGATCATTGAACTTTGCAGATGTTCAGATAAAATACATTTCTTTCGCCCAGAAATATGGGTCATCGTTACATCGGACGTCGTAAATATCCCAAAAGAAGATTCTAAAAATATAACAGCAGACATATTTAGAATGACAATGGAAAGCGGTAATGACATGCGGTGCGGACATCCAATTTTGTATGTTATTGTAGTCTGGGGGACCTTTATTACAAGGGTATAAGGACTAATATACAATGGATCATTGGAACGGATACATCTGACTCACGGGAACAGTACGCCGAATATTGTCCGGACCTCACGATCTGGACGGGGCGTGTGAAGAATACTTAAATTAATTCTCGGTTCCGTTGCAAATGCATCGTGTAAACTATTCATTATTAAACGAAACGCAACTGGGATTGGCTTCCTAATCCGGAGTTAGGCAAAAAGTAATATGATTACTTCTATAAATTACATTTGTATGTGTACTTTGTAATAGATATTACAAAGTACACATACAAAAGTAATCTGAAGGAGTAATCATATTACTTTTTGCCCAACTCTGTCCTAATCAAGGCAACAGCAAAATCCTAATAATTTGAATACCAACAAATAATTAAATTAAAGTCTGCGGAAGATTTTCCTCGAGAATTATTGAACTACGTAATGTTTTCAAATAAATCTGATTCATTTCCGAGCGATGGCAATTACGAGAAAAAACTGATATGATAACGTGTCAAGGAATTAAAGTGGTTTAGTGCGGTTATCGCAAATAACTGTCTTCCGGTATTAACAAATTACTTACATGCACTTTGCTGTTGGTGCCATTTTTCCATAAAAATAATATTTCATAGGGACTATATTTATTAAAATTGCAACTATGCAATGAACAAGTCATTATGTACATTAATAATGCAGAAGGCACACCAATTTGTGTTATGATTATTTTACGCCAAACTGATCATAACAGCAATGCGTATTTAAGATAAAATTTATAAATAGTATTATTAATTTATATAAGTATGTACTTACGTTGTTTTTAATTACTCGTTGATACGAGTAATATCCAAAACACTGAATTTTAGTACAAACACACATTGTTTATTGGCCGTTTTCGTACAGAAGATCCAAAGTAGCGCAACCAGTTAAGCTAAGTAAATTACAGAAGTACCTATATACGTCTCGTTCCGGCTAATTTGTCACAGGGGGCCATTGCTATGGTCATCCTTGTCTGCAGTTCTATATTTATCCCGTGAGTCGATATTTCCGGTGCGAACATTGCGTCTTTAGAGGTTAGTTTACGCATATTTAGCAATGTAATAGTAATAAGTAACCACTATTCCCAATGAAATGTAAAAAACAGTATTATAATAACCCAATAATGGACATGTCAAGACTCAATTTGAGCACCCTGCTGGCAATTTTATTGCTAGACATTATGATCGCAAATGTCGATAATTGGGGCATTGGCGCAAAACTACGATAACATTTTACATTTGATCAATATTTGTATTTTATTTGCTTGGCAATAAAATAAACAAAGATCCTGCCTTTTAAATACTAACTGCAAATAAAAGCTACATAACCCAACTCCATTATTGTCTACAAAGACATTGGACATTGTCTCACTAAACAATTTTTATTTCTTTATAAAGGACCTTTTATTGAGCTAAGTAGAAGGAAGGTGCTGTCAATAAAGAAAATGTTAATGAGCCCTCGACATTGAATACTATTATGGAATACACATTGCGAACAATCATCTAAGTAACCATTGTGCGTTGACTAATTCGCAAATTTCATAAGTTATAAAACCGCAAAGAGCCAAATAAAGTGATTCAGTCAGACTACAAAGGTGCCCTACATGAGTAAAATTCATGAAACCAATAAGCATGTTATCAACGTCTGCGATCTAGACAGCAAACAATATGGTTGAAGTCGTGTTTTCCAGGTCATGCTTTCCAGGGAAATGAAACAATGGATAATATATAGTTTTAAAAGTTATGTACCGTTTACATAATATACTATATTAATTGAAATTGCAGTAACTTCAGTTTTGTCTTTTCACAACAATAAGTTATCGCCCGCGACATTTCCGTAGCGATATATTGAACGTAACTTTCAAGAAATAAGCTTACGCCCATCTCAGATACCAACGTAACATTAATAACCCTACCTATATCGATGTTATATGAATGTTAGAAAACCATACCATTTGTAACAAATAACCACGTTCATGGAAAAAGACCAGTCAAATGTTCGTGTTTGTAGCTATAGCGTGTCAATTGCTTTTTAAATAGAGTTTAGCAGTGACATTGACATTGCCTATCATGTTGATTGTAACGTAATTCAACTAGTTAGTTGTGTTATAAGTAAGTTTTAAAAGATTTTATTACTTTTTTGATAGTACGACTATAAACTTAGTTTCAGTTAACTATTCAATACTGCATACTGATTTATAAAAAGTATAATTTTTTTATAGGAAAATAAACTATAATGTAACCAGTTTAATACCAGCTGAATAATTGAAGGCATAACTGACAACAGAACTAATTACATTCGTGAATAAACAATGGTTTCACTTTGTGTATAACTCCAATTGCAATTAGCATAATTGCGATATCAATCACAAAGTACTTGTATTTGGAAACAAATACGGCAACTGTTAGAAACTGAAAATCACAGTTTAACGAAGAGCAGCAGTACTAGCAGTATATTTAGCTTTTAAATTATATTTGGCGAGTATGTAATCATACATTTTTAAACTTTTTTTCTAGATCACGTCATCAGCCTGTTTCATTCCACTGCTAGACTTTGGCATCTCTCTTCAATTTATAATGCACAGTGCTTAAGGAGGAATAGGAGGTAAATGTCCATTAAATCGGCTGGCCAAGGCGACCACAGTAGGTGTCCTGTCCACTGAGACGACGCTGCTGCCCTCATCAATCTTCAATAAACGAATGGGCCGTGACACTCCAATCCCTTAGTCGACTCTTACGAGTCTTACGACACCCACAGGAAGACGGGCTGGTGACTCCCGTCACCACGACGCACATTACTATAAGAGATATATATTATACAGGGGCCTATTGCATTACAAATTACAACTAATAATACAAGCCGGAGTCTCTTTCTAGTAAGAGAGATAGAAAAGAGACATCCGCTTGTACTATTAGTTGTAATTTGTTATGCAATAGGCCCCAGATCTGATTTAAGCACGTCATCGCAAAGCAGCTTTAGTATATAATTATGATGGTAATAAGATAACAAGTCCATGGATTTGTAATAGAGTGAATTTAAAATATGTATTAGTAATTCTAGAATGACGATTACGATAAAGTGATTAATTTTCAATACCTAAAATACTGCAATTATCAAAAAAAAAATCGGTGTTATAAAAAATACCTGGTAGGCGTAAGTGGGTTAAATTTGTATGCAAAATGGTTCACTCGCGTGATTCCAATCGATAGGCACTGTTATGTACAGAAATACTAATGTTGACAATCTATGATAAAGCATATCATGTATCTGTCAAATTTCAATTTCAATATTATATTTCGAACAAATTCAGAGCGACAGGATGTCGGCCATTACTAGGCTAGCTAACAGATATGCTAATCATGAAAATAGGTCAATGACGGGGACCTCTGCCGGCAGTCATAATTCATCAAATCGACATTAATTTACAAGACGTTAACTGTTTTATCAATTAGACAAGAACAATCTGCAACTTCGTTTAGCTCGGTGAAGAGTGAAAACCTTCTATATATTTTTAACAGTAGGTAAAGGCACCCTAACCTACTAAGACATTGGAGCGGAATTTAATTTTTTGGATTACCCACAATTAGCGAGATTTGTTAAGAAAAAAAAAATACTGTCAGTTCAGTAACCAAAATTAAGTATGAAATCCCTATAAAATTTTATTTTTCAGTTGTTGTAGGTACTTAACTAATTTACTCATTAACGTATACCTACAGCACGCCATGTAGTTCTGTCTTTATTTTCAAATCTGTATAATTTATATACATAAATTAAATCTAACTAGCCTAACCATGTATGTATAATGTTGTATGTACAGTCGAGGACAGGTATATAACTGTGCCGGCACATGGAAATATATACAGGTTGTAACCAAAATAGTGGGGATTTATTGAGTATCTGAGTAGGAAAATCGAAAAGAGAAAATTTCTAGTGTGGGTTGGCATATCAGGGCGACAAGTCGGGGATTTCATTTCTCCTTATTTTTCCTTATCAGTAATATCAGAATACGTTATTGAATGGACTCTTCAATGCATTAGCATTATTTTTGCTACAACGTGAATGTATTGCTCTATATTTGTATGATAGTTGCTGGTATTGCTTAATTGATTTCATACAGCTATGGACAAAATGATTGAAATAAATAATTTGAATTTGAATTAGGGTTAAAAATCTTCAACAAAATGTTACATATTAATTTATTTTACTTAGATGAAACGAATTCATTTCGCATTGTGGAAATGTCAATATCGAAGGTTCAAAGTTCTCGATAAGTACTTTATGTCTTTGTAAATATTCTTTTAACTCGACTCTTTGTCCTGAGGCTCTACTTTTAGTTATTTAATTAGGAAAACACTTCGTTAGGTATCGCCTGGCTTGCAAACGTGGCAGCGATAGTAGAAAATAACTAGTTACTTAGCTTTTCATTTCTCCTGTTTATTAAGTTCACTTTTCAACTGACGAAAGTTGGGTTGAAAATTGCTATTTTTACAGTAAAGCTTCGAAAACGTTATGATTATAAATAAAAATACTGCTGAAAAATGATTTCAATTTTATATTTAACGTTGGTTTCCACGAATAACGTATGATTTTTAGATTCACTTTTGAATACAGAAGTAGTAGTATTACAATTAATTTTCCTTACTTTTGAATACAGAAGTAGTAGTATTACAATTAATTTTCCTTACAGTTGAAATGAACAGAATGTTTTCCACAGATGATAGCACCCATGCAATAATAGATTATTTTGGAGCGCACCTTCCCAAAATAATGATGGCATTATCGGCTAAGTAGTAAAAGTTTCAGATGCGCCACAATAATCCACAGTCCATTCATGAAAATATATATAAGTACCTACAATAATAAAGCAGTTAAATCGCAGGAATATCATAATTTTAATCATACCTCTTCCGCCGATAATAAACTAAATTTCCCCCGGGCTGTAAAACTAAAGGTACTCACTGCTCTGCTCCGTTACAAGTGCACCCGACACAATGCATATCTCTTGCAGTTTGCACAGCGCGTAAAACAAGCGTAGCTCCCTAGCTAACGATCCAGACGCTTTGTTCCGTGCTGTAGTGAATACCCTGTGCCAACAGAACGGGCAGAAAAGCTTTTTTGTTGGGATAAAACCTAGTAGGGTACTCTACTATTTTTATGGTTAGGCGGAAAAGGTTGTGGAACGCAGGTTCTGCGTAATGTATACTTTTGAGAGCACACAATTTTGTGTAAAAAAGAGTACCTACATTTATTACGTTTTATTGGAAAATTCAAAAATTTCATGAAGCAGCAATTTGTATAAAAAATTAAATATAATCAAACTCTATTTCTACTTTCTACATATACCTAATTATGACGGCTCAGTGGCTTTCACTAAGCAAAGCCTCTGTTATATTAAATCTAGTTACAATTAATTGAAAATTACTCGTATAAACGTATTTCCTATTACAAAGTATTAGGTACCTAAATGCTTTTCGTTGATTGAGTGGTAGGTATACTAGGTATTAAGTATACCTACCACTCAATTAATACGCGCCTGGCAGAGTAAGTAATATGTACCATAATGTTTACATAAGAAACAAACAATTTTAACAATAGTAGGGCTGGTAAAACCTCTCATAGGCTGTTATACCTACATACATACATATATAAATATAATACAATAGGTATACCTCATAAACAATATAAACATCTATCGAATATATCGAAGTTTAACTATACCACTAAAACAGATCGCCTGCATCTGATGCTCACCTACCCCTATGACGGCTATGACCTACGTGTAAATCCTTATTTTAAACGCTTCATTCTTGAATTTATCTTCACTGTATGACTACACATTAGGTAGTAGGTTTGACCCTTATTTGGAGACGCTCCTTATGATGAACACAATCGTAAATACAAGTTCGCCTTATCAAGATCGCCACAAAGTTTTTACCTGTACAACACGCTCCCCACAAATTTAGGATCACGGTATTATGATTCTAACTGCAGAAACCGTGTGTCCATACAAATGCGCTCACGATATCCCCTCACGATTCTAGTTTCTAATGAATTCGTATCTGAATGTCTTTATTAAGGTAATTAATTACTGTTAGTGCCTATCTGCATAGTAAAAGCTGTATTTAAGATGCTATAAAGCAAAGTCTATTAAAGGGTAGGATAGGTACCTGATATAGACCTATATAGGAGAGACGAGTAGCTTGATTACGCAGCCTAATTATGAAAATATTTCTCAATAAATGTAGGTAATAAAAATGTATGCTCATTTTTGCCACATGGACCAAATCGAACGTTACCGAATGTAATTAATAATTAACCAAACACTACCCTACTAAAAAAATCCTTATTTACAAATAAAAAATTAATTACACGTAGCTTAACACGATTTGATCGATAATCTCGTACAGAACAGAATATCTATTCGTTAATATTTATATCTCAGTTTGCTCCAATTAAACCAAGCTTTTTTTTGTACATAGTACGCATGACAGTAAGTGAGAGAAGTATTTCTGTAATGATTATGATTGTAATTTATGTTGTAATTTGTCGATTTCGACATATCTATTGTTCAAAGGGTCAAGAAACCAATCGCACAGATTGTAGCCCTGACGTGGGCCAGTTATCACTTACATAAGCTCGGTGCAGTGCGCCTGCGTGTCTATTAAAAAAACATTTATAGATCATGTTTGACGTAAACCAAGAAGCCGTGGTCTCTGGCCACGCATTGTCATAGCGAATCTAGATGCCAAGTTGTGATGGGTCCGAGCTCTCAGTCGGGAATGTTTTGTGAATGAAGTAGGAGCCGCCCTAGTTGCGCTAGCGCAATGCTTTATTCACTTTGATTCGACAATACACGGCCACATAGAGACCAGTATAAGATAGGCTATGATAATCATAGTAACAGTAAGTGATTAGAGTCCAAAATTATACAGGTTTTCTAGAAGCTGATGCTTGGTAAGAGAAGAGAAGAACAGCACAGGAAGCCGCTAACTGCTGCGGCCGCGCCGTGTTTAACTTGTAATTAAAACGAGTTCAACTCTGATTTGACTCATCTCTGATCATTACAAAACCTTTGCTTTAGGAGTTTGTACTTTGCGTTTGAGTGAAAATTTATTCTACAAAGAAAATACTGGGTAACATAAAAGTCGTAATTAGTTTCGTCGGCAACAGCTTCTGGCAATCAATACTTCTTAGAATGGATTAAATATGCGAATTTGAAATGTGTTATGTAGGAATTTATTTTGTTCTCATAATTCCTTTTGGAAGGTTTCTAAAAATTTAGTAAGTACCATGTAGTTTTGATTAAATTTCGACCTGTAGCTTTACGATTATTCGTTATTGTACCTACGTACTACTACCTACTAACCTTGTATTTCACGCTGTTTCCATGTGAAAATAGTGTCGCTATAATTCTAATTTACCAATCTAGTATATTTAACACCGAATTGTTTCTGAGTAACAAACCCATATGAAATATAAAATAAATTTTATCGATAAAACGCCATTCCCTCCGCGTTAAGTAATCCAATTCCAAGCAACTTTACAACTACCTAACTTCACGCCCCTCTAATAACAAATAGCTCCCATTCTTAACTCGGTCCCTCAGACAATTTGTCGGATTTTTCACAATTTGAAGCGGTCCACGAAATAAATGAGAGTGGATGTCTTCCGAGCCGCGGACCCTCGATTTATTCGCCATGCTTAGGTACTGCTCGGGCCAATTAGTTTCAGAAGTCAGACCTCCGATATATTTATTATGAACTAAAGCTATAGTCTGAGAGAGATAAACTATTCAGGTAATACCTAGGTACTTATTTCTTAGGCTATGGCTTGTAGGTCCGATTCTCAGTTTATGAGTACATTTAGGTATTTATATTGTAGTGTGTGTGTAACGGAAATTAATTACTTTACCTATGCATTTCTGGAGAATCATTTGCAACAACAACAACAACGATTAAAACAACCAAAAACGAGACTTTGTTGCATTCATAAGGGGGTTATTTGCATAAAATGTGTACCTTGTAATTTTTTATCCGGTCGTGTCGTATATAACACTGTTTTACTCAGAATTTTGCGTACTTTTCATTTATGAAACAAAAAAGTATTTCTCAAATACCCCAAAAATGTGTCTGTAAGAAATTAAGATTTCTCTGTTTGGTACACATTTTTGCAAATGACCCACGGATGATCATGATCACAGTAAATGCTAGTTTCCTGTTTCTACGATGCGCTTTGTTCTACAAAATAGGAATAGACTGGAAGGAGTGTAATTTCCACTTACCGAGCGCGAGTGACTTTACAGGGACCCTATTATGACCAACAGTAATGGATCGCAAGAGCACACTTATAATGGTTCTAATCTCACTGTAGACCTCACTATACACAAGAACGGTGTTTCAGGACGCCGCGCCGGGCCTCCCACTCGTCACTTGGCACATTAATCTCACGCAACGGCCGTCCGTCTGTCACTGCCAGTAATCTAATACGACACGCCGGTTTTTTGTCCCAATATTACTTGCACTTAGTGGATAAACGCTTAAAAGTGGTCCTTAATCAGTCAGCAGATGATGCTGTCTTCAAGGATCAAACGTCGGGGAGCTACAGTGGAACCTATTCATTGTATGTTAAGTAAACCAACAAGCATTTTATATTATATGTTTATCATAAATTTGGGTTCTTTCGCGCTTGCGATAGGTAGCCTATTTGACGTATCGAGTAAAACCTAAGGTAGGTAACCGATACTTGCCAAATCACGGTGGTACGGCTACTGCAAGCCTAGCCAAGACCTTTCTGCAATCGTATACGATAGACGATAAGTCATGTGATCATAATAATGTATGGGAGTGGTCATGTGACTTTTCATACGAATCTGTCATTCTCATACATTTATTACTTATCGCTTATCGTATACGATTGCAGAATGGCATCTTGACTCATGGCTACACCAATGTTTATTTTCATACTCTATGGCAATAGTAATAAATATGTAGGTAATTAATAAAAGATTTGACTTACCACAGCTTTGTCGTTATGGGGGCTCCTGGCAGGCCTCACGCGGGCCGGCGCGGCTGCGCCCGCGGTCGCCAGCGCGAGCAGCGTCGCGATCACCGCGATAGCGCGCGCACGCACCCTCATTGTGTTCCACACTTTCGTCCACTCTGGTGAACATTTCCATTTCAAATTAGCGGCCCACCCTGTATTACCATATAAGCCGCTTACCCTTTTAACAGATATCGACTCCCGGTATTCGTCTTCATTTTTAAATATATCGTATTGATTCGTTTCTGCTGTACATGCCTTTCGCCTTATGTTTTGGCATTTGCATTTCGTTATACATCTATCTAAATCGATCAGTTCGTTTTGTAAATTATCGATGGAATGAATTTCGTTTTTACTTTCTATGCCGTTAGAGTCGATCGCGGTGTTCGAAGGCTTTGATAAAACTGGCTCCATATTTGGTGAGACGGGATCAAGGGTTTCGGGCGTGCGTTTGGAATTTTGATGAGTGTGACATCGACCTTGCGCGACGGGCGACATGGCAGAAGCGGCTGTCAGCTGTGCGTGCTCTCGAACATGTTCGCGAACAAGTGCGACGCGCGGCACGTTATCTGCATGCAGGAAGCATACCGTGTGCTAGATTAATTTCTCTGTACGGGATGCAGCGTTATCGAGCTACGTGGGTGGCGCGGCACTGTTTGTACTCGCTGTGTATTCTTGTATGCACAAGATATCAGTGATTTCTGCAACAAAATAAAGACAGTGATTCATTTTGTCTGATAAGTTCAGAAAATATATCTTTCAACGCTTATTGTTTCCGTTCTTACTTCGTGCCATAATGCCAAGAAGGTACGAATTAAAATAGCTATGGTAATGTTATTGAGCTTGCATTTTGCGTCAGTAAATGCACTTTATGTTCTCGGAATCCCAAGTAGAGCATGTCATTCCTACTTATACGGAAAAATTATAGAACTTGAACTTAGTAAAAGGTAAACAAACAATATTTGAATTACAGACAAGGAAAATATATAAGCTTGCGAGTAAACCATTTTTGATGGGTAGGTATAATTAGTCACAGTAGTTTGGAGATTTCCCACACCACAAATCCGCGCTAGACCAATAAACTAGAGTTCAATTCCCGGAGAAAGTATTTGTGAAGTTTCACACTAAAAATAAAGAGTATCTGGAATGTGGCTGGAATACCAGCTTTGTTATCGGAAGTTATTTAGGTTCGGAGTTCGATTCCCTTTCATTGCTAGTTTTAAAGAGCTTCAAAGAGTCTGACTGAATTATTCGTATCTTACCCATGCTATATTTATTTATTTATTCGTAAATTTAAATAAAACTGTGTTTAATTCAACATGGCTTAAATATACGGCACACAATTATTTTACTGGGAATTTGTATAAGGATATAATAGAGTTATAGAGATAGGTACTGTTTAAAACAGCAGTAACGGGACTAAGCAATGTCATAAGCAATAAGCATAACAAAATAGGACAGAAAACCTTTTTTATATATTTCATATGTACATAATAACAATGTTAAATAAATAGAAAACAATCATGATCATGACCAAGAAACAAATAGATATTTTAATGGACAAATAATTAAATGGCATCGAAGGGATTTCCATTCGGGACCTTCAGTTACGCAGATAGGGTTATTACAGTGTCACTATACTCACTATATTGGTGAGATGGGATGCATGGACCTAGTATATACGGAGGCTAACAAAAGCTAAGCTGTGCGAAAGCCGAACAGGTTCAATCAATTTTGATAAACATTCGTAAAAAGAACAAAAAAAAATGTTTTGTTTCTTTCCTCCCGATCACAGATGAGGGGAGATAAGAATATCCTAAATGAAAAGAACTTATTTTTATGTTATTGGTTCATAGTCCCTATTGTCATAAGTAAAAGTAGTAACGATTATCAAATTAATAATATTTTATATGCCTCGTAAGGTTTATGATTATGATATATTACATCGATTCGGTAAATTAACAATTTTAAAAAATATCTAAAAATACACCGTGAATTTCTGACATGAAAAGTTTTCAACTTAGTATCGAAAAAGGCAAAACTTTTTTTATTGTTTAATGATTAGTTATTTCTAAAAGTTATCTTAAAAGGAAGAGCGACATAAATCGCATGCAACTCAAAAAAGTATTTGTGCAAGAAGTAAATTATTGTTTTTTTTCTGAAAATCAAAAATAATTTCCGCCGTTACTCAGGCAATTCGATATTTTTTATAAAATTTTAGTATCTAAAAATCTAAATGTGATAAGGAATACAGCCTAAAAATATTTTGGATCTTTTGCGCTTGTGTCCACAGTATTAAATAATATTGGAAGTGGTTCCACTCAAACTTTAGATGATATAGTATTATGAAATAAGTCGTTAACGCATTTCAACGTTTTTACAGTGTTTTTTCTTCCGCTTTCGTCTTATCACATCTGCAGCCACTTATTTAAATGTACCTACTTAGCTCATAATCTACACGAGTTAAAAAAAGTACCTACTTAAGTTCAAAATTGTCAAGTGAGTGATAGGGTGAGTTTACAAAACAACGCCCACAAATGGATGCATAACTTACGAGTTTGTACATAGTTCGTGACATATCATAAGTTAATAGTGAAAACAGGAAATCCATTGACAAGCTAAAAGCTCAGGCGATGGAAAAACATGAGTTCGCAATGAAATAGTGCGGAGATAACAGGGAGCACATTCAGATCTTTCACATGATTATGTTAATCTGTAACAACATTTGACTCGATTCTGTAGTAGAAACACAAACAGTAACATACGTATAATGATTTACCCTGAATACGCCTCCAGTGCTTATGTATAAGTACTAACGTACGATAAGGCACACCACACAGTAGGTGAACATAAATCTTACTTTATAACAATTTATCATACTTATCTATTTTCATCCCAAAGACCACAAATACAATACATATATTATTTAGCACACAACATTTGGATTACTTTAGGTACCTATGTATAATTAATGTGTCTTCGTACGACAGGTAATTGAATAAATTAAATATGTAATGGTAATGATTTTTGTACAAAATGAGATATTTTTCTATATTTGTTTAATTATATGGTATTTTAATCATATTTTTAAATTGTTAAGTTATAACAAAAATTTAACGTATAATATCATATTCATTCATTTCTATCATAGAGCTGCCAGATATTTCATTGAATTCGAAAGCAATTTAGTGTCATAATTTATGTTTCTGAATATATTATATTCTGGGACGTTTAAGTGATATCATTTTATTTATTTTTCTGTCAAACTAAAAAACTGCGTTACTCGCACTATCATATCATGGCATAGCTAACTATACATATTGGGACACCATGACAATAATAAAAGTATAGTCTCTACTCTTATGATGTCAATGAGATATAAGCATGAACAATATGAACATAAACGACAGGTAGAGGAGGCGTACTAGGTAGGTAACCATGGTAATTTAATGAAGCCTTCCAAGAGTTCCAAGTGATATGCGAATATCTAGGTTACAATTATTTTCATCACCGAAAGCAGATGTCAGACTCTCCAAACAGCCCTCTTTATTTGTGTAACATAAACAATCGAACATCGAATTTAATGACCAGAGACAAGTTGATAATAACGACAATCTATTTCAGGGGCATTCTTCAAGATATTTTTCTTTGAATGCCCTTTCAGCAGAAATATCGCGTCCCTCTTCATTAGATATACCTATAGCAAAACGTGTGAATGTCACAAAATCGAAATCTTCTATTTCATACTACCTCATCATCGTCCTTATTACTGCAATTAGTACACTCAGGGAACCCGTAATCGCGTGGGCAAACTGATTGGTGAGATTTGGGGTAATGTATTATTTTTTTCCGAAAGTTACTGTCATCCAACCTTTCAACTCGCAGGGCAAACTAGGGCACAGAGGGTCTAGTGTAGGTAATAATCACTACATAGTATAAAATAAAGTCACTTTTTCTGTCCCTATGTCCCTTTGTACGCTTAAATCTTTAAAACTACGCAACGGATTTTGATGAGGTTTTTTTAATAGGTAGAGTAATTCAAGAGGAAGGTTTTTATGTAGGTATAGTACCCGTGCGAAGCCGGGGCTGGTCGCTAGTAACTTATAAAAAACGTCTCGATCGCGTTTACGTTTTCATCGTCATTGGTATAAAATGGCGATGAAAATCGTAAACGCGATCGAGACGTTTTTTATAAGTCATTTTATTACCTACACTAGGCCCTCTGGTATGTAGCCGTTAAGTAGTCTAAAACGCGGTCGCCTTTGACTAATAAATATCTATATCTGTGCTAACTATCTTGGGTTGGGACATATTACGATTAAAACCTAACGTTACAGATACCTGCAAAGTCAGGGTACGGCTACAGATCTGAAAATAAACCCTCACTAGATACAATCTACTAATGCGATTCAGTTTAGGACCTAATCTGAATCGCGATGGGTCAGTTCCATAGAATAGCTGTCAAAAACTACCAACCCGAACCTAATTCGTAAATTTCGAGGATTTGTCTTTCTCATTCTAATGACGCCTTCATTTGAGTGACAGAGAAAAATCCTCGAAATTACGAATTTCGATTTTCGCAGTAGTAGGCCAGAATCGCATTTAAGAGGTCATAGTAGCCTCCCCCAAACCACAGGACTGAAGTTTATCAAACACTGCTGATCGAATACAAAGATCTAATTCCCCGGTACGAGCTTAGCATTACAAGTGGTCTAAAACTTGATGTTAATGAGTACGCTAGTTTATAATTAGGACTACCATATGACTGGCAACAGCCGGGAGTAAATCATAATTCATTTATGGGTTAAGAAAAACGGTTGAATCTAGTACGAAATCAATAGGGTTTTTATAATGGCCAAGCATACGACCACCTGGTGGTCTCAGCTACGGTTGTGTATTAACGCTTGTAACTAGAGAGGTGTTATATTCTTAGGCGACCTTAGTAATAAGAAACAGATAACACAAAAAAACTAAATAAGTTTGCTGTGGTAACAAAAAGCTTGTAGTACTATATTGTCTCACTCGATAGAATCAACCCCCATCCTCATTGACAGTATTCATAAATAAATTGAAATGTTAAATAACTAAGTTTTGGATAGCATACTGTTCCTTTTATCGCTACGCTTTAATAATGCATTTAATTTACGAGGATAATATTCTACAGATTCGAGTGATTAGATTAGGGTAAGTATTCTGTAGCGTACTGTGGCGTATAGGGGCTAGACTCCCGTGTAGCGTAGGCGTAATTAGCTACATTAATATAAGCGAAACTTGAAAGTTTATCATGCAATAAAATAATCAACGAGCTTACTAAACAAAACAGAAAAGAGTGTACCTGCACTACTTTGTATACAGTATGGCTAAAGAGCTCTTGTAAGAAATATGTCAAATTATGTAAATGTGTAATTCCTTTCCTTATTTATCATAACCGATTCAATATTTTTGCACCTGACTCTATCATAATGTACCTAGAGTCTATGAGTCTAGTCTGAACATCTTTTTTCAAAAATAATAAAGTTTAAACGCAAACCTTCATGCAATAACTAAGTAATTGAACAAGTTAACATTGAATGTAGGGTAATCAACTTCAACAAACCTTTTTACTTTAATGGCATTCCAACATTAAGCATCGCAGACAAGCGCAAATTACACGAACAAGAGCTGGCCGCAATACTTACACTATCTTAATTCTCAATCCGCTACAAATTCGCACCAAAGAAAATCATGAAAACAAAACAAGTCTCCCTTTAGCGCTTCCTGCGACAGAGTGGGACGACACGAAACTGAAAGCACTGCTCTACAAACAACTTTTCAGAATTCACAGTCCTAACTTCAACTGAAATGTCCTTTACGGCTAATTCGGTTCCGAACTAGAAAAAGTACGATTGGGAATGACACTGGCACTTTGCGACTGGAAGTTGAATTAAAAAAAAAATGTTTTAAGTGGGAGTTTCGTGAATGAAAATAAACAGACGAGCGGCGCCCGGCCGACATTGACGCGCGTACGGCGACCGCGCTCTAACTACTAAACTTCGGGTGAACGGAACGTAGGAACAGTGGACTTTTAGTGCATGCGCCGGTGGCTGGGTGTGTGTCTGTGTGTAGCGGCGTGTGTGTGTGCTTGGCGCTTTGTGGGTTATTATTGTCCACGCACAATGAGTGCGTATACAAGGATTGTACAAGAAACAATTATTAGGTTAGGGTGAAAAATTATAAACTTCAAAATAAAAACAAACAATGTGATAGAACACAATAAAACTTAATATTTAAGTAATGATAAATTGAAAAAGCACACCCGGTTAGATCATAGTTATAAAGAAATTGGTTTTTAGATGTTTCCCGATTGAAAACCTAAGTTATTTCCATGATTCAGCCTCTTTTATTAAATAAATATGCAAATATATATTTTTTAATTTTCTAATTTAGTTGTTTTCAATTTTAGATGTATGGATTAAAATCTAGTGTGAAAAAGAAATACAAGTGCACCGGATTTTTTATATAATGAGTCGAAACAGCAACTAAAAGCGTGACAAAGTGGTATGAAACTATTTCTTCATTTCACTGCCGATATAAATTTCGTTGATTTTGGGTGCTTAAATTTCTTACAAGAAGTAATATTGAGGTACTAGCTATTACTTACCGGTTTACAATGCTGACATTGTATTTTAAATTACATGAATTTTAATTATAAATAATATTAAGTAAACTGCTGCAGTTAAAATAAAGCAAATGCGGTTTTGGCTTACGTACTTTAGTGTATCAATATTACCTTAAAGTACCTATATAACCATTTATATTTTAGAATATTTTTTTACATAACAGTATTCAAACCCTTATAATTTATTTATTATACTGCATATTAGCACATCACAATGATTTTTATATTCATCTGTGTTATTGTTACTTCCTCAGTTTCCTCGCGTACCTAACTCTTAAGTACCAACATCCGCAACAAATGGACCCATACATTTCACATCCCCTGTCCTTACCACGAGCTGGCAGTGTAAAAAAACTTTAATCATGTTTGCGTGATTTACACCGTTATTACCGCTCGTACTCGCTACTGCGCTTATTGGCGCAATCGAGAGGGATACGGTAAGTAGAATTGAGATAACACAAATCGTTGCCAGTAATGTTGCCAACACAAGGACCACTTTATGTCTTATCTCATTAACGAAACCATTTCGTCTTACCTCAACATACCTATTTTGACACATAGCTCACGCTCACAACTCACAACACATTAGTCCAGAGAAGTTACGATATTCTCAACATTAATTTACAACACAAATATATTTGCTTATAGTACGGTCAAATCGTACATTAAACTCGCAAAACATGTAGTAAAGCTGCATTTTTGGTATGATATTTAGACACCATAGGGCAGTATAAAACCACATTTTGCAAGCAAAAAAAAGTTGTGCTAGCTGCGTTATACGTGAAAAACTGTGAAATTTACTGTCTATTTTTAGTTTCTGATTTTTATAAAAAAAGCCTTACGTTTTTTGACAATATGTATCAAGTAACGTTTAAAGATGAATGAATTTGTAACAAGATGAGATAACATGCATTACCGTAGGTCTTATAGTTTCAGAGATTCGAGACTTCAAATAGTACCCTGTTTTGTAAACTAGATAAAATGTTGAGTTTTGCTAACGTTTTTGGTTTAATATCGCCTTACCTAATTATGCTACGAAAAACATGAAATAATTATCTTATAGCGCAATTAATATTCTTTCATTTAAGGGTAAAATCAGGTCAGTAAACTTTGCAATTGAAACTAAAAACGCGAAATTCAAAAAGCAGGAGGTCCGCTATCAAAGTTTTTTCATACAAATGGCAAGTCGTGATGCAAAGCTGCAATTTTTGTATATTATATAGGCTCTATAGGGATGTACGAAAATGCATATTACAAGAAAACAAAAAAAAGGATTTAGGTATCCGTAAATAACTGAAAAAAATTCGGACATTTTTAGTTTTTGACGTTTAACTAAAAAAACTATAATTTTTGATACTAATTGCTATAAAACTATGAAAGAATATTACATTTGAAAGGATTTGAGCTACCTTGCATTACCCTAAATTATATAGATTTAGAGATACGACATTTCAAAATGTGCCCTTCATTAAGTTAAGTATACCTCGTATACCCCCAACCTATAAGACTTACAGTAATTGTTATCGGCTCAATTTGTTCCAAATTTAATGTAGTTATTATCTACAATTACTTTTTTTTCTTAGCGCGAACGTTTTGCCAATATTTAGTGAATAGCTTTACGTATAATGTAACCTAAAATTTGTTTATGTTTTGATAAAAGGGCACATTACGAAATGTCGTATCTCGAAATATATATAACTTACGGTGATGCAACGTAGCTCAAATCCTTTCAAATTTAATGTTCTTTCTTAATTTTATAGCAATCAGCATCAAAAAGATAATAGATTTTAAGTTAAACGTCAAAAACTAAAAAAAGTGCGATTTTTTTTCCGTTTTTTACGTCCTATGCCCAAATTATTTTTTTGTTTTTCTTTTAATATGCATTTTCGTATATATCTATAAGGCCTTTATAATATACCAAAATTGCAGCTTTGCAACTCGACTTGCGATTTGTATGAAAAACTTAGATAGTGGGCCTCCTGCCTCTGGAATTTCGGGTTTATACTTTCAACTACAAAGTTCACTGACCTAATTTTACCCTTAAATTAAAGAATATTAAGTGCTTGTAGCTATGTTTTTCGTAGCATAATTAGGTGAGGCGATATTAAGTCGAAAACGTTAGCATAACACAAAATTTTATCTAGTTTACAAAAAGGGGTACTTTTTAAAGTCTCGAATCTCTGAAACTATAAGACCTACGGTAATGTATGTTAGCTCAACTTGTTGGAAATTTATTAGTCTTTAAACGTTTGTTTACATATGACATCAAAAAACGTAAGGTTTTTTAATAAAAATCAGAAACTAAAGAATGGCCCTAAATTTCGCAGTTTTTCACGTATACGTACTACCCAGCTAGCACAACTTTTTTTTGCTTGCAAAATATGGTTTTATACTGTACTATGGTGTATTAATAACATACCAAAAATGCAGCGATACTACTTGATTTGCGAGTTTAGGGTAAAATTATGTACGATTTGACCGTACTATTATATCGTTTTCAAATATTATTCAGAGATGACTGCACTTTCCATAAGGAAATAAAATACATACCTATATAATGCTTCATACATATCTCTTGTGTACCTAAGTATTCAAATATAGATTAATTTATATTAAATTTTTTTAGGAATCAGTAAAATGGCCGCGTGGTGACGGCAGTGAGAATACACTTGTCACCACCCCAATTCTTCCCGTCGGTGTAGTAAGAGTCGGGTAAGGGATGGAAGTGTCACTGACTGAATAGACGAGACCTATGTCCAGCAGTGTACCGAAATGAGCTGATAATATAATTATACAGCGCGTGTATTTTATACGGGCGAATAATTAATCCAGCTTACAAATTGTATAAGATAATCATTTCTTTAAATTTTGTTGTTAATTAGGTGTAATGATCTTTCTAAAGTGCAAACCAGCTACAATGTTTGCCGTCCAACTGACATAACACTCGTATGATATTTAGATACAATCATATGTCTACGTTAATTAATGTGGCTACTAGTGGATGCAATACATTACGTGCTCAATTACTTTATATGAAAAAAAAACATTAATTTCCTAAAGAAATGTCTGTAAACAGGTTCCCTGGGTCCGATAGTAATCGCCATTAAAATATTCGCCCGTATCAAATACACACGCTGTATGTACCTACGAGTATTGCAATTAAAATTATTTCTTAATTTATATGTATATGTATTTTTTCATATAAGTGAAAATAATATGACTGGACTTCATGGTAGGGACACAGTTCGCAGGGCATTGTTCGAGATGAATTAGTAGGGAGCTCATTAATGAGTGTATTGAACGCTCAGATGCATACAATTTAGTCTTCGGAAAGAAACAAAAGGCAGCCCCTTCACGTTGGAGAACGATTTCTTTGATGAATCACTACTAGTTAGCGGATAATAGGCGTATTGAGAGTAAAGGTATGTGAGTAATTAATATTAGATGTTTACCTGAGGATTACTAATTAGTATGCCACAAAATATATTATTAAGGTGTTACAATCTAGTCTGGTATCATGGGATTCACGAGACAGAGATACAAAGTTGAAATAGTCGTCATTCATCAAATACTCGGCTCGGCACCTAATACTGAAGTTCAAGAGTTCCTAATCTTGAATGAATTTGTAGTTCCTTTTCTATCCGTTGTTTTGACGGGCACCTACGGAAACCTACACTGAGTATGGTCTGGCATTTTCTACTTTTTTGTATACCTACATGCAAGAAATTGTGACTCCACTGGCATCGTACAATACACGAAAGAAAGAAAGAAGATTATTGTCACATTACCCGAAAAGTCTATTTAAACTTGGTAAATACCTACATAAAAGAGAAAATAATGCAAAGGTATCATCTGCTTTGTCAGCTTTCGTAGCCTAGTGAGTACCAACTCTGCCTACGTAGCTGGAGGTTCTAATCCCGACGAAGGCATTTATTTGTGGGTTTGTCACAAATATTTGTTTCTTGGTCATGGTTATTTTCTATGACTTTAAGTACCTATATGATGTGACTATCTATTATATATAGTTATTTTGTACCCACAAGACAAGGTCTAAAAAATCTAAATTGATTTGAGTACAAAGATGGTCCTGCAATATTTATTGTTTTATTTACAACAAACGATAAGTAAACAGCAAAGTGTTTTGCAAGCATGTTTTGAGTATGTAATATGTAGTTACCTAAGGTGTGAAATCGAATTGGAGATCAAAAATGTAAACAAATGGGATACCACCACAAAAAAATAATCACGAGACCCCTCTCGTAAACTAAAATCATTCAAATACTTATAAAAAATGCGTATTTACCACTGACGATACGCAGATTTTTTAAATATTTTACAAAGTTTTAATACAAAACATTAAGCGAAATATTTAATTTTTTTAATGATATATTTCGCTACTTTAAATAAAATATAAGGTGCTTAATTTATACTACTGGCAATGATAAGAAATCTTAAACATTTGGTTCGCAGTTATAACAATAACTAGTTTATTCGTAATTTAATACGGTAATCACACTAAGAACCATTTAAGAGGGTTCGCATTTATAACTATGTACTTCAAAAATCAAAACAAGAGGGTGCATCAAATTACTGTTTTATGAATTTTTACTCCCAAAATTTAGCATTACAAAGTATACAGATTTTAGTATTTTTACCTACAAATCAATCATTTTCATATTTTAATCGAAATAGATTCGATCGTAACTAAGATGAAGACTGGAATTCGTTCCCCGACTATCCTAAAGATTAAAGTAACACGACATTCGTTTTCAAACATTGAAAATTTCTAGGTTTTATTTTTGTAATCAGGAACCGTCGACACTCAGATGTATGTTTTTTATTGTCATATCCAAAAATATGTTAACGATTGTGATACTTTGTGTATCGAACATACTTTGACTTTCGCGTATCTACATCTACACATAAAACATTGTCTTAGGTTTAGTACCTGTTAGGATAGTTGTAAGTGAAGTGTTAAATAAAATAAAATAAAAAGTGTTAAAAACTACATTCGATATAAAACGTTTTAATACTCCTGGAATGTCACTTTAACATTGACTTTGTAATGTCATGTCATTGTCATAGATTGTTTACATTTTTGATCTCGAATTCCATTTCAGAGCTTAAGGCTGTTATCATTATCAAGTATCAGTATAATTATTATCTATTCGAAAATGTTAACAACAACTTAAATAAAATAAAACCGAAAGTAAGACAAATCTAATTGTTTGTGTATTATTGTATTGTAAATCAAATCGTAGGTACCTACATATTCCTAATTTTGTTTTTATGTATATCTACATTCATCCTAGTCATAAGTATAATGTATAAACCACAAGAACTTTATAAAAAAACTCATAATGCAAGGCTCTCGACAAACGGATAGACAGATTAGACAGGCAGAGAACGAAGAAATTCATCTGGTAGTGCAAATTTTAAATAAATAAATAAGTGGTACATACCCTTTTTTTCTGTAGAATGAGATCGAGCACCCTCAACAGAAAGCAAACGCTATCCCTCAAGGAATAGCAATTCCTATACTAACATCAATTTTGGTTTTACTGCAAGTTAACAAACACGAATAGTTCCTTCCTCATTTCTCAAAATAAAGAAATCCCTCGGAGCCCGCGTCTAGACAGCCGTTAACTGCGCATCTCGCCTTAACCTAATCTTACGTATTTTTGTTCCTTATATCTGGCTGTGAAATATTGCTTTGCAAATGATTTGATGTAAACGTAAATTGTGGTTTTGAATAAAAGTTTGAGAAAGTGTAGGTAAAATAAAAAATAGTAGATTGTTAACCAAGGGCGGAAAAGAACCCATTTAACCTGAGATATTTTTGTGCTCGTCCGTAGGGAGAGCGCGAGAGGTTCGAGGGTTAAATGGGTTCCTTTCTTTCCCCGTGATAAGCACTTTACTTTCATTCCGACTTTGAGGAAATTAAAACAGAATATCGTCCATTAAATACAAAAGCGACACAACTCAAAAACCGTGAAAAATGATTTTATTGCAAAAACGACATTATCAGCACTAATATTTTACGTGACACTAAGACACCTGTTGATTTGACGTTAGTAAGTATCAAAATTATGCAGGTGCCCTTTTTGCACTATCGCTCTTTCGAAACTTATTTCAGTGCTAAACTGCCATTTTGTCAGTTGCGACTCGACTGTCGGCCAAAACACACGACATTTTTGTGAAAAAGTGCCATGAAACGAAAAAATAAGTGATTACGTTAAAAAATATGTAAGCAAAGGTGCCATATTTATAGATGTGGCCGTTTTGAATAAAATAAATACGTAAATATTATGTTTCTTTATATAAAAAGGAGTCGCAAAACGGAATATGGCAGCTTTAATTTTAAAATATTCTCTTAAATTTGATTTTTCATTCATCAAAACTGCCGTATTAGGATTTGCAACCTTTTTGAATTAAAAATATATTCGAATGCATCAATCACAGGAGCCATATTTATACATGATGCTGTTTTGAATAAAGTAAATATGTATGGTTTAGATTTCTTTATAAACAAAGGAGCCGCAATACGGAATGATGAATTTCAAAAAAACATTGTTGCATTTACAACTGTTTTTAATTCAGTATAATATTAAAATCCATAAATGTACCAGATTGTATAATTCAGTATCTTTTGCATGACATCGTAAAAAATACAATAAATCTTAAAAAAACAGTAATTGTAAAACGTGGTACTTTGTATTGTGTTCGTTTTACTTAAAAGTATATTAGAGATTGTGTGGAAGATCACTGTGAATTTTGTGTACCTATAATTGCGACTACGAAGAAACAATAATGGCATAAACTTCGGATTATTAAGTATTTGTCATATTTTCCTATTATATTATTTGTATACAATACAAGTAAAACAAACAAAGATCTAACCCAGGTGTATGTTTTAACGAATCTAAAAACTTATATTAGTAATATTTATTTTTTCACTTTTGGGACTGCCAACATAGGGATGATGACTGTATTTAAAATAAATTATTAGACATTATGCACGGCATCATACACGAATAAATTATTACTAAGATATAGACTACAGTCATTATTGTACAGAACTTTTATGTAACTAATATAAGTGCACAAACGTGACGTTACTTTTGTGTATTTCATGTAAATCTTTCAAAAATCGAAATAAGATGTTGACTTGACTTGACAGTCATCATGCCTATTGCTTCACTACATAGGTAGTACCCAAGTACTTTAGCGCTAAACTGTCATGTCGTCTAGAAAAAAAAATTGTTACATTATTACTAATCATAAGTAGATTTTTAGGAAAGACTTGATTATCTCTGCAATTAAATATTGAAAGATATACTTTTGTATCGGTAAAAATTAAGTTCTTGCATCAATTCTAATGAAAAAAAACTAGTAAACCGTCAAAACATATCAATTTGCATCATTTAGTATGGGATCATAGTAACCACCACACAAATACAATATGTACACATAGAAAACAAAAATAACTAGAGATGTACTTAACCGATTTCTATTATTTACGTGCTTTTAGGTGGGCTATTTTCAGTTTATAGTAAAAATAAGTGGTATCAAAGTATTAATTCCATTCTCAACGATATAACTTTGATCGCGTTGTATTTATTTTATATTTATTAACTAAAAGTACCACATTTTTTTATATAGCTGGTTGATTCTTGAAGAAAACCGATAATTATATCTGAATTTTAAACTAGTACGTCCGTTAAATTCATCAAAATATGTAACCAAAGTTAAAATTAATCAAAGTAACCCCGGTTTACGGTACCTATAAACATGTTTTGACAATATGTAAGTAAAGAAACAGTAAGAAAAAGTTTTGTCTGGTTAAGTTTTGTTAAAAAAACAGTATCTCTCTGTTTAAGACATGATTTTATGTATGATTTAAATGAAATAATTGCTTATTTTTTTGTATTTGTGGCCTTTCATGGAAAAAAAAAATTCAGTTTTAATGTTACTTTTTTATGCAAAACGGACGTACACGCTCATAAAAGCTTGCACAGCACATATTACTTTCTAATAACCAAACACATCAAAAGAGGGTTAAAATACCTACAAATTGATATATAACACATATAATATTAATGCTGTAAAGAAAATTTGTGAACAAAAAACGAATACAAAATCTTTAAACAGCTCCTCTGTAAAAAGTATTTTTTTGACATGTGTCGCTTTTGTATTTAATGGACGATATATGTTTTCTTGTCTACTGCTACTGCACTTGTCGGTTGACCGAACTTTTTCATACAATAGAAAGATACGGGTATAGGTGTCATTCAGGTAGTGGTATGCGGCCTATATGGATTTTGCTAAGTTCTTACTACTGGCCATTCACTCTACCAATAGAGGATTTTAGCTTTTTACTTACTTAAAAATACTTTCCACCCTGGGGGAGGAAAAGCAATTTTCTACCCGCTCCATGAAAAAACTCAACTTTCTGAAAAGGAGGGATGAAAAATAATAAACAATTATGATATTTAAGTAGAAATAGTTATCACATTTTCTGTGGAAGTCAAAATTAATTAACAATTTAGGGTGGCGGTACCAGTGTCGGATGTGTTAAGTGTGTTTACACTTTTATTTGACGGGTACCAGTGACGGATGATTTTCAATCTAAGTCCTTGACAGTAAAACAAATGCATAATACTTAGTTTCTAAAGTAAAAACAAATGTACTTAGGTACTTATTTGTTAAATATGGAATCAGGCAATACATTTTAAATCAACTATTTCCTTCCTACTTATATTGTCATAATCTATGTATTATGATAACATAGGAAATAAAATCGATAATCCGCTTGTAGGTAATAAATTAATCACAATCAAACGTTTATCAAAACAAGCTTTATCATATTTTCATGAACGCCGGAAAAAACTCATGCGATTCTTTGTAGTTGATGACTGAGCGTCAAAATAATTCGCCCGTGAAACCTAAATCCCATGTCGACTTGGAAAAATATTTATACAGCGCATTCGCAAAATTTTATAATGAAACAAAGATTTATTTGAAAAATCTTAGTGACCACATCATCTTTCACAAATTTTTTATCGCGTTATTTACGATGAGTCATAAAACACACTGTCTTAACATTAGCCCATATGGTAGCAGAAGTTATGCATTTGCACAAATATTTGCATATATTAGGTACGTGTGAACACCAGAGTTATTCACAAACTTATACACGGTGAATTCGAATAAGCCGACAAACTTCACCCACACATTCCAAAGACAAAACACATTAACATAGAACAAATCACAAAAAAAAACCTTTGACCTACCAATTTTTTTAGTTTTTAATTTATAGCGGCAATGAGGCTCCAAAACATACAAGAAATGTGATTTTTTGACAAGGAAAGAAAAAAAAATGCGATTCTTGTCAAAATTTGTATTATTGTTAGTGGCTGTTAGCAAATATCTCAGGCATCTCAGCATTGTTCCGCATGATACCTATCAAATCTTGCCACCAAAATAAAAGAAAAGTCATGACCTACTTCAAAAACTAAGTCGAATCCAGAAGAGTTTATATTATATTGATTTAAACTTTCATGATTATCACTCATATTTTAACGACAAACGGGTCTTAATCGCATAAACTTATGTTTAATTTTATCCTGACGTTTCGGGCATGACGTTACACACACAGTCTGCCTGCGACCACGCCTATAAAATAAGAGTTCATATGACTTTCTAATCTCTAAACATAGTCAGGAATAGGGAATGCAACCCCGGGCTTCATTTGTATTGTATGCAATAACGGGATTTGACTTTATAAAATCCCGTGATTATATACATTTGAATCCCGTGTAGTCAGGAAAATGTAATGGTTAAGTACTCATAATCACGGTGTATATTATAGGACATGGATAATTGGATAGTAATGGCGAATAAGCAAACAGTATTTCTAAATCATGGAGTCACCATAGCGTAGCCCGGATGCTTCCATTTTCGACGTATCTAAGTATCTTGCCTATAAATTTATAATAACTTTTACGCGTTGAAATAATATACTGCATACGATACACGTGTGGAAAATTTATAAAAAATATGGCATAGTATTATTATTTTTTTAATATTTATCTTATAGGGATCCTTTCGGCTGTAAATATTACGCACGAGTCGTTAACCGCCTATGTGAAATGTTAAAAAGGGCGATATTAGTATGTATAAACATGCCAAAAATACGTGGGTACAAATTGCTTAAAGGTACCTATACCTATTTGCCGTGCGTATGAGTGTTACAGCATGACTGAAAGGAACGTATTATTCACGGTATATGACAAATTTCGAAAAAGCGTGAAAATAGCAGACAGTTGGTTTATTGTACTCGCAATAACTAATAGGGAACTTTCCTGCTAGGTGAGTCAATACAGGTTGAGACTACCAGGTCACTGTACCTACATATATTGTTTAATACTTTGTTGCATTTTACGGTAGAAATTAATTTAATATAAAGGTGCATTCAGACCAAACGAGCATTCGCTATTCTATCCCCCACTCTACGAAATCAACGAATCACGTTTTGTGTAACGATCGAATTTCGTAGAGTAGGGGGTAATGATCTAAGATCCTTCTTTGCCAATAACAATTGTACCTAAGCTTAGTGTGGCCAAAATGGGAAATCCTTATAGTATACCTGTGTCTGCCTGTCTTTACGTTACAAGTACCTATAATACTAAAAAACTAAGAGGCATATGGTCAATAAGATTTGGAATACAAATTATATTAGCTCCCTACAAATTTTTGCGTCAAATTAATAAAATAACATTTTTTCAGATTGTCAGTCAATAAAATAACATTTGTTCAGATGTCCCACATTGTGAAAAATTGTTACGATATGTTTGTAGACACATGTAGACACAATATGTATGTAACCTATCAATTAAAAATTCCACATAATTTTAATTTTATACGTAGTACCCACCTATAAAATTTCTTCTAATCTCAAATTTCTGACTAGAAGAAATTTTAGACCGGTGAAATATTTTTTTCCAAGATTAAATAGAGACTATCATTAACAATTCGCTTTGATTTACTACTAACTTATAATTTTATTTAATAGATCAATTTACAGCTAAATTGAAACAATAGGTAGTAACATACAGACAGCAAACAAAGTCATCCCAGGTAGAGGGTAACGGAGATTCTTTAAATTACAGGCCATTAGGTACTCTCTATTAAGTTAGAAGTATCGTATAAACATGATGACCATACAAAACACATGCGAAGTCGTGGGTCAAAGTCACGGCCTGCCAGCACGGTGGCGCCTCGGGCCGCAGCGGCACGTACGACGCCTTATTCGACGTGCAGACCGGACAATGCTCTATCCGCTTTCCTGTGTACTTGCCATGAGTTATCGCCGCGTTGTTAACACAGATTTCTTTCTATCTATCCCACTCGTACTCGTAGATGGTGCGAGCAAGCATAGCCGTATGATTTTGCAAGTATCGGTAACTTACGTTTTACTCGATACGTAAAGCAGGCCATCGCGCTCGCTCCTATATATGCAATTTCTCGGTTGTCTCCGAAGTGAAAATTGCTCAGCATGGCCATCCCTAGTATCCTGTTCACTCCTGCTCATGACTCAAGAATCATCCTGTATATATATATTTTAATTTATTTACCAAAAATGTTAACACAAAGTAGGTTCTTACATTAACTTGTCAAACTGCAGAAGCAGTTTGTTGGCAAGACAGCGCTCATTTTTTTTACAAATTTAAACTGTCTTGTACATAAAGGATTTACATATTTATGTATTTATTTATTTATGCCAGTGCGCACGGAAAGGCAACCCGCCACGGTGTTCAAAAAGGGACTTCATTGAAGAACACATAAGGTCCATTCTAGCTTGCATTCTAAAGAGTCGCGACAAGGTACCCCAATGTGCACTCACATATTTATAATAACAGTACTCGTAGTAGTTTATAGTAGTAGTAGTAGTAGTAGTAGTAGTAGTATATGTCAGTGCGAGCGCGATAGAATGCTTTACCGATCGAGCAAAGCATCGGCAGCTCATGATACGACTACTGTAGCCCTACCATGAGCTGCCGCTACGTTATTAACGCACGTTTACTTTCTATCTATCCCGGTCGTACTTGCATATTAAGGTGCGGTTAAACTAAAAGAGCATTCGCTGTTCTAACCTCCCACTCTACGAAATACGATCGGTACACAAAACGTGATTGGTTGATTTCTTAGAACGGGCGCTAGAACAGCGAATGCTCTTTTAGTTTAACCGCACCTTTATCGGCGCGAGCGAGCCGAATAGGGTATCTCATGGTACGGCTACTAGCGTTCTATGCCTCTTGATCGCACCAATATGAGCGGGATGGACAAGTTTGTCTTCGTTAAACTCACGGTGCCAACTCGTGGTAATCACATTGCGCCGCTACCATAAAACTTATCTGATTTTGTCACTCAATCGAGTGCGAAATAGCATTGTACAAATGTACAAGTAGCAGAACATTACCATAATTTCCAAAAATTACTGGAAATTTTCATAAAATTCCATAAGTTATTATTGAGTATGTACATTCTCTTCATATTTAACGTAAGTTAATACAGGCGACTGTATTCAAGTGCCCATGCCATGAAAGTTGACCCTAAGGCTTGGCAATAAATGTGCAAAGAATAATACTGAGACCTTTCTGTGAGAACATACCTAATAACAAGTTTATTTTCGGTGCATTTGCTAGTTGAAAATTATTATAAAACTGTTATTTTGTATGCAAATACGTACGCAATGCATCATGCTATTTCGGAATCAAAAGTAAAATATCTACATTCCACCATTTCCGGAGTACGAATAGTTTGAGGTCTGGCCGATTACAATAATCACCAGACATAGAAGTCACGGGGTTATGAATAACATTTGACTAGAGACTTCCGGTGATTATTCGATAAGATATTATTTCTTATGACAGAATTAACATTATGAGTTTTAGATACATTCCTCTAAATTAGGCTTAGCTATTTATAGCAGCTGAGGTTCGAAGCTTACATTGGATGGAAATCTGTTGAATATTAAAAAGTAGTTGGGCATTTTCGCGAGAAGAGATCCAAAAAAAAATTTTTTTAAGGTAGGTAAATTTAATTTTTTTCCTACTCAGAATTACGAGTTCTTTTAATCTAGGAGAAAAAAAGTACAAGAAAAAAATGGTCCCACATTTTTCATTCATTTTACATGCTCTCCACTTTGTAACCGCTGTACAAAGTGTTTGAAAAACGGTTACGTAATAGAAACAAAAAGTTGGGACACTTTTTTTCTTCTAGTAGGATCGAAAGAGCTCGTGATTCTGAGCAGGAAAAACATAAAATTTACCTGTTTCAGAAAAATTAGTTTTTGGATCTCTTCTCGCGAAAATGCCCAGTTTATTGTTAAAGATGAGTTTTATAATTCCAAAAAAATACCTAAGTAACATTGCTGGATTGTAATCAACATATTTTTGTTATTTTCTACTTATCCGCTGAATTTATCAGCTAATGGATGAATATCTGAGCGTTTCAACCGCCTAATTTTGGTGGCATCATTTTTGCCTGTACTGCTTTGTCATTTGAAAGAGACACGGTACCTTATAAAAATGACGAAGTATAACATTGCAGACGTTTAGAATTTTCGGCAAAAACGATGCCACCAAAATTGGGCGGTTGAAACGCTCAGATATTCACCCTAATATGAAATGTCATTTCGATTTGAGTATTTACATTTACTTATCGTAGAACTTAATATCGGAAAGAAGTATCTAGTCAATTGACCGCGACTTCTAAACTTATGGCCCTTATGGGCTTATACATGTCAACCGGAAACCTTTAGTCGCGTTCAACAGCATTTTCAAAGATTATTATGTTGTGGAATTTTAACCTCCTGCCGCCCAGACAATAAATTTTTCAAATTAATTTTGAATTCATAGTGTAGGAAATAGAATAGAATTTCTTTTGTTTCAGGAGACCTTTTTATAGGCCTCTGGGCGGCTAGAGATTAAAGGATAATATGTATTTGTATATTTCTATTAAAATCAAGAATACATAAACAGTGAGTGAGAAACAGAGAAGTAAGTGCAGTTGCAGATAAGTTGCAGTATGTACATAAATTCACACAATCACGCGTACTTAATCTACATATTTACATGACTATAAACGATGTCGGTAACAGAAGCGTTGAGCGGCATTCTCAAAGCTACTGCGTAAATGTATTGTTGAATTTGTTATTCTAGAGTAAGCCTTATATGTGACAATTATAGCTCTCTCGGCTGCCCATCATGGCTATACCGGCTCTACCTGTTTACCCAACAAAGGCAATAACAGATCCTTATTTCACGTTGCATTTCTCGAATTCTATCAAAGTACCAAATACAGCATTTGTGAAGTGTTCTAAGTAATTCAATAGGAAAATGTTGTCGATGTGGCTTGCCGCATCCAGACAGCGACAGCGCCTATTCTCTACTACGATACAGGGTCAAAACAACTAAAAAAAAATATTTTTAATTCTTCTGCAAGTTAGCTTTAAGTTGCATGCCTTTTCTTTGTTAAATTCTCTGTTTTATACCTACCATGTCCTTAAGTTGTGAAAATTGAATGAAGTCTTTACATAGTTATAATATATCTATAAAGTATTGGCCGACCACGTAACCAATTTTTCGCAATGAAAACTACAGCTGCGATGAATGTCAATTATAATAATCACTTACAAAATTATCCAAAATTCAAATACTCTGACCAAACCAGAAGGTAGGTATACAATTTCGATTCCCCTTAATCGAAGCGCTGCGCTCCGGTGATCTCACCGCGATTATGTTTACTTGCACTGTCTATTATTTATTTACCGTCTCCAAAACCGGTTGTAAATTTTGTGACCGATGAGTACGTCGCTAATTTCCAAGTACTTGACCTACATCCATGTTGGACTACCGTTAGCGGTGAGTCAGGGGGTCAGCACTTTTACAGCTGGCAGGCAAATTGATTGATTAATCCGTTGATTTATTGGTTACGCAATCTTTTGACTGGGTTTCGAACTTGGAGTTATAGGTACGGTAAGATTTACACCTCATGCATAATCTTGATGTCACCAGAAATTAAGTAGGTACAGTTTGCTGATGAAAACTGTGTAAACTTTTATAAATTGTAGGTAGCTAATGTACCTATTACTTTAGTATTACTAATAGAAGAATTTATAGAATAAAAAAAATACTGGTCAAGTGCGCATCACACTCGCGCACAAACCCGCTGCGTGGTTCCGTAGCAGCAAATATAAAAATACAGTTAAATCAACAACTTAGACAGGACTGTGTTCAACCCAAAAATCATTGAAACGATGCACCACTTTCTAGAAATCTTTACATAATTTTAAAAGGCTTTTCCATTTATACCGCAAAGGATTATGTAACGTATGCGGAGTGAAATTTGTACAAATTTTAAACAAGTAAAAACAAAATAAAAAAATTAAATTTAACTTGTGTCTCAATGCTAAATTAATTTGTATACAATTGTTAATTAAATTGGATAGTTTTGTCGGGTTTGGCATCTTTCTTTAGAAATTATGGCCAATTGAGTAGAACAATGTCGCATAACTGCATGTATTTTCCACAAGACACATTTGCTAAGGCCAAAATCGACGATGATTCTGATTTTTTAGAAGAAGGCAAGATTTGAAACACTGTTTTATAAAAATCTCGCATTCTTTTCGTTTCCAATAAATGATATTAGAAACCCTAGTGTAATGTAACAATTTGGCTACAGCCACTTTTCAGAAAGAGCTCGAATAAAGGAAATTACGTTAACCCGAATCACAAAATCGAACAGGGAGCTCAGAAATACTTCTAAATATGACAACAAAATTGATGAAAAACATCCTCAAACCATGGGCATTACGAAACATAAACAAAGAGCAAGCCTATCAACACGGAAAATAAAAATAAACAACTTTGAAAATATGACTTCGCCATTTGATCAAAAAGTGTAAAAAACACTGCTTTTTCAGTAACGGATGTCACGGTGAACGACTTATAGCTAATTTCAATTAAATATTTTTAGCATAATAAGTAAGTATCAATAGACCAATTAACAAGAATATGAAATATAATGAGCAAAGGATTTTTATTTAAAAAGTTTTCCTACAGAAGATAAAATTAGAGGCAAGAAAAATGCTAACATTTGTTTTTTCGACATCAATGGATAAAGTATCATAAAACTAAAGTTATACACTTTGGATTCAAGTAGTTTTTATCTTGCATGAATACTTGTTAAAATCGATATTAAAAAACGTACATGTTCAAGAAAATAATAATGATATCATTTATTTAATATAATATTAAACTTTGTGCAGATTTCATTCCGCATACGTTATATCGAAAAAAAAAGACTAAAATGTGTTTGGATGGCCCATAATTTAGTACTTATCGTTGTTGAATAAAACTATTGTAACTACCTACTCGTATACTATGACTTTGACTTTACACATATGCTAGTGGATGGACTACATCGATGCACCCACGATTGAATAAAAAGGCATTAATGTAATCTATCAGTACATTGAATGCTTTATCCATTTACACAAAACAACATTCACTTTCAAAGTTAATAAAAAGACGAGAGATATCAATCGTCGATTCATGCTAACTAGGACCCAACAGATGTGGGGCAGCATTACACTGAAGATGACACGACCCAGCAACAAGTTTTTTGTACCGACTACAAAAAAGCAAATTGTACATCCATTTAAGGAATGCATTTCGATACTCGTATTACTCGCCGATGTTCGGTTACATTGTATTTGATGTATGACATCGTTAGGAATTGCCTAACCTGATCAAAAATAGCTTAACGGCAGATCAGCTCCACACAACATGGTCTGTTTAGTGGTGGTAGCCTTTGTAAGTCCTGGTCTATTAGAAATAGTGTTTAAGAATATTAACCTAATTGTTGAAATAATAGTGAGGCAGACAACTTCGTTTGTTTCGAATTTAAACGAAACTATATACAGGGTGTTTGGTTAGCGGTGTCGGAGATTTTAAGGGCTTAAACTACAATCAATTTCATCGATAAATTACCAAACATTTTTTTTTTGTGCCAACGATAATTAAATGGCGGCTATTTTAAAATTTCAAACACACGAATACGGGCGCACGTGATATTTCTGGAATTATAGGTTTGTTATCGGTCCTATCCTTGCAAAAAAAATCTCGTTAGAGAGCTCATTAGATAAGCAAACTAATTAATCTAATCATTTGACTCAATTATTTAAACAACAAGACTACAAAAAATTGTTTAATTAAAAATAGTAAAAAATTCACCTTAATTTTTCAATTAATTTAATTTTGCATGAAAACTAGGTCGTTAAGATAGGTTTTTGGTGTTGTTATTTATTAGTACAGTATGTTAGCTAAAAAATAACACCATATTTACAGTTATACCTTAAGTACGTTAGGAATTACAAGTGCTCAAACATACACCAAAAAAGCTGCATTTAGCGTCCCCGATGCAAAATCCATAAACAAATGAATGTCAGCCAGTGTACTGACTAGTGAAGTGGCCGCCTTCCATCCACCCAGTGCATGTTTGAGCACTTGTAATTCTTAAAGTACTTAAGGTATAACTGTAATTATGGTGTTATTTTTTAGCTAACATACTGTACTAATAAATAACAACACCAAAAACCTATCTTAACGACCTAGTTTTCATGCAAAATTAAATTAATTGAAAAATTAAGGTGATTTTTTTACTATTTTTATTAAAAAAAAATTTTTTTATCCTTGTTGTTCAAATATTTGAGTCAAATGATGAGCTTAATTAGTTTGCTTATCTAATGAGCTCTCTAACGAGATTTTTTTTTGCAGGGATAGGACCGATAACAAACGTATAATTCCAGAAATATCACGTGCGCCCGTATTCGTCTGTTTGAAATTTTAAAATGGCCGCCATTTAATTATCGCTGGCACAAAAAAAAATGTATGGTAATTTATCGATAAAATTGATTGTAGTTTAAGCCCGTAAAAGCTCCGACACCGCTAACCAAACACCCTGTATAAACAACTCTATTAATAGTACGCATTATTTAAACTATCGGTAATTTTTACTTGTGTAAGTACACCAAGACTTACGAGGGTTATTAATTCAGACATTCTTCGCCGGAGTCACAATATTATCACAAATTTTACAAGCATCACTCAAACTATGCCGCCTTATAGCGCATGTACTTATTTGTCGGCCATACCAGTGACTTGTCAAATTATATTTAGGACATAATTTGCATTATGTTTCGAGCCGAGTGTACCGTTATAGGTACCGAGATAAGAATTCGCACTTCTTTTGTAATGTAGAAATTAAAAAGGTTTCCGGGTGTTATACTTGGTGCCAAAAAAAATATTTGCACATTTTTATGTGTCATTGCACTGGCTGGCTGGCTGGAGACTGCTCAAAAACAGGATGAAAGGAAAAATGGAAGAGAGTCATTTGTCCAGCAGTGGGACAGTACCTTATAGGCTCATATGAAATTACTCGCCAAACGGCAAAGCTTTTCCGGTATGCGTACGTATTTCCAGCCCACAAAATAATCTTGCAAAGATTCACAATCACACTTACAACATCGTCACTGGATGATAATGTGTGTGATACAACTGTTACACGCACATACATGAATCATCTTTAATAAAGTATCAACAAACCTACATCTGTTTCAATTGTTAACTGAGTAGCTAGCAAAAATACCTAACGGTCATTGAGGTACCTAACCATCGTAAATTAATTATATAAAAGCCAGCGATACACACAGTTGACGAAATTCTGGCGACGCTAGCTGATAGGTGCAATTGGCCAATAAAAATATTGCCCACCATAAGGCTGTCAATTGACCGGGCATTGCATCGGAAGGAAGATATATTATATGCTGGTCTTCTCTGTAGCAATAAATTCTGTCTTTATAGCTTCAATTTTGTAAAAGATTTTGTTGTCCAACAGTGTAGATATTTATTATGATCCAAATATTTATTGTCATTATAATTTTGACCTACCATTGCAACACAATGTTACTTTGATGCGGGTCAATCTTATTCAGTTAAACAATGTTTCGAGAATATTATTGACTAACATCGATATTTTCATGTATTTAAGATAATATATGTTTGCAAAAGAAGATGATATCACACGTTGAAAATATCAAGGCTATTAGTAAAATATCCGTAGGCACTCGTATTGTAAATTTTTTTATTCGTACACGTATCACGTATCAGTAAAAATAATGTCATTAATTAGCCTCAAGAATTGATATAGGTAGGTACTAATTTTACGATAAAACAATGAACTGTACAACTAGGTTACCCGCTCTACAAACCTTATGTAATCATTGTAATCAAATAAATATATACAGGCTGTTAACGTTTGTCCATAGAGATGAACAATGTTTGTTTTTCCGACTGGCAAATCATTTTTTTGTTCTCTTGAAAGTATGGTACAACTCCTAGAATTCAACTTGCGTCCGTAACGGATTAATGTAACCTAGTCTAACCACAAATTAATTGTACCTGTGGTCGAGACGCGGCGTTACAATCCTCGTGTCAGTGAGTCAGCCGCGGGGAAGGACCAAACACAACGTAAAATTAGTTCGAAATAAACGCGAACATCCGCTAACCGTGTTATATTATGTTCTTATAAAATAAGTGACCCAGTCTCACATAGACGTCATATAAGCGGAAACTCTCAGGCTAACAAATGATTAACTATACTTATAGGAAAATTGACAGTATTGAGACTAAGATAAATTAACCCTAAAAGACTGCAATGCAATATCGATGCATGATCAGGCGACCATTTATATTTTGCTCATAAAATCGAGGTATCGCAATACTTACCAGTATTGAGAAGTGCAGACATCTATTCAGATTCAGAACCGTGAACTATGATACTCGTATACCTACAGTGAAATAATAATATTATATCCTGGTAGATATGTAGCTAACCTAAATCAAATCTATACTTAAATGTGTTACGCTAGCAATAGCCTAGACGTACCTAGTAAGTACCTACATACTAATATTACCATATTTTTCCCGGACACGTACATAATCTTGTAACAACAAATAAAAACAATTATTGCCCATTTTACTGGGCATATATTATAGTTTTCGAATTTCCGTCCTTCAGAAGTAATTCAGTAGTAGGGTACTGTTACTGCAAAAAAGTGTGGCTTATTCTTCAATGAATCCATTAATCCATATAGATGTTGTAAGTTGTATAGAAATACACCATAATATTGTTAAATTCTGAATACTCCCCTAGACACATTAATCTGGATTATGTAGCATGACAGTTTAAGTAGCAATAACCAGCAAGAAATGCAACTGTCCAGGAAACTTAAATCTCAGGTAGTTGACAAGATATCGTATTTTAGCATAGTAACTAACAATGCTCGAGGTCAGAGGCCCTACCGCGAACCACGAACGAAGTGTTACCTTCCTGTCACACTTATGTACAAATTCTAGAGTGCGACAGAGAGACAAAGCACTTCGTTTGTAATTCGCAGTAGGACCTCAGTTAATTAGAGGAACATGCTCAACGCTTGTTAGGAAGGACATAAAGTCGTCGTAAACACAGGGTTGAACGCTTCGATATGTCCTCATATTATCATCGTCAACGATATTGTAATGTCCCGAATATATGGCAAGTTCACCCTTCATGACATAAAGTGACAGTATGAATGCCATCCAATAAAGTTTGTAAACAGTGAGCGGCAAATGAAATTGACTGTCTTTGTGTACTTTTTGTGCTTATGCTGGTCTCGTTCTGTGTATGTTGTTGTATACTGGCACTTCAACATTTATTCTGTAACACAATTATAGCTAAAAGAATTAAAAAATATACCTTGTGACATCTTACACAAATCGACCTAGTCCCACGGTAAGCTCAATGAAGGCTAGTGATGTGGTTACCAAGCGAAAATATATAATTATAATAGATAGATAAATATATAAACTTAAACACATAAGACAGCCATGACCAAGGAACAATTATTTGTGATAAATAAATACGCAAATAATACCCTCGCCAGGATTTGAACCCGGAATCTCCAGCTTCGTAGGCAGCGTTACTTCCAACTAGGCTACGGAGGTTGACGAAATGTGTAGGTAGTAGGTAGGTACGAGTAAGTGAACACGTAATACCCTAACCGCTTTAATTTTAAGTCTTGTATTAATTACGATCACACTCAGATCAATTTGTCCACTTTTTTCATACATCTTAGGTACGCTTTGATGAAAAATCTAAAGGTGCATGCAGACCAAAAGAGCATTCGCTGTTCTATCCCCCTACTCTACGAAATTCGATCGTTACACGAAACGTGATTCGTTGATTTCGTAAAGTGGGGGATAGAAGAGCGAATGCTCTTTTGGTCTGCAAGGTGCACCTTTAAGAACCTCTTAACCGCAGTATAAAGTGTATAGATACAATGTGTATTTATACTATACTATTTAAATCATATGTATAGCGTTAGACACTTTGTTAATAATGTGCTAAATAGTTCAGTTCAACGACATCGCCAATTGATGGTGACCTAAATGTTCAAATACGAGTAACTAACTAACTATAAGTAATATAATTCTGGAAGACCATCATTGCAAATTACTTCAGCCCGTAACGTTACGGCGTTGATTGCGCCATACCTACTCGATAAATCGACAATTTTATTATAGCGAAGTAACCGCGATTATACCCATCTGCAATGAGAGGACGAGGAATGTTCATATTGTTCATGATCAAGTCGATGTAATTTGTACGAACAATGAAATAATGATGGATTGCCGCTGTTTATAACTTAGGTAGCTCTAATAGTTCTTAGGTAGGTTAGCTAGGTACGAACTAGTAAAATGTCATATATTTTCTAATCCATTCGATGACGACAACGAGTATTAGTTTATATAGGTCCTAAGATATCAGCAATACATATACAAGGTGCCAATAGTTTTATTAATAAAATAGGTACTTTTTTATTTAGTGAGGCATTCAAAATACCAAAAAAAAAAGTTTGACCATAACTCCCATAACAATTTTTGTTTCTTTTAGCCTCAGGAATATGCTGTTATAATTTTTCTGTCTCCTCATGGTAGTACGGTCAAATCGTACATAATTTTACCCTAAACTCGCAAATCAAGTAGTATTGCTGCATTTTAGGTATGTTGTTTAGACACCATAGGACAGTATAAAACCATATTTTGCAAGCAAAAAAAAGTTGTGCTAGCTGGGTAGTACGTGAAAAACTGCGAAATTTACGGCCATTTTTTAGTTTCTGATTTTTATTTAAAAAACCTTACGTTTTTTGATATCATATGTAATTAAACGTTTAAAGACTAATAAATTTCCAACAAGTTGAGCTAACATGCATTACCGCAAGTCTTATAGTTTCAGAGATTCGAGACTTTAAAAAGTGCCCCTTTTTGTAAACTAGATAAAATTTTGTGTTTTGCTAACGTTTTCGACTTAATATCGCCTCACCTAATTATGCTACGAAAAACATGCAATAATGACCTTATAGCGCACTTAATATTCTTTAATATAAGGGTAAAATTAGGTCAGTGAACTTTGCAGTTGAAAGTATAAACCCGAAATTCCAAAGGCAGGAGGCCCGCTATCTAAGTTTTTCATACAAATCGGAAGTCGAGTTGCAAAGCTGCAATTTTGGTATATTATAAAGGCCTTATAGATATATACGAAAATGCATATTAAAAGAAAAACAAAAAAAATATTTGGGCATAGGACGTAAAAAACGGAAAAAAATTCGCACTTTTTTTAGTTTTTGACATTTAACTAAAAATCTATTATCTTTTTGATACTGATTGCTATAAAACTAAGAAAGAACATTAAATTTGAAAGGATTTGAGCTACGTTGCATCACCGTAAGTTATATTTATTTTGAGATACGACATTTCATAAAGTGCCCTTTTATCAAAACATAAACAAATTTTAGGTTACGTTAAAGCTATTCACTAAATATTGGCAAAACGTTCGCGCTAAGAAAAAAAAAGTAATTGTAGATAATAACTACATTAAATTTGGAACTAATTGAGCCGATAACAATTACTGTAAGTCTTATAGTTTGGGGGTATACGAGGCTTCAAACATGCATTTATTTTCTTAACTTAATGAAGGGCACATTTTGAAATGTCTTATCTCTAAATCTATATAATTTAGGGTAATGCAAGGTAGCTCAAATCCTCTCAAAGGGTTTAGCAGCCTTACCGAACAAGAGTTGCCTTACCCCACGGATGAGGTCAATATTTTAGGTGGTGTACTAGCAGGACCTAAGAATACTCCATGCTTAATATCAGCTCTAGATCTTCTTTTGTTTTAGAGTTATTCAAGATAATGTAAAATATACAGGGTGCCGTTGAATATGGCATATTTCGTAAACTGTTCAAGTTAGATCAATTAAACAAAATTGTGTTTGATAACAATAAAATAGACTACAAAATGCATATTTTTAATCTGCATCTTGTCCTTATTTTTCATAATAAAAAAAGGGTTTTTGTTTTTTTTTCCATATTTTTTTTTATTTCACACGGAGGTACACCTACAAAAAAAATATGCATACATAGCCACTAATGTCCACTATATACATAAATTAAGATATTTCCATAAATCATCGTGCGTCATGCCAAAAAAAAAACTATTCCAGATGTAGTCGTTACTGGCATACAAATAAAGTACCAGTGCAGTGTGAACATAAGTTAGTGTGTAGGTACACAATCTCTTCTAATAAACATATTTAGAATAATCGACGGTGACATATCAAACGTTGCTATGTGTATACATATATATATATATATATATATATATATATATATATATATATATATATATATATATATATATATATATATATATGTGTGTGTATATTTATAGCTATTTGTATTTTGTGTTTATTTTTATATTCCTTAGCATCAGACCATTTTTCTCAGTTTTGCACCACCTACTATCAACTTTTACTTTCTTATCTCCTCTACCCATGGTTGTCTGGAAGAGATCGCTTTTTAGCGATAAGACCGCCTTTTGTTTACCTCTTTCAAACATGTATTTTATTATTTGTTTTGTATTTGTCTTTGAGGTGATATAAAGAGTTATTGTATTGTATTGTTGATAACATTTGACAGATAGTATTGTTTTCGACATTTGTTTTCACATTCCTATTCACATACAATCGGACCTTTTCGAAACTTTGGAAGATGTCGAAGTGTATTTACCGGACGAATGTATTTTAATTTATGGTGTATGTAAATATGGCAAAGGATGCTTTAGATTTGTAAATAGTCAATTCCAGCTTTTAGCTGTATTATACAGTTTTGACATTTCGTCGTTGATTATTCTAAATAAGTTTATTAGAAGAGATTGTGTACCTACACACTAACTTATGTTCACACTGCACTGGTACTTTATTTGTATGCCAGTAACGACTACATCTGGAATAGTTTTTTTTTTGGCATGACGCACGATGATTTATGGAAATATCTTAATTTATGTATATAGTGGACATTAGTGGCTATGTATGCATATTTTTTTTGTAGGTGTACCTCCGTGTGAAATAAAAAAAAATATGGAAAAAAAAACAAAAACCCTTTTTTTATTATGAAAAATAAGGACAAGATGCAGATTAAAAATATGCATTTTGTAGTTTATTTTATTGTTATCAAACACAATTTTGTTTGCTTGATCTAACTTGAACAGTTTACGAAATATGCCACTTTCAATGGCACTCTGTATATTTTACATTATCTTGAATAACTCTAAAACAAAAGAAGATCTAGAGCTGATATTAAGCATGGAGTATTCTTAGGTCCTGCTAGTACACCACCTAAAATATTGACCTCATCCGTGGGGTAAGGCACCTCTTGTTCGGTAAGGCTGCTAAACCCTTTAATATTTTTTCTACGTTTTCTAGCAATCAGTATCAAAAAGATAATAGTTTTTTAATTAAACGTCAAAAAGTAAAAGAAGTCCAATATTTTTTCAGTTTTTTTCGTCCTATGCCGAAATTCCTGTTTTGTTTTTCTTGTCATAAGCATTTTTGTACGTCCTTATAGGGCCTATATGATATACTAAAATTGCAGCTTTGCAACACGACTTGCGATTTGTATGAAAAACTTACATAGCGGGCCTACTGCCTTTTGAATTACGCGTTTTTAGTTTCAATTACAAAGTTTACTGACCTGATTTTACCCTTAAATTAAAGAATATTAATTGCGCTAAAAGGTAATTATTTCATGGTTTTCGTAGCATAATTAGGTAAGGCGATATTAATCCAAAAACGTTAGCAAAACTCAACATTTTATCTAGTTTACAAAACAGGGTACTATTTGAAGTCTCGAATCTCTGAAACTATAAGACCTATGGTAATGCATGTTATCTCATCTTGTTACAAATTCATTCATCTTCAAACGTTACCTGATACATATTGTCAAAAAACGTAAAGCTTTTTTAATAAAAATCAGAAACTAAAAATAGACAGTTAATTTCACAGTTTTTCACGTATAACGCAGCTAGCACAACTTTTTTTTGCTTGCAAAATGTGGTTTTATATTGCCCTATGGTGTCTAAATAACATACCAAAAATGCAGCTTTACTACATGTTTTGCGAGTTTAATATACGATTTGACCGTACTATGGGCACATTGTAGATAATAACTCGACTAGTGTAATTAATAGGATACGTTTGCTTCATTTAGCCAATATAACTTTACTGAATAAACTTATAATTTGATTCTGAAATTTCTACAGATGGTGATTTTTAGCGCACTAGTGCGAGAAGTGGTTAATTTCTTGTCAGGTCGAAACTTCGGAGGGCCATCTGCAGAGTTGGGCGTAATCAATTCCTTTTGGAATTAATTACAGGGTTACATTCCAGTAATGACGATTCCTCAGTAATGAATTACTAGTATAATAAAAATTACTGTAATGCTGTACTATGGTTACGCCTGTAATCCATTCCTTTGGGATCGGTATTGTAATCAGCTACTGTAATATTGAATCCACCGTAATCAAGTACTTCTGTAATCTGCATTACTTACAAAGTAATTTTGTTACTATTACTCGAAGAAATTGTTTTTGATTTATATGTCATTCTAGTTGATATCTGACATCCTAGCAGTTTCATGAATGTTAAAAACGTATTCTGAAAATGTAGTATATTTTTAAGATCCAAAATGGCGACAACTTTTTTTTGCAATCTTCATCATTATACTCGTTTTTGACTAATTCGCATACGTGGAATTCGATTTTCGGGTCCATTCTAAGATCCAAGATGGCGGCAACTTTTTTTAGCAGTTTTCATCATTATACTCGTTTCCGACTAATTCGCATACGTGGAATCCGATTTTCGGGTCCATTCTAAGATCCAAGATGGCGACAACTTTTTTAGCAATTTTCATCATTATACTCGTTTCCGACTAATTCACATACGTGGAATCCGATTTTCGGGTCCATTCTAAGATCCAAGATGGCAGCAACTTTTTTTAGCAATTTTCATCATTATACTCGTTTCCGACTAATTCGCATACGTGGAATTCGATTTTCGGGTCCATTCTAAGATCCAAGATGGCGGCAACTTTTTTTTAGCAATTTTCATCATTATACTCGTTTCCGACTAATTCGCATCCGTGGAAGCCGATTTTCGGGTCCATTCTAAGATCCAAGATGGCGGCAACTTTTTTTAGCAATTTTCATCATTATACTCGTTTCCGACTAATTCGCATACGTGGAATCCGATTTTCGGGTCCATTCTAAGATCCAAGATGGCGGCAACTTTTTTTAGCAATTTTCATCTTTATACTCGTTTCTGACTAATTCGCATCCGTGAAATCCGATTTTCGGGTCTATTTTAAAATCAAAGATGGCGGCAACTTTTTTTTCCAATTTTCATCATTATACTCGTTTCTGACTAATTCGCACCCGTGGATTCCGATTTTTGTGGGTCCATTCTAAGATCTAAGATGGCGGCAACTTTTTTTTGCAATTTTCGTCATTACACTCGTTTCTGATTAATTCACATCCGTGGAATCCGATTTTCGGGTCCATTCTAACATCCGAGATGGCGGTACAATGTTTTTCTTTTTTTTGTAATTATTGACATTGTAGTCGTTCTTACATACACGAATTTATCGTCAATTTAAGATCTAGGATCTATGGACCTACCTAGTGAAAATAGAATATTTGGATTCCACTTGCGTGAATTAGTCAAAAACTAGTATGACAAAAATTGCTAAAAATTGTGTCGCCATCTTGAATCTTCAAATGAACCCTAAATTCGGGTTCCACGTATGTGAATTAGTCGAAAACGAGTATAATGATGAAAATTGCAAAAAAAAGTTCAATAACATGCAAAAAAAGACGCTGCCGTCTTGGATCTTACAATGGATTCTAAATTCGGGTTCCACGTATGGGTATTAGTCGAAAACGAGTACAATGACAAAAATGACAAAAAAAAAGAAAAAAAATGTGCCGCCATCTTGGATCTTAAAATGAACCCTAAATTCGGGTTCCACGTATGTGTATTAGTCGAAAACGAGTACAATGACAAAAATGACAAAAAAAAAGAAAAAAATTGTGCCGCCATCTTGGATCTTAAAATGGTCCCTAAATTCGGGTTCCACGTATGGGTATTAGTCGAAAACGAGTACAATGACAAAAAAAAAGAAAATAAATGTGCCGCCATCTTGGATCTTAAAATGAACCCTAAATTCGGGTTCCACGTATGTGTATTAGTCGAAAACGAGTATAATGACAAAAATGATAAAAAAAGAGAAGAAAATTGTGCCGCCATCTTGGATCTTAAAATGGACCCTAAATTCGGGTTCCACGTATGAGTATTAGTCGAAAACGAGTACAATGACAAAAATGACAAAAAAAAAGAAAAAAATTGTGCCGCCACCTTGGATCTTAAAATGGACCCTAAATTCGGGTTCCACGTATGGGTATTAGTCGAAAACGAGTACAATGACAAAAATGACAAAAAAAAAGAAAAAAAATGTGCCGCCATCTTGGATCTTAAAATGAACTCGAAATTCGGGTTCCACGTATGTGTTTTAGACAAAAACGAGTACAATGACAAAAATGACAAAAAAAAAGAAAAAAATTGTGCCGCCACCTTGGATCTTAAAATGGACCCTAAATTCGGGTTCCACGTATGGGTATTAGTCGAAAACGAGTACAATGACAAAAATTACAAAAAAAAAGAAAAAAAATGTGCCGCCATCTTGGATCTTAAAATGAACCCTAAATTCGGGTTCCACGTATGAGTATTAGTCGAAAACTAGTACAATGACAAAAATGACAAAAAAAAAGAAAAAATTGTGCCGCCATCTTGGATCTTAAAATGAACCCTAAATTCGGGTTCCACGTATGTGTTTTAGTCGAAAACGAGTACAATGACAAAAATGACAAAAAAGAAAAAATTGTGCCGCCATCTTGGATCTTAAAATGGACCCTAAATTCGGGTTCCACGTATGTGTTTTAGTCGAAAACGAGTACAATGACAAAAATGACAAAAAAAAGAAAATAATTGTGCCGCCATCTTGGATCTTAAAATGAACCCTAAATTCGGGTCCCACGTATGTGTTTTAGTCGAAAACGAGTACAATGACAAAAATGACAAAAAAAAGAAAAAAATTGTGCTGCCATCTTGGATCTTAAAATGGACCCTAAATTCGGGTTCCATGTATGTGTTTTATTCGAAAACGAGTACAATGACAAAAATGACAAAAAAAAAGAAAAAAATTGTGCCGCCATCTTGGATCTTAAAATGGACCCTAAATTCGGATTCCACGTATGTGAATTAGTCGAAATCGAGTATAATGACAAAAATTGCAAAAATGTGTCGCCATCTTGGATCTAATGGACCCTACAGTCGGATTCCGACTGTACGTACCTGTATCATCATCATCATCATCATATCAGCCGAAAGACGTCCACTGCTGAACATAGGCCTCCCCCAAAGATTGCCACAATGACCGGTCCTGCGCCACCCGCATCCAGCGGACTCCTGCGACCTTCACCAGGTCATCGGTCCACCTTGTGGGGGGCCTATCCACGCTACGCCTTCCGGTACGCGGCCGCCACTTAAGAACCTTCCCGCCCCAACGGCCATCGGTTCTACGCGCAATGTGCTCCGCCCACTGCCACTTCAGTTTAGCGATTCGGAGTGAAAATAATATTAAAATTCGCACGTCCTAACATTAAAGTAATTAAAAAGTAATCTAGAAGTATGGTCAACGATTCCAGTAATTTTGAATCGACATGTTGATTCCAAAGTATTAGTAATGCTAATATGCTATAGATTATTACTGACTCCTTCATACGTCATTGTAATATTCCGTTTCACGACATTACATTACAAGTAATATGCTACCCATAAGTACATTACACAGTAAAATCAAGTAATATTGTAATCGGGAATTGATTACGAAATGCCCAACTCTGGCCATCTGTACTGAAAAATGTTGTAGAAAACACGTTAAAAAAGGAAACTTGTCAGGTTGAAACTTCGGAGGGCCATCTGTAGGCTTATGATGGTACCGCATCTAATCGTTTGTCGGCGTTATGTTCACGTTCTAACAAGTATGCAAGTGCGAAAGTGACACGTAGCCCGATAAATAGATAAAACGGGACCATCATAAGCCATCTGCAGTGTTATTCACTAAGGAAACCGCCTTGCTAACAGCGCTGTGTCAACGCTGCGGCAGCGTCGAGCCTAAAAATAATGCACTTTAAACGACACTGCGTCGAGCGAGAGTTACCGCCTACAGTTCGACGACGAGCTGTTCTACGTTAGTGAATACCGTTTTTCGCAGCGCTGCGCTCTACGTCGAAGTAAAGGCTGTCTCGTCGTCGAGCTCGTTGACGAACGCAGCGTCGAATGTGTGAATAAGAGAATAGTTGTACTGAAAAATGTCGTACAAACCACGTTAAAAAAGGAAATTCATTTTTTCGCACTTATATCGTAATGTTCTATTTTGAAATACTAGGGAAACTTTTTCAGTTGTTTCCATAACCGCTTTCGCATCGACTAAGCACAGTGAGTCACAGGGTTCTGTTGGGTTTTCCCAATAAACAAAAAGCATAGTCACGGAACTAGGAATCCGTGAGTGGACAGGTGACCGCTATACTCGTGTCCACTAATTGGTTGTACGCATCTTGATGACTCCGTGGAGTGTTAAATCTTCTGCGTCACGTCCGCAAGACTCTTGTAGGTATGGTGGAATTAATGAAACAAGAGTAGAGTAGTATTAATTATAAGTTATACGAGTAAGTGGTGTTTAACATTGTAGGCGGCTAATTGGCTAAAATCTACAGAAGCAGCTGTAGCTGTAGCTAGTACCTGGATGCTAAGCTAAGTTGCCAATCGCTAACGCTGGGTAGCGTATCGTAGTTTTCCCTCTCTGTCACTCTTTCATACTGCGACAAAGACAGTTAGCTGCCTTTCGTTTACGATTGACGATTAAGCGTTAGCGATTGGCAACTTGTCTGCGCCCTATGCTACGATTCACAATTTTGCTATCTCTTATCTCTTTTTAACTTTAATCACGACGTATGAAACGTCAGGTCAACGTATGAAACGTCAGGTCAATATTGAACGTAAGTTTACGCGATTAAGTCCAGTTTGTCGTTATAATATAATGATACAAGATATTGCAATGCATCGACTATAATCATCAAATGAAAAATTTTAATCAACCGATGTCTCCAAGATCCCATCATCACAACCCAACTTGGTACTAACAGCACCATCTTGGTTTATTCTGAAGTCGGTTAAAAAAATAATTATCGAAATCGGTTAACGTGATATCGAGTTATTCGTCCATTTGTCGTGCCCATGGCTGATTTAAATTTAAGACTTATATATATGGTATTATCATGGATGCCATAGTCAGAACTGGAACAAATTAAAATGGAACCAATTGGTGAGCATCAACTTTCAAATAAATAAAAAAATCACTAAATTGGTTCACCCAGTCGAAAGTTATGAGGTAATAACAGAAAAAACATCGTTTTTACTAGCGACCATCCGAAACAACAAAGTTTTGTACATTTAAACACTGCCAGCACTCTTTCAAAGTTCAACACCAGACAATCTTAACAAATGAGCTGACTTTATTGAGGTTGCGATACAAGATGACAATCAATATAAAATGTCACCACACAACCCCTTACGGTTCTTATGCGGTGTCATTTTTATCTTCTGATAGCGACAAAAGACACGTGGCGTGGGAGGGATCCGGCCCCTAGCTGCGAGTGCATGTGACAACCCATTTGCTGGAATGGGTTTTCACTCGTACGCCAATGATGAAATTTGCATCCAAAAAAACTGATAGGGTCTATGAAAAACTACCCTCATATTCATAAACCTAAACGTTTAGATATTATGATATCTGTTCTCCTGTTGCTATTTTTTATGTTATAGGTACCTACCTAATTCTGGATTTTCCGTTGGCAGATTGGTATAGTAGGTGTTATTAATAATACAATTGTGAATGAGGTTTTATTTTTAATAAATCAGTTACGATATGATTTAATAGTATGGTAAAATTGGTGAATTTAAATGAGGAAAGATCCTTATTAAAATTCAGCAGTATAATATGTCAGCTACTTATAAGCTGAAAGTGATTTGAGTTTCTAATATGCACTATGCAGGTATTGCAGGTACATAATGTACCTATCTATCCACGCATTCGCTTTGAGATTTTAGTTGAGCTTTATTCCTATGTGAAATAAGGGTGACCCCTGGCGGGTATTTCTCAGAGCGTAAACGGACATCTCATTCATCTGGTCACGTTTTTTTGGAAGTGGCTGCATCTTTTGGTACCATTTTCGATCGTCAGATACAGCACCCATTTCTCTATAAGACAACCAAAACCAACTTCAAATCATTCAGCCACTTCCAAAAAAACGTGCCCAGATGAATTGTCCGTTTACGCTTTGAGAAATGCCCTGGCAACCACAGTTACCGAAAGCAAGTGACCAGTAGCCATACCATGAGTTGGAAAGTAAAGGATACGTTAGGTTTTACTCGATACGTAATGCATTCCATCGCGCTCGCACTGACATAAATTGGAGCGAGCGAGATGGCCTGCTTTACGTATATTTAGAGAAAAACCGAACGTTACCTTACCAATACTTGCAAAGTCATGGTACGACTACTGACCGGAGTATATATGAAGGGTCCTCGGAAAGAATATGTCTAGGTAGTCAATTCAAATTACAGAAGGAAAAACCACCTTGCTTTTAACAGAATGAGATGTGAATTTGCCCTGATTATTTTTAAGCTTTGGACATGTTTTTTCTGTGGACCTTTCATCTCGTCCGTTTCTGCACTCTTAGTTACACAATACTAGCTACAATAAATTAGTTTAAATGAACTTCGTTAACTAGTCGACTCGACTATCATCTAATCTAGTTATCTTTAGACCCTTCAAGGACAATGCTCTCCACGAAACATGTTGAATTTGGCAGAATTATTTTATTTACGCTCTCAGCAGTTCGTTTAACTTATCTTTGATGAAAATTGCGAGAAATAAACTGATACTTATGTATACTTAGTTTCTTAATTAATGTTTTGCCAGCGGCGTATTGTTGTTTTTGTTATTTTTTTTAGTTAATTCGATTGAAGATTGAATATACTACCTACTTATACTACACAAAAGAAAATAAGGGCCATCTCGCGACTGCTACTACAATAAGTGACTTCTCATTTTTCATTCGTAAATTGGTACAGCAATAAGCATTTATAAACTATAAAAAAGTCCGCAAAAAATGTTCTAAATAGTTTTATAAATGTAATGCATAAAATAAGTATTTTTCAAGTTACATTGTTTACAGGAATACTTCAATCCCTTAGTCGACTCCTACGACACGACACCCATGTGTGACAAATGTATTCTTCCTGCTGTCACCACGCGACGAAGTTGGAACAGCCAGCAATGCTGTTGGAAGTTATTTTCCAATAATCGACAACAAAAATAAATGTAATACGACCTGTATAGCACATGATTGGTAAGTCAGTATATCGCCGCGAAATAGATTTCCCATCTTTTACTAACTATATGAATATAGGCTATTAACAATAAGGTTTAAGAAGGTTCACCTTCATACTGTTCTATGAGGACAGTATTGCTTCAGGCAGGAGCTACTGACACATACAGGTTGTTCTGAAGTAAAAACCGAAATTTTATATTTTTAAATTCTTCGCGGGTACCTTAGTGGCTATCGAGTGGTACGGTATAGTTCTGTGACACTGCGTATACCGGATTCAAGTAACCTAACGGATATGTACAGTCCAATAGCTTTGTCCTATAGCTAAGGATAACCAGTGTTTTACACGTCATAACAAATTAGGACACATAATTACCATAATACAATTGTTGACATATCAATAAATCACATACCTACCTTCCTACATTATATTTAAATATCTTGGGTTGGGTGTTTTTAGAAGGATGTAGTGGAAACCTTTAGAGAGGTTATCCTGTTTTAATTTCCCTTGAATTTTCTTCAACAGGTAATTAGCAACGGATGTAAATGGATGTCGAGTGGCGTGCCCGAGGAGTCAGGATAACTGTCCAATGCTGTCATTACAATAGCTCTCAACGAACAGCCGAGTCGTGGTCTATCACCGACCATTATAAATGTGCTTTTTTAATGTGTTATTCACATTATTCACAACCAGCCCAGCGCGCAGCGGTACTATTAATATAAGTAGTACGCGACAACAACACGTATCTATCAGTGTCGTGTCTCTTTTTAATAAGTAAATATAATAAAAAGGACGAGGGTAACGAACGCGAGAACGCAGGTACTGAGTTACTGTCACGCACGACATACTGACTCTCCCAAGATCCTTCTACAGCGTTTACGATGACCGCTATCTATAGCAGACCAAAAATAAGTTGCGTGTCTTCAGGTATAGGTTCTTTTACGCCGTAGCTGCGTTATTCAGTTTAACACTTGTATTGTTATTTTCTTATTATGTACCACCTCAATCATTTGAAATATTATTTATTATCCAAAACCCTTATTAGACGCCAGTACTGGCAAGCGGTTTTCGTTACACTGCTGTATTCCATCAACAAGAAAGTTGAATTAAAAAAAACTGTAAGTAAGACACATTCTAAACGGAGCACGGTACCCTCAGTGCCCTGATCTGGAACTGTATTCCTACCATAATTATGCCGTCAATAGCTACCAATTCACTGCAAGGACATCAATTTTGTCTTCGAGGTCACGGTACGCTGGTTCTGAGATTCGAGTCGTCTGCGCAACCATTGTGAATACACGGCCAGCGCAACTTCCTGCGCGCGCTGCCTTCGGCATACTGATTCCGCGTCTGCACTTGAAGAATGACGTAACTGCCTATGAGTTCCTAAACTGTTACTGTCTTTTGCATATTTTGGCCCTTGGCGCCTGCTCTATGGCGACTAATTGTCACGAATATCTTGTTTTCCATGCTTACCAACACGTGTTGCTTGTTATGTAAAAGTATGGGAAAATGTACATCCAACGCAGTACGCAGTAGGGACACTAGGGACACGTAATAGATACAACCTGAGGATTATATTGTAATATAATAAGTACAGAACTACAGAACCTTTTGCACAGGGTGTTTGGCACATCACACATTGGCACATATATTATATCTAAAAACAGAAAATAGGCTAGGTCACTATGCTATCCTGGCTGCGTAATAATTCATGATATACAGCAATGAAATAATATGTTTTTCATCGCACTTGCTTTCTAAGAGTACTAATTGCGTGCATGAGTCGCGGGAGTTATAAAAATTAATAAGTTATTTTTAGTCATTGATATAAGTAAAAGGGGTCCCTTTTACTTATATCAATGTTTTAGGCATCTCCTCCATCCTCCTCTTAGGGCATCGCGCTTCTAAGAGACTGTCACTGGTCATATGTACGTACCGTACTTACCTCGATTACCTCTAGATGCACAATGTATAATTACTATAAATCAAACATATTGCAAAATAATATCGCCTATTTTATTTTGAGTAGTTAACTGAACCAAAAACAAGATATAAGTAAATAAACAATAATTGATAATTGTAATAAATACTCGTATAGGGTAGGTACTATTATAATTATCTGTTGTTTACACTATGAGAATATTACGTTATCGAGAGTTTGTCCCTTATTTCAACCTGGAGCTCAACAGCCCGGCTAGCTCAGTCGGTAGAGCATGAGACTCTTAATCTCAGGGTCGTGGGTTCGAGCCCCACGTTGGGCGCATCCTTTTTGTATTTTCCGCAATTGTGAACGTTTATAGTTATTCCAAGCCCTTTTATGTCGATTATAATTGTAACAATCAATCAATTGTCGCTGCATGTGTCACGACTGAGTCACATATTTATGTCGGACTGCACTTTCGTATCTATTGCGATAGGAAATAACACAGACGGTAGTGGCGTAACTCATTGTTGCCTACCTATCCATCTCATACTCGTATCGTCCGTTATAATTAGGTATATAGTAAATGATCAGAGTGGGATGTAATTAATTTAATTTTCTCAAACATGCAATGAAATAATTATCTTTACGTTCCTTAAAATAGACTTGGAAGTATCGCTTTTAGGGCGCAGTAACTCACTGGGATGGAAATGGAATTTCATAACTTTTTTCAGGCCTAGGCCTGCAAAGTAACTTTTTTTTTAGTTTCGACAACATTTTCATTATTATTTTTTATATTTCTTTGTATGTTTGAGAAAAGCACAATACATGCCTCGACGTGAAAACGGATTCCCGGCCTCGTTACCTATCAGATATACCAACTTGGCCGGAAATGCTCATTTTCCCGGCTTCTGATGTAATGTACTATTACTCATCACTGTATGAACATACCGAATGTTAAAATGTCAGGAATATAGTTACAAGACTTCATTACCGTGCTATTAAGGTATTGTAAACATTTTTGGAACCCGAACTGTAATGATATGATTGTCGACTGTACTATTAAATTTATATATTCAGACTGTTCGAAAGGTTGTTTAACAAAGCATGGTCTGGAACAAGCCGGAAAGTACAAAAATTATGACGATGCATGCAATTTTGGATTGGAGGCATTATAAGATAATGACGAATTGCTTCAACTTAAATCTAAGTACAGACGTCATCATCACTACATAGTATAAAATAAAATAAAGTCACTTTTTCTGTCCGTATGTCCCTTTTTACGCTTAAATCTTTAAAACTACCTACGCAACGGATTTCGATGCGATTTTTTTTAATAGGTAGAGTAATTCAAGAGGAAGGTTTTTATGTAGGTATAGTACCCGTGCGAAGCCGGGACGGGTCGCTAGTGATATAATATATATCGTAAAGTCCGGAGCGGTCAAAAATATATGTACACGCCTTTATTACCATAACGATAGAGGTGTGTTCAGATACTTTTGAGCGCTTCGGACGCTAGGATATATGTATATTATGATGGTGACTGGAAAAAAAATTCTAAGTCTTTGAAAAATTGGTTATAACTATATATTCATATTAACACGGCGAATTTTCCGTGCTACAAAAATGCTCATTACACCTCCAAAATGCAGTCGCGATGCAAATTTGAATCGCGTTCAATAAAGTATGCAAATATAATTAAGTTGCGCGGAAATCCTGTGATTTTTCACCTCCGCCCATGACGGGGCGAATGCGTAAGCTGCTGTCATTGCAACAGCTGAACAAAAGCAGAGAGTGTTTTGCTATAAATAAATCTAGGGACCACTATTTCTTATATCCAATCTTTTCGAGTTCACACCCTCCTCAGGTTAAGACCTATTAGTTTTACAGTCGTAAAGAACAACTCAAACTTAATTCAGAAAAGTTTCGTTTCCAAGGTCTAAGTATACTCTGTTTGGTTTGATGTTTAAAAAAAGGTAAACAATCTTGCAGTACCTTTTTATTGAAAACTACGAGTAGAATATAAGTTTTAGCAATTATACATAATTTTTGATTCATTAAGTACCTACACCTAGTTTGGATTTTTATATACATTTTTCAATAAAAAGATACGGCAAGATTGTTTACCTTTTTTTAAACACCAAACCAAACAGAGTATAAGTTATATATAATATTCAATGAGAAACTTTTTCAAGTGCCAATCGCCATGCCTGCTAAATAAAAAATGGCTAATAAAAGTAATAAAGCTCCTCACATACGGAGCGAAACATGTCGAGCATTTTTCGTCTTAAGAAGAGCAAGTATAACCCACGTGAAATAGTACATTTTGCATCAAGGGAGGTAAGTACGGAATTATCACTAACGAGAGTGTTAGAAGCCCGACCCCGTTAGAGGAGGGCTTTTATGGCTCGAGTTAGTATTCCGCTTACCGACGCCGTGATGCATACAATGATTTCATCACACTTGCCGACAAAAAAAATAAGTTTTAAGACATAATATTATTAAACGACGTACTGACATTTCTATTACTCCCTAGGGAATTTCACTTTTCTATTACCCCCGCTAAGCATGCATGCAATGGCGCGCTTAGACAGCAAGTGTGAAGAAATATAAATTTTGTGTCAATAATACACTAGCAGGCCTAGCCAAGATGCCATGCAATCGCATACGATAAGCGATAACCGATAAGTCACCATAATTAGGTATGGAAATGGTCACGTGACTCTTCGTGCGAATCTGTCATTTTCATACATATATCGCTTATCGTATCGTATACGATTGCAGATTGGCATCTTGGAGAGGCCCACTGTTAAAATGTTTTATTGGCGTGCTAAAACCCTCGAGGCCTACTCAAAGAATAACTGTTTGAATTCTGTAGGTATCTGACTTAAATCGGAGTTTAATTTATACCGTAGTTCTACCTTACAGTGGTTTTCCCTCAGGCGAAAGGTCACAAGCGAAGGGAACTCAGGGCTTTATTTAAATCACGCCTTATACAAGTTACACCACCCTTTATTAAAACAACAATCGGTCTCTGGCCTGCTACCGCGAACATCGAAGTTCGCAAATTGCGGGGATTTGTCTCTGTCACTCTAACGAAGGCGTCATTAGAGTGACAGAGAAAAATCCCCGAAATTTGCGAACTTCGATGTTCGCGGTAACAGGCCTGTTACGGCTGTCCAATTATCCGGTAATCCACACCCACGGCGTACCCTCTAATTTCGGGAATCCGATTTGTCGTTAATACCCCGACTGTTGCATACATACAATCGGATTTAAGCTTACGTGTAGCAGTGCTCGCTCGTTACAACTTACAACTATTTATCAAATACGCAGGAGATCCTACAAGTATGACTCAAGTAAATTAGTGCTTCGCCATTAACTTTAATTTGACCCTCTCTTGTTCATACTGGAACATTATTAGCCAGATTTCCAAAATGAGAAGTAAGTACTACTTTGTGAACGATGGTGTTTTTGTTCGTTCCATGGATCGGATACTGGTTTTATCTCCATACAAAAGAACGGTTCGAATTCCGTTCTTTTTCGTTCTTCGGTTTATAATTTTAAGAGCGTAAAACATTTTAAAATATTGAGCTATATCGAGATTTTTCAAAAAACCGGTTCCGATCCCTGGTTCGATCGACGAAATCCCGGAATAATCAAAGGAAGTGGATTTAGCTCATTATTTTAATTTTCGGGTCAAGTTCTTCTCTTCGAGCATTAAATACTATTTATAAAGTAAAGGTGTACGTATGCGCCATCTAGTGGCGAGTAGCAATATTTTTTGGTTAGCGCCGTTACCACGTGAAGATTAAAATGATTCCACAATATATGGCTAGGTGGCAGCACTTATTGTGACATGACCAAAAATTATAAAATTCATAAAGGTGTAATAATTTAGACATTAAATAGACAATGAATACGTTTGATTGAACAGAGATTACTATAGCGGCTAACAATTAAAGTTAACACAAAATATGGCAAATTGTAAACTCGAATTTAGATCAATCATAAAACTTTTCAGTGAGGAATAAATCGGAATAATTCTTGAACATAATTACAGCAACAGGTCATAAAATATATGTATAAATCGTATGTATTAAGGAATATATATTTTGTAACAAAATACGAGGCAAATCCTTAGTTTATTACGTATACTATAATTTCGAACTAAGCATTACCGGCCGAAATAGCTCAGTTGGGAGAGCGTTAGACTGAAGATCTAAAGGTCCCCGGTTCAATCCCGGGTTTCGGCAAGCATATTTTTGTTGTTAAAAATTGAATAACTCAATGTACTATACTATCTTATTACTGTTTTATAAGACTATATTGCTCGAAAATAACATTTAAGGGCATATTCACTTTTTGGGTTACCCAATTAGAGTGAAGTTAAAAAACCTTAGTTTCAGTCAGCTTTGTAACGACAATTAAACACAAAATTTCGAAAATAACGCGGTTTTGGTGTTAATTTTACAAACTATAAGCCATATTATAGTATAAAAACGTCGATCGAGTTTAAACTTCTAAGATATTGTACTTAACTTTCGTTACAAAGCCGACAGAAATTAAGGTTTTTTAACTTCTTGTTAATTGGATTACCCAAAAAGTGAAAATACCCTAAACACCTTCGCTTCAGAAATTTGCTTAACTCATAATTAACCATACTTTGTAAGGGGTCGAAATGCCCCCTACCGCATTGAACGTGTCAACCTTTCGTATACCGTAGTCCAAAATCGTAATTGATTTTATATGACCTTAAAGTTTATAATTTATAGTTCAACGGCTTAGGAACGAATACGGAACAAGGCATACGAAGCGTTAAGCGGCAATTACACTTAGTCGTTCGTTCGCCTAACGCGTTTGTTGAATCTAAAGGTGCGGTTAAACTAAAAGAGCATTCGCTGTTCTAGCGCCCGTTCTAAGAAATCAACCAATCACGTTTTGTGTACCGCAAAACGTGATTGGTTGATTTCTTAGAACGGGCGCTAGAACAGCGAATGCTCTTTTAGTTTAACCGCACCTGAAGTATGAGGCTGCCAGGCAACCGATATTGACCGAATCCGCATTACGTACATCATAATCAATATAATCACTCATCCGTTACTGGCATTGTGTTATTAATTCAGTGTGCCTGGCCGTGTGGTGACCACGACATTGGTCTAAGGCGACCAGCGGCGAGCGAATCCATGAGTTGGAGCGGGATGCCGACATGGGTACGAGAGGGAGCACCATACGTTTTCCGCTAAGCCGGTCGCCTTAGACCGATGTCGTGGCCGCGGCGTAAGAGTCCACGGTGTAAAGGAATGTCGGTGAATCGGAACATACCCTATCATCCGCTATCTTACATGGGCCACTTTACCAACTCCTGCGACCATACTCGTATATAACATGGACGTCTAACGCCAGCTCACAAATGCCCCCGAAAATTAAATTTAGATCATAACATGTCAAATTGTTAAACATTGCCATACCCTAGCAGGGTGCCATGTGGTTCTATTTGTTTAGTATTAACACCTATTGTATGTACCATGGTTTGCAATAAACGATTATTATTATTATAAAACAATTGTTCAATTGTGCCAAGATGGGCAGGACATAGCTTTTTCTTAACACCGCGCATATTTCGGCGCAATATCTTTGACAAACGTTTATAGAATATAGCCAATCAGAACTTTGATGGACCAATCACAATTATTTTTAAATGGCGGTTTAAGTTTTTATAGGTTGATATTGAAATTAATTAGCGTGATGCATTGAAGAGGGGGTGACAGTTGTCAACTAAAATTCAGACCCGTTTTTGAAAGGCAATTTTGTATGGCGTGCGGCTTTCGTGTTTTATTTGTTCGTAGACCAACTCGTTTAAATTTACAGTGCTATTCGTCAACAGACGTCATTACTCATCATTAGACTACAGTGTCAATCAATATTTCTAATTAGTATACAGTGTTAACTCATCTACCTGTATAGTCAATATGTTATAAAACGAACAAATCATAATCCTCATGGGTAGATCCACTCATGTCTGTAGAGCAATTGCCACTTCGTTTTTTTTTTCTGCTGTTTCCTTCAGTTCCTGATACGTCGTGTCATGGCATTGGCTTTTCCTCTGCCTTTTAATATTACCTTGATAATGGATAAAACATATATGTCAGATAAATGTTAAAAACTGGCCTTTTATTCTACAGGGTGTAAGTCTAATACGGACAAAGCTCATAGCTTACGACATAATGACGACATTTAGATAGTTTTTACTAAAAATTAGAGCAACAAAATTATCCATAAAAAAAAATTCGGTGCACTATGTAGAGCAAAACACTTAAAAAAGTTAAACGCTCGTTGACAGCTAATTTCAAAAGCAGATGACATAACTGCCATATCAATATCAACAAATGTTCGTACCTACTCCGAAAGTCTATTCGATTGCTGCTCCGAAAATCTTAAAAAATTTGAAAATTCTGTGGGGTCATAATTAAGTTAGATATAAACTTAAAAAAAAAACCTTGTTATCCATGATTACACTGATGAATCCCATGTCTGGTTTAATTAATCGCCCGTATTAGATTTACACACCGTATATGCCTGGGGAAAATGATAACTTATATTTACTCGGGATCGTGAAACAGGGCGTAAAAAGAATAGGAACCTAAACTATAACTATGAGCCTATGAGCGATATTCATAATCTTAAAATCTGTAGCAATTTCATGTTAAAGTAATATCAAAATAGGCATACATATTATTAACCACAAGATAATACTAAATTAACCTTAACATTAAGACTAAACTTTTACTTTAAGATATTAATTAATAAGTTGTATCACCAATTACTACGTAATTAAAATTTGGCTAGTCTAAAATAAATAAAGTAACTAGGGCATGCAATATCGAGATTTTATAATGTTAAATCCCGTTATTGCATACAAATGAATCCCGGGATTGCAGGCTCTAGTATAGACTGCTTAGTTTTTAGGGTTCCGTAGCCAAAATGGCAAAAACGGAACCCTTATAGATTCGTCATGTCCGTCTGTCCGTCTGTCACAGCCGATTTACTCGGAAACTATAAATGCTACAGTAACGAAACTTAGTAAGGATATGTGTTGTATGAACCGCTACAGGATTATGATACTAAATTGTAAAAAAAACCATTGGGGTGGGGGCCCTCCATACATGTAACTGAGGGATAGAATTTTTTTTTTAGTTGTATATAATCGTGTGGGGTATTAATAGAAAGGTCTTTGAAAATGATATGAAGGTTTATACATCTCATTTTTATTTAAGCAAATCGTTTTCGAGATATCAGCTCTCAAAGTCTGAAAAATGTGTCCCCCCCCCTCTATTTTTTAAACGACGCGATTTAAAATTAAAAAAAATATATATGTTATGCACATTAATAAACTCTATCAACGATTTTTGGTTTGATTAAATTATCTCCTATAGTTTTTGAGGTAGGATGATTTAACTGTATTTTTTTAATAATACATTGATAATGGTACGGAACCCTTCGCGCGCAAGTCCGACTCGCACTTGGCCGGTTTTTATTAACATAGGAATGTGAAGGAAATTCAAATAATTATGGCCACAATTTTGTACCTACTCGTACCTACTCGTACATCGAAATCGAAACAATAAGTACAATAACTACTTTTCGTGCCCTTTAGTTAATTCTTCAGAAATTAGTTTGAAGATCATATTAAATATTTCAAGGGTCAAGAAAATATCACTAATTATCACCATATATTTTCACTGGACAAATCACGTGTAATTTTTGTTACGTGCTGAACGGCATTCTAGCTAGTTAAAAAAAGTATACTTTTTAAAACACTTCTTAAATAAAACTAGATGTCAGACCCTGAACTGAGTGGCTCTAAGTTCTGTATTGCAAGCTAACCCGCGATTTTTTTGCTGCCTTTTTCTACTGTCGCCGGTAGACAGAGTAGCAAAATATTATGCATCGGCCGGGAATCGAACCCGGGCCGCCCGCGTGGCAGGCGAGCATTCTACCACTGAACCACCGATGCTCGTGTTAAATCATTGAAATTACATTATAAGTAGTTTTCAAACAACACTCTGACAATTTATTTCTTCGTATTGGCTTAGCAAAAATGTTTAATAGGACAAGAAAGAAAAAAAAAAACGGCCAGTTTATCATCTCCCTCGCTTGGACTAATATGAGCGGAATGTATCTAAAAATAAATAAACATAGACAGGGTATAATCGTTAAGTTTGGCCAGGCCATAATTCCGTAAATATAACAGATATCAGAAAACTTCCAACTGACATCGAAAGTAGGAAGTATGGAAGGGTTTGAAGTTAATATTTGAGATATTTCTGATTTTATTTCAAAAAAGTTATTAATGTAATTTTACTCGTTGGGTAACGTACTTTCGATATTAGTTGGAAGTTTTCTGATATCTGCCATATTTACGGAATTATGGTCTGGCCACTCTTAACGATTACACCCGGTATAGGTACGCAAGTCGCAGATGCTAACGTTTAGCGTTTACACACGCAACCAATTCCTGGAAGGTACTCACTGTTGTGTTAAATTGTAGTGCCATATCATAAGTGATATGACTGATATGTAAAGTAAGAATACCTACGGAATCAAATTGGGGTATTTTATTACTCCAGTAGGTACTGAAATAAATTAGTGGTACCTACGAACGTTTAATTGACTGATTCACAACATAAACCCCGCTCCCAGCGGAAAACCCGAGTTAAATAATCTCTCATCAACGAAAATTAAAAAGGAAATAAATTATTTTTTGTAAAAAGAGTAGTCACGAAATAAACCAATCCCCTGGTTATTCACAGTTCTGAGTTCATTGAACTTGAAATAAATATGCGAACGTTATTAATTGCCTCTAGTTCTAAGGCTTCGATACACGAAGGTTTTTTTGAGGCATCACGTTTTGACCATTTTTTGGTTTTAGTAATAGTTATGAGTTTTTTTTAAGCATCTTGTTCTGTGACTCGGAATTCTTGTAGAATAATACGAGATGGGATCCTAAGTGACGCATGACGTCATTTTAGGATACTGTAGTAGCCGTACCATGAGTTGTCATTGTCAAATAACAGACGCGTTAGGTTTCACTCGATATTACGTAAAGCAGTCCATCGCGCTCGCTCGAATATATTAGTGTGAATGCGATATAGATGCGATGGACTGCTTTACGTGTCGAGTAAAACCTAATAAAATACCGATAGTTGCCAACTCATGGTACGGCTACAGTTTCCTATAAACTCCATGCCATCGGCTATCTGCTTCTGCTAAGTTTCTACATAAAAGTACCCAAGTAATTTAAAATCGGTATAGATGCGGTCAAATAAACTTTTATAGCGAAGACCATCACAATCCCTTAATCGACTCTTAGTTGACAAGTGTACTTAGGGCAAACAAAAGATGATGCACTCCCGTGTAAATAAAAATTGTTCGTGTTTATAGCCCATAGTTCATAGCTTAGTAGCTCGCGGTGAGACCAGTGCCTAGGTGACGTAAAACGACTGTCAGTGTCTATAGGAAGTCTAGCAAATAGGTACCGTACCATAGGTATAGTATGTATATACGTATAAAGAACAAATAAAAAAAACTCGCAGACTATCATTCAAACTATTTAGTAGTAGTAGCAGGACGCATAACGATGAAATGCTAATACATAATGTAATGTACCTATAGAATTCCCAGTCATATACCTATTTCGAACTTCCTTCAGTCAATGTCATCCGATAATTTATATTATAGTCATTCAACTAAAATAAACATAGATTAATTGAGAGCAGTGATCTTAACCAACTGATACGAGCATAATTGTCGGCACGAACTAAGTTTTTCCACTGCTGAATCAACACTGATTAATGTGTAATAACAAGATTATCAATAAAATAAATTGTTATTTCATCACCAATCAGTTTAATCGTATTATATTCGCGTTTACATTACACTTATCGAAAGTTCACTGACATATGTAAGAGGACTATTACCTACGAGTATTTGCACCATGTATCCTGCATAATCTTAGCCAATGAAAAATTACCTATACCTAGTTACTACACTTGCATTTTATACCGACTTTGCCGACTGTGGGTTATTTTGAACTGTTACGTATAGATAGTTCCACGAGATAGAGTTGAGGTCACGCACACAATCAACATGTCATGTAAAAACACGGGAAATTTGAAATTAGTGTTCGTTTTTCGTACTGAGAGCAAACCCAATTGCAACTATAAGATTGACCAAAAAGTTTGTTCAAGGGATTTGCTTCAATATTTTGACGTAAGTCATTCATTCATTTGCTACACTTTTTGCAATTAGTACTTCATTTGGATGTGTGTGTAATGATTCACCACAACTCTGGTGAAATTACCTATGTCTACTATTTATCACCAAGTTGTTGCGATGAAAGAAGTTGCATAAGTGTTTTTTTGTGTAAATACGTACACTATGTGTTTATGTAGGTACATTGTGACCAAAAAATAAATGCATTGGGATGCAGAATAAACGACCTAGTAGACTTTTTTGGAAATTAGTTTTAAGTTTCAGAACAAGTATTACGAGTGCCTAGTAGGTACCTAAGTTGGTAGGTACTGAATAGTCGATAGTTAAATTATTTAATTTTACGTATAATTTCAAATAATTATAGACTCCTCTGAAACTTCAAGAAACCCTAGTTCCAAATGCTCACAAGCAACGCTAATGCACTTATTTTTTTAGAGCCACTTTTGTATATTTTTTATAGTCATATTAGTTATTTTCGGTTACCAATTTCTAACAATCATTCCCCTTTCCGAATCAATTACTATCTCTTAGTGGCTTTATCCCCGATTATTTTGTCCATAACATGTGTCTTGCAGACTTCCTCCTATCGAATCCTTATACCTATACTTGTAAAACCTTGAAAATTTGTTTTAAAATATTATGCATGAATCCAAAATATTCTGTTTTAAATATTTGCACGTCTTGTAGCGTTATTGTACTCAATTAGCGTCAATAGGAGGATAAGATCACCTTTCAACGTCCTTTACGCCAATCGTGTCTAAATGTCGATATAACCAAAACAAATTTGATAATCTATGGATTGTTGGCGGGGACAAGTGTGACGTGAGTCTAATTTATTATAAGATTTACAAGTGACCGCAGCCTGGTACTATTGGTGCCAGACTCTAGATTATCAGTTTAACCTCTACGAAAACAAAAAAAAATCGGGCATGTACGAGTCCGCACGAAGGGTTCCGTACCAATTAATTTAACATACTTAAACAAAGAGTCAAAGACGAACAAAAAATATTCACGTTTGTTGTATTGGAGACCCCTTACTTAATTATCTATTTTATTCTACTTTTCATAATTTTTTGTTATAGCGGCAAAAGAAATACAGGTCAGTGAAAATGTCAACTGTCTAACTATCACGGTTCACGAGATAGGTACGTACAGGCTGGTGACAGACGGACAGACTGACAGACAGGTACGGAGCCCTGAGAAAGATATAGGTACCAGCGGCCCCACCGCGAACTTCGAAATCCGCAATTTCGATTTTTGCGGTAGTAGGCCAGGTAGGTACCTATAACTTTTTCTTTTCAATCTATCTTCTTATAAATCAACATGACTGGTGCGATAGTATGTCGCCGTCGATAGACTATCCGTCCCTCTCTTATTAAATACAGTTAGTAAAAGATGGGAAGCCAATCTCGCGACGATATACTATCGCACCAATAATGCACTAAAACTTATAAAGGCCTCTATCGTCATGGCGTTAGAGTGTATGTTCAGATATTTTTGAGCACCGCTGTTCCGGTATTTATGGCAGTGATCGCCAATGTACATTACCAATGAATCTTGTTGCAATATTTGTACGAGGGGTGATTAAAAAATTCGCGGCCTAAGTATGAAATCAAATCCAAAGATTTTAGTTAATATTTTTATTTTTCTACGTAGTCCCCGCCAAGGTCTTTGCACTTATTCCATCTGGATTCCAGAGCCATTACACCACTTTTAAAAAAACTTTCCTCGAGGCCTTCAAAATAGGTGTCCACTTCGGCTTGGACCTCGTCGTTGGTAAAAAAATGTTTACCGCCTATGTGTTTTTTAAGTTTGGAAAGAGGTGGAAGTCCGATGGTGCTAAATCGGGCGAATACGGTGGGTGAGGCAATAATTCAAACCCACAGTTGTGAATTTCAGCCATCGATTTTAGTGACGTGTGAACACGTGCATTGTCCTGGTGGAAGAGCACTTTTCTTGTCAACATTCCAGGTCTTTTTTCTTTCAAAACCTCTCGTAATTGGCGTAAAAGGTTGCAATAGTGGTCCGAGTTTATGGTGGTACCTTTCTGAAGATAGTCAACCATTATTACTCCCTTTGCATCCCAGAAGACTGATGCCTTGACTTTATTCGCCGACAAAATGGCCTTTGCTTTTTTAGGAGGAGGAGATCCAGGGCGAACCCACTGCTTCGATTGCTGTTTAGTCTCAGGCGTGTAGTGGTAGACCCATGTCTCATCCATAGTAACATTGTCCAAAAAATCTTCAGGGTCAGCTTCATACAGGTCGAGGCAGTCGCGTGAAATTGTAACCCGAGTGATTTTTTGTTCCACTGAAAGGAGCTTCGGAACCCATCTCGCCGACACCTTCGAAAAACCTAATTCGTTGACTATAATGTTTTGGGTTCTTTCATAGGAGATGCCCACGATGTCATCTATTTCCCTTACTTTTAATCGTCGATCTTTCATAATCATGTCGCAAAAAAATGTGTTTACGAAATGAACAAAATTCTATTAATGTCCCAAGTAACCTGTCCATTGTCCAATTTAACGGAAATCAATAAAAACACGGTACCTATACATATATGCGATAACGACATTAATGACTAAAAGGGGTTAAACACTACAATATTTTAACAGTTCCCCACAAACCCTTATTACCTACGCACTTATGCACTGGGACAGCTTTATTGCAAATTAAAACAATAATTGAATTTTCCTTTATACCAAAAGTCTCATTTGAAAACACTTATCAAGCGATAAGACCGCCTGTTATTGCCTACCGATACATTTTTTCTGTATTTATATTTCAATTGAGTATGTGTACAATAATAATAGTACATTGTGCATGTGCATCAATGGAGTTAGGTACTCCGCGTTATAACTCGAGTTAGTATTCCGCTTACCGACCGTGATGCTTACAATGTTTTTCATCACAATTGCCAACAAAAAAATAAGTTTTAAGATATAACATTATTAAATGACGTACTGACATTTCTATTACTCCCAAGGGAATTTCACTTTTCTATTACTCCCGCTGCGCGCGCAAACAGTGGCGCGCTTAGGCAGCAAGTGTGATGAAATAGTACATTACGACACAAGTGCGAAAAACATGAAATTCGAAACGAGTGGCGATGTTTTATATCGACACGAGTTACGAATTTCGTTTTTGCACGTGTCTCGTACGACGTTTTTTCGTACAGATGACCCTCCGAAGTTTTAGATCAGACGTAAAATGACCCACTTCTCGCACTAGAGCCTAAAATACACCCTGTATACTAAAAAGAATATTTACTTACTTACTTACCGAAATCGGATATCGTCCCACAATTTCAACAGTGTCAAGTCAGGCATCATACTAAAATTATGAGTCATGTACAAAGTCGCAAGGTCCTAGGCCGGTGCGGCGAGGTCGACTATCCCAATTCCTGATTGTCCCGACAAAATGCCGAATGACACAGGTCAACGGTGTACTTACCTACTCACATTCAGCTCTCAATGTGGCCTGTTGATACGTTGACCGTATGTCGACCACAGTGATGCATAATAATATTGTGAACTTGTACAATAAGAATTATTTTTGTTTATTATTATTATCCATTATCTCTATATTTAATAAAACTATGAAAACGGATAAACTCGCGTATATTAACTCATTTTAAGTTCATTCCGACGTTTCGAACACTGGGTTCGTGGTCTGCGGGTGATATACGCGAGTTTATCCGTTTTCATAGTTTTATTTCATGTGTCCTAATCCTCGCGGTAACCGAAGAAAATCTCTCTTTTTAAGTTAGGTTTTTTATAAAAATGTCTATAAAAGTATTTTTTTATGTAATAAATTATTTAATGCATGTTCTTTTAATAAGATGTATTATTATACTGTTTTGAAAAAACAAGTCCACCTGAGTTTCTTACTGGTTCTTCTGCGGACAGTGGTGTAGGGTTAGAACCAGTAGTACGAGTAGATTTTTTTTTCTCTCTTGATAGTGTCAGTGGATTCGAAAATGCTTATTAGCTGCTTATCAGCTTACTTGAATAAAGAATAGTTTGACTTTGAGTACCTTGACAAGTTGACAACGAACACATTATGTGCGATGTCCTATTGCGGTAAACTGTTATGGATTCCGAGGCGTCAGTAAAATTGATTCCCGGAATCGATAGTAATACACAAACTGGACAAGTGGTTTTACAGCCTGTTCTGATGTGTTTCATCAAAGATATAATCCAACGTAATGTAATCAGATTATGACTTCGGAGAACAAACACCGAACTACTTAGATCAAACACATTCAATTATTTGACCATAATTAAAATTAACAACGCAGGTTTTGTCAGATATGTAACAGACATCATCTACATCAGGCATTAGTAAGGCGGGGTAAGATAAAACGGGGGTTTTAATGGGGTAAGACAAAAAGTCCTTCAGGCACAGCGTCTGCTGATAGCTTTTTGTCTTACCCCATTAAAAAAACTGTTTCATCTTATCCCACCTTACCTTATTTGACTGTTTTAAATTCTCAAATTTCGACTTCTTAAAAGACAAATCAGGTTTTAAATGATAGTTAACTCTCGCGTAATTTGGTACATAGGTACCTAGTTAGTTTAGGGATAGCATGCATCTTCCCACCAAACGTACAAAATATACCTACCTACATAAAAAATGCGTAAAAACGGTTAAAAATTGTATGATACTAAATATACATAACATGTGGCCAATTAAGAACCAAGGATCATGGAGTTACAATAGGTACCATTTGTACACTTAGGTACCTATAAATAATCGGTTTATCCCACACTGGACTCCTGCTGCAATACTCGTAGTCACGCCTTCTGGCTAGAAAGTGAATTACTTACAACCATGTGGCCGTTCGGAGTAGTATCGCTGTTACTGATATTGCTAAAAAGAGGTGTTTGTTCCATTCGGTTGGATAAAGCCAGTGCGTTCCGATATCTGCGAACGCTGATTTTACCTCCAACTGGCCAGTCCGCCGACTCACGTGAGGCGGGAAGCACGCGTATGTTCGAATTTCGAATCGCGCGCTAAAACATAAACACCGGCTAACTTTGACTGATTATGAATTAAAAAATGTAACAAAATAGTTCAAGATACAAAATTATTTCTTAGTTAAAAAAATAAACCTAAATGCGTTAGATAATTGAGAAATAAAGTAGTAGTTACGAATCTATTGTATTTTCGCGGGTGACTAAACTATAGTTCTTTCACATTTAGAAGAAAGTTTGTTTCTACAACGTCAAATGTAAGTATTTTTGGATAATTTACAGCATGGATGATGACTATAAATGTCAATAAGTATCCAAGCTTATTAATTATTGGTGTACTGTATGTACTTATGGTGCACCTCATGTTTTTGAGAAATTAACAGTGCAGGTATGTATGTATTATCTGCATCGGCTAACAAACTTGTGGCCATCTCACAATTAAATACCTGTAAATATTTAGAGAGTCACTAAATGAATTATCATTAGTATCATTTGATTACCCATTAATTAGAGTATTATTTCGTTAGAACCTAAGCATCATAAATAGCAGGTCAGAATGATTGAGTAATACTAAATATTTGCCCACTTAATTAATTAATATCGGTACATACCTAAACAATTTGACTAATGATTTGTTCCTGTGTTAAGGAAAAATTCTTCACGTGTTTTGTACATATACCTACATCTATATCGTCTCATACTACCTAAGTACCCATTTCATTTATTTAATTCATTCGAAGTACCTATGCTATTTCATAACGTCATGGTGATAATATTCTATGAACAGGATTTTATAGATGTCTAGGACATACACAAAGGTGAAAATCTTTAGATACTATTTTGTCTTAGGAGCTATCTATTTCTATAGGTACTTATTTAACTATACCAATATTTAGAACACTATAGTTAGGTATAATAATATATTTATATTATTAAGGTCGGGAAAAACTATAACATAATTGTATGTTGTATGTAGGTACCTATGTAAAAAGTTCATACAGGCAAATTTTATTATTATATGATTCTCCTATCTACGTATACATACCTCGTTCTAATAAATGAAATTATCTCTTTATATATCATACATTTTGAAAATGTTGATGCAAAAAAGGAATAATGCAAATCAAACCTTAAAAATTATGTGCAATAATTTAGACCAAAATTTGTAATAATGGCTTATTTTTATTCACTGGTAAAATTTTAGAGGGTTAATTTGAATGTTAGGTATATTAATTCACCTTTACTATGGGGTCAACATCCAAAAACATCAATCTTCCATTCAAATAACGACATACAATAGGTGAAATATATGGTATCTATTTTTTCTGATTTTGATTCGGACGTTTGTCTCATAGTCTCTTCAATATGATCTCAGAATTGTCAGAATTAAATCTTACATATTTTTAATTATTATAGTAGGTATAGTCTGGCAAAATAACTAGCGCCAGTATAAAAAGGCGGCAAATTATCCAACCTATTCGTTGCATCTTCCATTTACAAAAACTTTTCACTGTGACTCAGAACAATGAATTAATGGCACGAGTCTCGTGCCATCAGCACAGAATCTGTTAAAAAAAAACGTGAATTTGAATTTCGCGCGGTTTTTCACTGGCAAGTTGGTTAACCAAATTAATGATAAACTACAAATACAAATACATGTATCTATGACATAGGTTGTAAGTTGGTTAAGGCTTTGAGTTAGGATATTTTGAAGGCAAAGACACTATTGTTAGGTAAGATGTTTTAGAATACAAATTTATTTTCACTGACCCGAATATATCTCTTCATATTTAACATTTATTGTCATTTTAGAACTTTACAAGTACCTATAATCAACACTAATATATTATTTTTATTTTTAGGTATTTATTTTATATAAATTTATACATAAAGTAGTTAAAGTTAAAATACAAAGTCGCCATAAAACCCTATCGGGTTTGTGTCGACACCTGACAGCATGTCGGCATCATTCAGATTCGGTACTTAGGAGTTTAAATAACTAGTAGCACTGTTAACGATAAGAACACTATAAGTATTTTCATTCAGGGAAGAAAAACAAATCTTTTATTGGGTCAGGACCCAATTAGATTGCCAATGTGGATTGCTACCTTTATGACAAAACATAAGTCAGTGCTGCTGTGAGGTCCCAGCATAAGCGCCATACTATTTTATTAAGCAAAATTATATCACATTTAGCGAGATTAGCAAGTATAATGTCATAAATATTTTTAAAAATATCATGTATGGTCTTTACATTTTCAAGTTCCTAATGAAAAAGGTTCATGTTAACATTGACAGTATTTTTTTTGTATTTTTATAAACTATGGAAAATACCCAATTTAAAGAAAAAGCAACATTATGTAAACAATATTTTATTATATCATTAAGAAATGTATTACAGATATAGATATAGATTTTTTTAAGTTAAATATATTTATGAAGGAATAATACATATACCTACATCAATATATTATTCATAAATATAACAGGAAACTTGGTACAATCACACCTCTATCTAGATCTTAATATAAGTAGGTACCTATAATTTTTTTAATGGATAAGATATTAATATAATCACAAAAAAAAAACATCTAACATACTCAGTTTACCTACTAAAAAAACCTATACCTACATGGGTCGCTCATATCTTATGTGTATAATGGGACGTATTTAAATTGAATTTCGTTAGGAACCCATGGTGCGGGAGATTCTTTTTTTAAACCGGCCAAATGATTTTTTTTATAGACCTCAACAGACGTCTTACTAGATGTATAAGGCCGTTTAGAATGGATATTTTATGATTTCATTAAAAAATGTCATTAAACTAATTGATGGGGTTTTTCAATCGCTAACGTGTTTGGATCACAATTGATAAGATAATTTATGGGAAACTCGTCTTTAAACATTTTACAATTACCTACAACTACAAGGTATATGGTTACACTTAGGTTCAGTTAGTGTTTCCGAATTAAACACCCACGCATTTTTCAGGTTATTTGCTCCTTAACCCAAAAATCACCCTGTACTGTTTTCATTAACATATCAAATGTTCGTGCATTATATGTATGTATTAATTCCCTACCTATTTGGATGTACTATAGGTTACGTATATGTATTTGTATGTACAGTACACTTCTATGCATTACATGTAATGCACAAAAGTAGGTAATTGAATGGCAGACAGTTAAAGTGTTATATATATTATGGTAAAACTATTATTGAGTTTTAGTGTTAGGGGATAATTGAAATCCATAAGGTAAAACAATACAGGTGTAAAACATTATGTACGTTGATTTAAATATGGCATCATCGCCCCTATTAAGAAGCTTAGCATCTCACTCGCAATTGCAAGTAAAGTAGAGACGGCTATCAGGATATAAATATGGCCGACCAGCTTTTGCAGGTCATTCCTTTGGCGGACGCTGGATTGTCAACATCTCCAGTATTCGCCGAGGATCACTCGTTGAGAAGCGAAACACTTATCGAGGTATATTAATACATAGTGTTAACTAATCCTTGTTGGTAATTAATCTTGTTTTATTTAATTTAATTCAAGCTCGTGGCTCATAGTATGTTGGTAAAATACAATAGTAATGATGAAAATATTTTATTTCCAAATGATGCCCATCATATTTACGTAAAAGATGTAACTTTCTCACCAGTAAATAAATGTTTTTAATTTATAAGAACAAAACTAACTAAACTACTCTGTATCAAAAATGTGCCCTTGTGGTATTTTACCGAGGTGTGAGAAATAGTACATTGTGCATCAAGTTGGTACGGAATTACCAACGAGAATGTTAGAAGCCCGACGCCGTAGGCGGAGGGCTTTTAATGACTCGAGTCCTAGTATTCCGCTTACCGACCGTGATGCATACAATGTTTTTCATCACACTTGCCGACAAAAAAATATGTTTTAGGACAAAATATTATTAAATGACGTACTGACATTTCTATTACTCCCTAGGGAATTTCACTTTTCTATTACTCCCGCTATGCATGCAAGCAATGGCACGCTTAGACAGCAACAAGTGTGATGAAAATATGTATACATAGGCATACATATTTTTTTGTAAATTGGTCTAGATGTAATAGTAGTAACATGTAGCAGAAAATATCCAAATTTTTCGCCCATTAAAGAAATATAAAATGCGTGTGCTTTAATAATAAAATCCCACTTTATCGCTTGCCATAAGGACGCTAAGGCATTTAATTCGTATAAAAATACAAGCCGATTCCGCCCTTATTGCGAGAAAATACTATTTAGTACTTATACGATTTATCAGAGGCCATATTTTTGTGTAAAGAGTGTTGAGGTGTTCCATTACAAGTAAATTACCCATAGGTAAATAAATAACTTGCTATCTTCTTAATAGTGAGTGTTGTGCGAAACCCGCTTTTTGACAAAAGTGACAATGAGGGTAGTTTTCCTCCTTCGCCGCCCCCACCAGCGCTGCCCGCGGCCAGCACCCACTGTAGCAGAGCGCAAGCGCCAAGCCCGCAGTAGGCCGCAGTACACGTTGGGTTTTGGTAGAGGTGGGTACTCCATGATGAGGATCCTCTAAATGGATCGAAACATGTCGAGCAATTATCGACTTAAAATATGTGAGTAACCCGTTTGATATATATTTAAATAAATAACTAAATGTACTGTACGTATTGATGTAGGTATGCCACAATACGTGTTATTTGTACTATAAGCATGACTAATTAGTCGTGTATGTGTACACCTAACAGTCATTAAAATATATACTACAAGTATTTGCGATAATTTAAGCCACGACTCTGACAATCGCTAATTGTATCCTTGTAGACCGCTGTTATTTACGGAATAAATACAAATAGGTAGCTATGTATAGCTCCAAAAGCCGTCTTTGGCCTATTACATTGTCTTATTTTGTGGGATACAGATTATGTCATATTCAATAATATTTTTGAGGTAGGTTGGTACCTACTATAGGCTGATGATGTGATATTTCGAACAAGTGGAGTATGTAATTAGTAAAGGCCCAACTAAAAAAACATAGAAACTGTGTCCAACCAGATTATCAGTAGAAAAAGACGCCAAATAAAATAAAATAAGTAGGTAGCTAATTCCTGTTTATTTTTTATATAAAAACAAATGTTATAAATATTGGATGTCATATACCAAAGAAAAAACGATCAAGATCACCAACGTCCAAAGTGGGAATCGAACCCACGTGCTCAGCTTTCGCGGCTGATGCCTTCACCGCTCGGCCACTCGGTCTTAGCAACCACCAGTCAATTTTCTCGGGTATATGCAATCCTTTACAAGGCTAGGCGCCTTTGACCATACTCTAAGGGCAAGCACTACATGCATGCACCTCCTATTCAGAATAATTTTCAGTTTTCTAGAATAGCTAGACAAATGTATTAATTATGCAATGTATTAGCCACATGATTGCTCGTAGCTGATTACAACTGGGATTGCCGCAATTATGTCAATAGCAATCACAATCAGCGGCCCTACCGCGAATTTAGAAATCCGAAAATTTCGAGGATTTGTCTCTCTTAGTCTAATGACGCTTTAGTTGGAGTGACAGAGAAAAATCCTCGAAATTTACAAATTTCTATTTTCTCGGTAATAGGCACCTGATTGTTTTATGAGTCTTATGATTTAATTAGTTAAGACTAGCTTAAAATTACCTTGCAATTATGGTTGGTTAATTTATTTATCATAATTATATCATTATGATGAGCACACGAACTCTGATATTATTATTATATCATATGAAGAGCACACGGAAAGAACATGTATAGGTATAGTCACAATTTTTCAGAAATTGTAATATGTATGGCTGCAGCTTATCTGAGATCTCTTATCTAGCCAATTTAATGCTAATTTAAAAAGTGTTACAAAAGTTCCTTAAACATTCTTACATATAAATAAATTTGTGTTAATTGGTAAATCATTCTCGAGGAAATATTGGAAAATTGAGGGTTATAGAATACAAATAATATGCGATAGGTACCTACAATCTGAGAGTATCCTTGAGCAAGTCTGAATGCTCGCGATAACTTCTTGCAAACATATATATCTACTGGACTATAAGATAGTCCGTAGGTATATTTGGTATATAGGTATATAGGTATATATGTATGTATGTTAAACGCTCGTTGACAGCTAATTTCAAAAACGGATAACATAATTGCCATAACATTGTTTGTACTAACATTGCTGCTCCGAAATTCTACAAAAACTTAAAAAAAACCTCTTCACGTCTTCGATATTGATAAAAAATATAAAAATTGATAGGCTGGTCAAGGCAATGATGCTGAGCATCATACAAACGTAGGGACATTTTGGCATTTCAAGTCAATTTTTTTGAGAATTGCACAGATCGGATTTTAGTATCCTGTAGATTCATTTAACACGTTCACTGCGGCTTGAGGTAAATCCGCCCCAAGCTCGACTAAACGCTGGTGCGGGGCTAAAAGTTCATGTTTTCTCTGTGGTGCGGGAGCTGCCGTCGTTTACTTATAAGGCGTACGATAAAGACAAATATAGATTTCTCCAAAGCCGGACTCGTTGGTAAAAAAAAAATGTATGAGGTCGAAATAAGCCTCTAACGCACTGGGTAGATAATGGTAGATAAATGGATAAAATATTATTTTATCCACACAGTGCGGGCTGAGGTTTATTTATGCCTCAAGAAACTGACCTCACGGCCGCACCGAGCGGGATGCTGGCGGCGCGGCAGTCGACCGCTGAACGTTAGTGCGGCTATAGTTGTCGATAAAGACTATACAGTACCGGTCAAAAGTTTAAGTTTCGATACAAAATAGGCTTTCAAGCGATATTTTTTTTTAGTGTTTATAGCAAAATATTTTTTCTACTTATATAATTATTGCTGATTCAAGAGCTATTTAATATTAATTACACTTAAAATCTGAACAATTTTATACATCGGATCAGATAATAATTCGTAGGCAAGTGAAATTGTAATTTTTTGATGATTATTATATTAGTATGTGGGCATGACTGCCAAAAGCTGCCACAGCTGCCTCGGGTGTCCCAGTTGTTCGAAAGTAACGATTAAATAAAAAAGAATAACTAAATAATCAGTAACATATTAGCTGAAAACTAGTGTCAACTTAAATGCTGGAAAAATGATAGCCCAAAAAGTCGAATTTGTATCAAAATCGTGGTGCGAACTTAAATTTTTGACCGGTACACAACACTGTGGTGTTTTTATCTTATCTTATAGTACCGGTCAAAAATTCATTCCGGTCAAATCATCCCTTATTTACTACATATCATCTCTATATATCAGGTAAACATGCAGAAAGAAGTGGTTCACAATTTGCACAGGCATGCAGCCGGAATGTTTATATAGTTAGAAGTTACTTGTCAATTATCTTTTGTCCTTATAATGTCATCCACTGGGCCGCTAACTTTATTTACTCGAGTTAGAAATAATAAATATGACATCAATGCATTAGATTAACTTAATTTTTAATAGAAAAAATCGACTTTTCAACCTCGGACTCGGACTTAGGTCTAGGTCCTGGTCCGAGTCTGGGCCGAATCTGGTACCGGGTTCGGTACTCAGTTCAGTCAGTTCCAGTCCCAGTCGAAGGAAATGGAAATCACCAAACGACGTGTACTATGCATTGTTGAAGGGTTCCGTTCGAATCATCATCATCAGTTCATCAAATGCGACTGTTTTGAATGAAAATGCTTGATTTTTGATGAAAATACAAAAATGTCTATAGATAAGCATAATACGTATGATTTTAAGATTTGAGGAGACCCCCGACCCGATATCTCGTTGACCATCATCATACAAGAATCATATAAAAGAAAATGTACATACAAACGAATTGATAATCTACTTTTTAGATTTGGAAGACGGTAAAAAATGGCGTCTGAGACATTGTATCGAAGATGGTCGACGAGATGATGATTTTTTATCGATAATTCAGCGATAACTGCCATTTCTCTTCACTAGACTTAGAAAAAATTTAGTGCGTTTTGAGGCCTAACAGACCTCAAAAATTGTTTAGGTATTTTTTATGTAACTAGAGGTCAGATCCAAGGGCGACGTTAAGTGTATTTTAAACATTTACTGACAAATGAAGACCACAAAAAAGAAAACACCTAATCCTTGTCTAGGCAAAATTATAAAAGGTTTAAGTAACTGCTGAAATTTGAGGTCTATAAGACCTCACCCGCACTGTAAATGAGCTTAGGTTTGGGCTGATTCGATCTCAACCGCACCAGATTAAAGTTCACTACGATTTGTCCCGCAGTGAACGTGTTAAGTAAGTAGGTATAGCTATAAATCATTGAAAAAATATTTGAGACCTTTGTGTCTATGGAGCCTTTATGATACAAATCATCATTAACAATCACAACAGTCAGATATACAGTAAATATTTGCAACACATTAAATGTCCTTATTAAATTATCGCGATAAATTGACATAAATTTATATTAAATTGGCATAATTCCTTGCATGTGAATGTATCCTTGCATAGAAAGTAGGTCACTCTCATTTCCTCATGCCAAGGCGCGGGTAAGGCCATAGTTTAAAAATAATAATGCGCAAACATGCGTGACAATGATGTGGTTAAATATAGAAATCAAACGTCACTCCCAAAATAAACTGTTTTAGTCGTGCCTTTTGTTTTAGGTAATTATTATATTATTATTTAGGCATTACTACTTATCACGCATGCCCTGGCTGTGGAGTCTGTAATGAATTCCCTGTCGAGGTTTTCCCGACACTGGTACATAATAGTAGGTACATTACGATACAAGTGCCAAACAAATGAAGTTCGAAACGAGTGGCGATAGATTAAAATACGACCAAAGAGAGTGTTTTAAAGCAACACGAGTTACGAAATTCCTTTCGCATGTGCATCTATCGTACGACGTTTTTCAATACAAATGGACCGCGCCCTCCGAAGTTTCGGTCTTTAAAAAACGAACCTCTTCTCGAGTAAAAAAGCACTGAAGTGGAACTTTTCAGAATAGAAGTGTGATTTTATGCGGTTTCCATTTTTTCCTCATCATCATCTATCAAGTATTCAGTCGTAACAATTGTTTATAGGCTAGGTGATTGTGAATTATTTCACTTATATTATAGCTAACATAGTTCCATTAAATAATATTAAATTCACATTCCAATAACAACTTAAATAACCTTCCAATAACCTAGCACAACTTTGTAATATGTACAAACTCCTTAGTTTTATCACAAACTATTGAGATCATTCTGGTATAAGAGATCGCTTAAAAAGAAACAAACTTAACGTCTAGTAACAATGTGTCCATAAGACAATTATTAGCGGCTTGTTAAGTTAACAAACGTTTATGAATAAGGGGGTAACTTTTTAACAGTTATGGTTAATAAAATAATACAGAATTATAGTCAAATATTTTTTCAGAAAAATATTAGTACGGTCAAATTTTACATTAAACTCGCAAAGCATGCAGTATAGCTGCATTTTTGGTATGTTATTTAGATACCATAGGGCACTATAAAACCACATTTTGCAAGCAAAAAGTTGTGCTAGTTACGTAGTGCGTGAAAAACTGCGAAATTTATGGTCATTTTTAAATAAAAGAGCACTTTTTGAAATGTCTTATCTCAAAATATATATAACTTACGGTGATGCAACGTAGCTCAAATCCTTTCAAATTTAATGTTCTTTCTTAGTTTTATACCAATTAGTATCAAAAAGATAATAGATTTTTAGTTAAACGTCAAAAACTAAAAAACATCTGAATTTTTTTCCGTTTCTTACGTCCTATGCCCAAATTATTTTTTGTTTTTCTTGTAATATGCATTTTCGTATACAGGGTGTAATCGATAAGTGTTTACAGGCCATAACTGCGTAAATATGAGAGATATCAGAAAACTTTTAACTGATATCGAAAGTACGTTACCCAACGAGTAAAATTACAATAATAACTTTTTCTAAATAGATGAAGTAATATTAAAAATACTAACTTAAAACGCTCCCATACATTCAGTGTGACGACTTACAGCCTTAAAGAATGTCGGGTGTCGTAAGAGATAAAACTGTTAGAGATTCGTTATTTGTAGGAATACATTGTAATAAAATAATAATACTACCGTTTATGAAATAATTATTCTAACATTTATTCTTAATAAAAAAATATTCGTATTAAACTAGTCTTTGAATGAACGGGTACGCACTAAATGTATTGGAGGGTTTGAAGTTAATATTTGAGATATTTCTGATTTTATTTAAGAAAAGTTATTAGTGTAATTTTACTCGTTGGGTAATGCACTTTCGATATCAGTTATTTTTTTTCTGATATCTCTCATATTTACGGAATTATGGCCTGTAAACACTTTAAACGTTTAATAACATATGATATCAAAAAACGTAAGGTTTTTTTAATAAAAATCAGAAAATAAAATTTCGCGTAAATTTCGCAGTTTTTCACGTAGGCACTACGCAGCTAGCACAACTTTTTTTTGCTTGCAAAATGTCTTTTTATACTGTCCTGTGGTGTCTAAACAACATACCAAAAATGCAGCGATACTACTTGATTTGCGAGTTTAGGGTAAAATGATGTACGATTTGACCGTACTATATGCATTCATTCAGGACGTGTACCTAATGTTTTGTAAACATACAAAAAGTAAAGATAATTACGCATACCGATATTGCACACTTTTAATTTGCCTAATTGATTTTATTACGTGCGTAGGATCATAATATATTAGTTTTACAATTACAATCTCATCAGCAGCATTTTTTAACTATTGTTTACAGATTTTACTTAATTGTTTTCAATAATGTAATGGTAACGGGATCATTAGTCTTAGTAATTAAGCTCAATGCCTTAATGAGACGTCCCGCGAAGTAGGTCACGGGTCACTGGCTGTCGTCTGCTCAGGGGGGCGATTTTTGAGATTCGAACGCTCGAATCTTTCATTCGAAAATGAATAAAACGATGAAATGCTATTTTTGAGATTCGAGTGATAGAAAGTTCAAAAACGACTGCGGTTGACCATTCGTATTCAATTCTATTGATAGAAATTGGATGAGTACGTAAATACTCCAATAAAGTGTCACTGTCAAGTCTGTCAACTGGGACCCTATCGCGAACCACGAACAAAGTGTTAGCTCTCTCTCGCACTTGTGAATTCGTACGTAAGTGTGATATAGGCAACACTACGTTCGTGGTTCGCGGTACGGCCTCTGTTGATGTTTGTTTGTGTGCACCATAGATTATAATAACATTGATCGTAGATTTACGTTCCGATTCACTAGCGGTACATGTTTTTTTTATAATAAAAACCGTTAAATAATGTTTAATATGCTATAATTCATTATTATTTTTAGCTGGAATATAAATTCCGACGTCAGTGTGCCATAATTTAGCTTTATTACATTAAATTTAAAAAACCGGTAAATATCGTCTTTCTGCGTGCAACGTGTCGCAAAGATATCGATAATCAATCTCTAGCTTTTCGAGTGCGACTTTCAAAAATAGGGTATATTGGCTTCATTCGAAAATAGTCATGAAAAATTTTGTCATTCGAATTTGAATTCGAACGGGAATTTGAATTCGTGCGATAGAAATTCAAAAATCGGCCCCCAGACCGTGTTCCCATTTGTGGCCCCACAACGGGGACAAGAGGCCTACCTTTATTAGTTAGCCTCCGTAGCCTAGTTGGTAGTGACCCTGCCTACGAAGCTGGAGGTTCCGGGTTCGAATCCCGGCGAGGGCATTCTTTGTGTATTTATTTGTCACAAGTGTTTGTTCCTCGATCATGGCTGTCTATGTATTTAAGTATCTATATGTATCTATCTATTATATATATCGTCGCCTGGTACCCACATCACAAGCCTTAATTGAGCTTACCGTGGGACTAGATCGATTTGTGTAAGATGTCCCAAGATATTTATTTATTTATTATTTATTTATTCCTGGTGGATATGTCCATCAGTGGGGTAAATCCATGTAACTGTAATGAAAGTGACCATTTAACCGTCTGTTCATTTACTTATGATCCAAGTGTAAGTGTTACACTATATCTGGATAAGTATTATTTCGATGTCTAGTCCTAACAACAGTAAAATATACACAATTAATAAATAAACATGCGAGAAATTGGTCACTTTCATTACACTCTTGCATGGAATTGCCCAATGGACGTCTTTCCTATTGCCTATATATGGGCCTCCCCCAAGGGCGGGACTAGATGCTTAGCCAAGTTGCCAATCGCTAGCGCTTAGTAGCGTCTCGTAGTTTTCCCTCTCTGTCACTCTTTCATATTAGTGCGACAAAGACAGTTAGCTGCCTTTCGCTTACGATTGACGATTAAGCGCTAGCGATTGGCAACTTGGCTAAGCACCCAGGTCCTGCGCCACCTACATCCTGCGCACTTCCTTTGTATTTGACAACCACTCTTATTTTACATATTTACAAATAAGATTTACAGCTCGCAGCCACAGTTGCATGAAGCAATGCAGTGAATATTACACCTCAATAAGACTGATAAAGATAGTTGCCTGAAAATTTCCGTATTACATTTTCGCGGTATGTCCTGAGATAAAATTAAGGAAGAAAGTACTTATAGCTTAAAATAGAGCATGTTCGGTGATACCGCGCGTTCGGCGAAACGTACATTTACCTTATACTCTATTGCAAATTCCAACTTCAAAGTTTTATGTGGCATCGGGCCATGGTATTTGAAATAGAATATAGTAGTCCCGTAGTAAAGTAAAGTTCATCTACTATGCACATGCTGCATACGCATCTGGTCTGGCTTCGCCTTTAAGCTCAGAGCAATAGCAGTCTTAGCGCTAATGACATGCAGTTTAAGTAGCTCATTTTATTTGTATGTGTGCTAACGTGTCTCTTTAACTGTTTAAATGACAGTAATTACTATTATTTGGTTTTAGGGTCATAGGATATTAAGTCACTGGAATATTAGTGCGCGAGCTGTATTAAGATAAGTAGGTAAATTGAAAAGTTATCTGAAGGAAAACTTTACTGTTATATAGTTACTGAATGAAATAGTCGCCATAAAACATGTAGGTAGGACGTAATAGTTATGCAAAAGGGAGCCATCACACATAAATGTTTCATTCTAATTAACACCCTTAAGTCAGAATAAACAAGTCAATCTTTAATGACAAATTCGTGTGGATTGGTTCCTTTTTGCATAACTACGTCCTATTAATCGCTATGTTTCAAACCCTTTGTCATCCTTTTTTGTAGGCATTTCTATGCTAATAAATAATATTGTTTGTTACTCACAACACTCAAGGGAAATTAATTATGTGATAACAATATAAGATCCCAAACTGACTTCATGTGAAATGCGAATGCCACTTAAAGACGTCCATCCGTGCTCGAGCGTCCAGTAGCCGTCCTGGGGGCCGATTTTTGAATTTCTATCGCACGAATTCAAATTCCCGTTCGGGGTCCCCTTTAATATGCCTAATATTAATAGTCCTAATATGAATTCGCATAACGGATTTGGCATAAATAATTAAGCATAATATTGAATAGGCAAAATAATAAAATTCCATAATGTTTAATACGCATATTACTGATTATGTATAATTGAAATATGCATAACATTATTAAACATAACTTTATTCGTCCTAATATGGATTAGCATAAACTTAGAAATCAAGCGAATGAGGCAGATCAGGGTAAAAACAAGACAGTAAGGTTAAGTTCAAAAGACTAATAAGCAGAAGCGACGAAGCGAAGTTAAAGCCTAGCTTTCGTCGATATCTCCTACACATCCTAATCAACATGTCAGATACAATCAATTAAATAAAACATTAGGTATTTAATAATCAATTTGATTAGTAAAGAAATCACATCGTGGTAGGCGCATGAGGCGCACAGTACAGAGTGTGTACCTATTTAATACGGGCGTATATTTTAATGATGCTTAAAATACGATCTAGGGAACCTATTTACCTATACCATGATTTTTACGATCACAAAACGATAACTGTATCCCGTATAAAATACACACGCCGTATTTATGAACATTTTAAATTGCTAGGGTAAAAATGTGTGTAATAATTAAATTATCAATATTTACTATAAAAATATAAGTAGGTATACATGTATGTCAGTCAATAAAATATGTCAAGACCTAAACACTAACTATTATACCTACGCACAAGTTAAAAAAAAATCTAAACTAGTTTTTAATTGGAAGCAATATATAGTAGGTATATAATAATATTATTAGTACGTACTAATCGACAGTATCGGTTTCGCTACGCAGTCTATGATCGGTCATTATTATTTTATCTATTATATTTTATACCTTTCAATAAGTATACCAATTAGTATTATGCTCATCCTAATTATTCCAAATCATCGTTATGATAGTTTACGTTATACGTATTACGCATAATGTAATCGTTTATGCGAAATTATGCTTATGCCACTTAAATATTATGCTTAACAACGCTATGCCAATTTGAAGTATGCGTAATAAATTATGCGAATTAATATAGACTCTCCCGTTCGAATTCAAATTCGAATGACAAAATTTTTCAGGACTATTTTCGAATGAAGCCAATATACCCTATTTTTGAAAGTCGCAATCGAAAAGCTAGAGATTGATTATCGATATCTTTGCGACCCGTTGCACGCAGAAAGTCGATATTTACCGGTTTTATAAATTTAATGTAATAAAGCTAAATTATGGCACACTGACGTCAGAATTTATATTCCAGCTAAAAAGAATAATTAATTATGACATATCAATCATTATTTAACGGTTTTTATTATAAAAAAACATGTACCGCTAGTGAATCGGAACGTAAATCTACGATCAATGTTATTATAATCTATGGTGCACACAAACAAACATCAACAGAGGCCCTACCGCGAACCACGAACGAAGTGTTGCCTATATCACACTTACGTACGAATTCACAAGTGCGAGAGAGAGCCAACACTTTGTTCGTGGTTCGCGGTAGGGTCTCAGTTGACAGACTTGACAGTGACACTTTATTGGAGTATCTATGTACTTATCCAATTTCTATCAATAGAATTGAATACGAATGGTCAACCGCAGTCGTTTTTGAACTTTCTATCACTCGAATCTCAAAAATAGCATTTCATCGTTTTTATTCATTTTCGAATGAAAGATTCGAGCGTTCGAATCTCAAAAATCGCCCCCCTGATCCCTAACAACTATACTGCTGCAGTGGGGCGCCGAGTGCGCCGCCCTAGAGACCTCCTTACTATTCCATACATGAATGTAGAATTAATATGGATTTGACAACGTTATAATAATAGCAAGAACGAAAGGGATGGTCTTATGAAACTTTTTACTAGTGGAAGTGAAAAGGAACGATAATCGTCCGTCCTTATCACTGTGCCACTATTTTTTGTGTGTGTGTGCATTAGATGCTAAATGTAAGTGCCAGACAAATGCGTTGAATACGTCAGTAAGTGCCTGTGTGGCACTTTCGTCTTAGTAGTAAGTGACTATGTCTATCCCTCTTAGTGGCACACTATGTGCGGCCCCTCGATTCCATAGCACATCCGCACCCATCAAACTTCCAACGCACCCACCCACAGAGCTATAGAACTAATTAATAACTTTTTAGCTACGATTCAAAATGCCGACATTTTTTCTGATAGATGGACACAACTTAGACGAAAAATTAACCATTACCTTAATACCTGCTACTGTACCCTATAATTTTTCCTTTTCATTATTTTGACATAAAATGTTATAACTACCTACTAGAATTATGTTAGCTTATAGATAATTCCACATGTAATGTCTTGTCTTGGCGTAAGCTGTTTTTTACATGGTTGTTGGTTGAATAAAGAATAAAGACAGTACGAAATTGTAAATAAATATCACATGCAGAGTAACCGTATCAAAAATGTAATTTATTTGAAACAGATCGGTTTGTTGGCTTTGTGGAATCAGAAGTACGTATTCAATACGTATTATCATGCAGTTGGCTATATATGTGTATGCTATTCACTTTAATATACGAGAGGAAACGACATGAATGAATCGCATTCGGGCGTTGGTTTCTCATTTAATTTAACGATAGCAATACTGATTTGAATTGATATCGTTGTTATGTACCAACTAGCTACTACCTACATAAAGACTAAAGTATGATTATAAAACGTATTCCGACCGTGTCTCCGAGAGTGTCTTGCAGATTGCAGTTGCAAGATCGCTTCGCTAGATGATACACGGACTGCTGAGTGCATCTTGTACATTTGCCCACTTTATTAATAATAATTCAATTCATAGTTATTTATAAAATTCACAAAACTTCAAACATGGCTAATAAACGGGCACCCCCTACTTAGACTAGACCAAAACATTCGAAAATCATTTGGCTAAGATAGCCTCAAATCAATATAGTTAATGTGCCACAAAATCGTAGTACTTACCAGTGGCTTGCAGAATAAAGTCCTCTCTGAATTTCGTGTTATTTTATTAACAAAATCAACATATGAAAAATGAAGTTTATAGGTATTTATTCAAGTATTTGTGCATGACCAATTGACCATCCATAAAACAACATGTTTACCACAGAACACTGGTCTGTGATCTGTGATGTTAACATACCGTAAACATACCAAAACAAATGCGTTACATTCCCATATTTCTTCAAATTCCTCATAAAAAATTGACAATAGCTTATTGTTCAACAAAATCTTTAATCGAAAGGGCTTGAAAGAAGCATTCTTGGGTCTATACGTGAGTTCGACCAAACTAACAGTTTTGTTGGCGAGTGCACTCAATAAGATCGTGATAATGCATTCCTTAGGGCACAATGCGTCTATTCAGCTAGGATATAAGGGCTACTAATCCTATAGCTTTACCAGAACTTATTGCCTGACAAAACCAGTATACTCGCATCCTACTATACATAACGCGACAAGGATCCTGACAACACCTGGTCAGTGTGAGGCGAATGATTAACGTTGGGAATAGCAGACAAGGGTAGAGAATTTTAATGGACTGGATGCATGGAAATATATTCCACAGATGCTTAACTCGGAAATCTCGTATTCTAAGACGTGACCAAATCACAACTGTTCTGTTTATTTAGGTTTGTTTTGAAGACTGAGACCGACAAGAAAAAACTTACGGAAAATTAAGTATTTATTTGTTTGGCCTTATTGATCCAGTAAATTGATTTCAATCGGACATTGATTTTTGACTTATATGACTTTGGATTTCTTTAAAGAACATGATATCCATTGAATGTGCCTTCCCTCTAACTTAGTTAAATGTTCTGTTATCTAAATAATTTACATTAATTAGAAGGAAGAATCAATGGAAACGTTTTCAATTGACATGCTTTTTACTACCTAAGTAATATAACTAATACACGTGAATATGTTTTTATTGTCAGAATGTATGCCTACCTGAACTTAATTTTAAAGACTGCAGGTTCTCATTAGTTTGAAGCAGTTGACTGTGATATTGATAATTCAATAAATACTTTAATTTCGAGGACAGCCTCGACGATACGACGATCCTTTGCGCAACCGTAGATACAAAACAAAGTTGGAAACAGTTTAAGGTTACGTCATTTGGTGGCGATGGCCTCTTAATGGCAATTTCGGTGTTTTTCTATCGGTTAGCTCTCTCTTAATGAAGTTATCGGTATTTGTCTTGTCTTACCTCACGTGTCGGGAACTTTTTGCGGTAACTTTTCGCATTCGAGTTTATGCCTTGCCCTCGAACGTTTAGTATTGTTTAAATTTATGTTAATAGGTTGATACTTATTACCTATTTCTACACGTAGTGGAGGTGCGTCAGATATTATATTGCCAGACACCTTAAATTTCCGCAATGATTCTACATGTCATGTATGTAGGTAGTTATATTACTTATATTGCAAATCTATGAATAGATTGGAAGTACAGCCTCTGTTCATCTTAATTAAATTTAGAAATTAACAAATTTTGTTTATTATTTTTATTAAATACATATGTATGTACTTTAAAGTTTATTTTTTTATAATGGAAGATAGCGAAGTCTTATCTATACGAGTGACAAACTGACTATAAGTACTAAGCGCTATTTATTTGTTGATTAACTAGACGTTAGCCCTACTTACCAACGGTCAAACGTGTACCATTTGTTCCGCAATCAAAATAGCGCAATAAACATAGGAAATGTACGCGCCTGTAATCTCGTGCTCTACATACAAAGTCAAACACAGCCCTACCACCTCATTCATAAAACATAATCTTTGGTTTCGTCCCAGCGTAAATTGACTCCGCTGGTCATAGGAACTGTGGTGAGTCGGAGGTCGTCCAGGGTCGCCCAGGGCGACGCACTCGGTGCAACATTATAAACAATGCTGATTGATTCTTCATCAGTTTCCCACAGCTCGTGTATTTGTTACGTAACCAGATATCAAACTAATCTGATTTGCGAGTCGATAAACTATTTAGTAGTATCTTGGATGTGTCTCTACAATCACAGAGTTAACAGGAATAATTAGCGCGTCCCCTGAAACCATTAATTGATTCACTTCATTAATTCTGATCAATTCATCGACTGTAAATTGTAAATGTACGGATACTTCCTTCCAATGTGGCAGACCCTTAAAGGAAGACAAATAATGACACATTAAACCAACTTTCGAATAGTCCGATGTAACTATTTAACATGAAACCTGATGTCAACAGGTGTGTCACGGCGCAGTTGCGGATTAGATCTCTGCGTGTTAATTTGAATGACAATGTAGAGTGAGCACCATGAATGGGTAATTAAGCAGTTTAAGCACTGTGTCACTTTCCCGGCTTCATAGGGCATTCAAGGTCCTGTCCTATCCCACTTAGGAACGTTCGAAATTACAAGTACGAAAGAGATCGTTCGCGGTTCGCGGTAGGCCTACAGGACAGGGCAAGGTAATATAATATATGTATCTATAGGTATCTATAATCATGATTTCGCAATATGTCGATTATATATGTAAATTATTATCTATATTTTCTGTGTACGTAATTCAAACGTGGTATTGTCAATGCATAGCAATTAATTAATTCATATTTTTTCAGCGGATATTTTTTGTCTATATATCTACATCCAACTAGGCTTAAACAATTTTTTTTAACTTTGCCAAGTTAAGCGTTTAAAAACGTATTTGCGGTGATAGCTAAAATGTAATAAGTAGGTAGGTACGCAATGGTTATTATTATTATGCACTTTCTGCAGCCATTAAAAATCATAACTAGATACTTAAATTGCATTAGATAGACAGATTTTCAACACACACGCGTACGATTTATCACTTATGAGTTATGACTTTTATGAGCTAAGTTTGTAAGGGATTGGTAAATAATACGGTTAGGTTAGATACTTACTTATCTTTGTAGAGTTTAAGTTGCGCCGTGTTAGAATAGATAATAAACGAATAGCTAATAGGAATTAACTTTAAGCAGTTGTCAAGCTGTTCAACATCTACATCAATGTATTATAGATCTATGATAATGTTAGTGTATGAGATCTAGATCATAGTTCCAAAAATCTAATATAATGTTATTTAAGCCATTAAGTGATAGTCAACGAGTAATCTCTACAGAATCTTTACAGAATCCGGAAATTTATTAATGTTCCTATGTACTTATTTACGGCAAAAAATTTCTTCGATTTGTTCCTTTTTTAGCACGAATTTTATTTGTTTGGACCACTCATTTTGGACATGGATGGGAATGGATTTTTTTATCAACAATGCCAGTTTACTCGCACTCTACGTTTGTCCACGATTGTAAGGCGAGTCATCGACTCTCTAATAAAGGTTTTTGTGGCAGTCTGTTATTTGCCTGGTCCGAGTCACTAGGCATTAAGCTTGCCACTCGCATGGTGGTACATGGCATCCGCAGAATTCCAATCAGCTCGCATTGTTTATGCGCATGCACTAGAAAGCCACGGTGTTGTAATCGTTACATTACTGCATTGTATTTACACTTTTACATAATATAGAGCGCACCGTTTTTTCCTTCATTGTAATAACATAAATTGTATAGCGATACACCTAGGCAGTGCTAATGCGAGGCTACAGCCAGTTAGTAAGGTTAGTTGGGATGAGTGCGGACATTTTTTTGAGGAACCTACCTAGTTTTGTGGAACCAATCAAATTATTACAAATCCCACCTCCGACTTTGGTGCACTATTTAGGTTAATTTTCCTTGGAACACGACATAATTTTTTGACTAATTATTACGCCTTTTGTCTATTATGTGGTTCGGTCTGGCAAGGATTACAGTAATTAAGTATTAGTGTGTTATATACATAATGCATATTTTTTATTTCATCATTATGGATATTGTGGATTTTATGTTTGACAAAATTAACTCATTGTCAAAAGTCAGAACTTATGCACAAACATTTGCTTTTGCGGAAATCTAGGAAATTCTATCAGCATCAGCATCTATCGGCAAACTTAGTAATTGAAAATAATTTAAGTTGGTTTAAATAACAGGAGAATAAGTAAATAAAACATCATTCTGCTACGTCGATAAAAAATATCTTAACAAGTCAAGCTATTGTCTTGATTCGAAATTGTCAACCCTAGCGATTTTCCCATCTCACCCCATTGCTACCCCTTATAACCCCAACCACAGAGTGAACTGGGTTTGCATACTATTATGAAATGTTCGTTGAAACTATGCAATGAAGCAACAAACTTTCATTGACAAACTAATATTCATACCTCCGAAACACTTTTTTTGTATAATGTTATAAATAAATGTACCACACATTTGCTTTTATCCGGGTTTAAACTTTGATTTTGACCCAGCTCACCCCGTTTTACGGTACCTCATAATTATTAGCTTCTAAAGTTACAGTACAGATCCTAAGAATGTTTCATTTTCGAAATTAAATACAACTATTTAGGGTAAAATCACCAATACATGAACAGTTAAGCAACTTTCCCAACTTTAAATATTTTTTTCTATATGATGTAACTCATATTCATCAATTTTTATTTTTGTGTATGATTCCGCATTTTATTGAGTTTAGAATAAGTTATTTTCGTACCTCGTATTAAACTTCAGTAATTTTATAAAAATGATTATATTAAAAAAGGACCCAAATTTCCCAGTAGTTGAACAAAGTGCCCTATCACTGAACAATTTGACCCCAATAGATGAACCAGCATAATTGCAATATAGCGAGACCAATATATGAACGCCAAGACTCCAATAGATGAATAGAGCATAGTAAAAATGTTGGTTTCTTAGATAAATTAATTGTATTTAACCTAAAGAACCTTCTTTTGATGAAATATAAACACGGTGTACATTGTGTAACAATCTGATCTCTAAGAACCAAAGTTAAACTTTTCCCGAATTCAGTGGTTCAATAAAATCAGTTGGTTCATGTTTTGGACACCGCATCAACGAAATGAACGAACTAAATTGATTCGAATTCATTTATTGGAATCCAACCCAAAAGATGAACCAGTAAATTTTCCTAGTTCACGTTTTGGACAGCGATTCTTGAGTTGAACAATCCCGTTTCCATACAAAAGTAAATTACTTTAAAACGTGTTACATGTAAAAAGGGTCGTTCATCTTTTGGTCTAAAAATCAACTACAAAACTGACTGTAATTTTACATATAAACATTACATCTAGCTATTTTATTATAATTTACGCAAGCGTTTGAAAATTCGAGCCTTTGCCCAAAAGTTGACCGTCGTTCATGTTTTGGCCCGAACACACAATATTGGAACCATAACTTGACCAGCAAATATCTCATAAAAGAAATAAAAAATAAGTATTATTTATAATATACACAATAGAGATATTAGTCTAAAATCTATACTGAAGTGAATCAAGGAAATAAAAGCCATATTCGATTTTTTACGTAATTAAAAGCTTAAATTTTTGAGGGCTTTTTTTAATAAGGATCCCATATAAAACGCAATTTTGGCGCGAAGCGCAAACTCGACGACCGCTCACTGCCTCGTACGTGGCTTAATTGTCTGGGAATTCGCATGCGACACTCGATATAATGCTGCCGCGTGTGAAAAAAATACTCCCAGGCGTGTAAAATTATTCCTGATTTAATTATTTACATTTTTAGGCCTCTCAGTCAACTTCTGGGTGGCAGTCATCTATTGGTGCTTTTACCCTATGACGTGTATGACTCATCTCCTCGTTTGTTGGCATGCCTGTTGCCGCGCTGTCTGGTATTAAACATTAATCAGTTACATGATTAAATCCATAATTTCAAGGTTGATAACATTGACCGCACACCTCAATTATCGCAGCTACTCACTGACAGAGCGTACAATAACATCTCGTGTGTAAGAAATAGAGATCGTTTCTTATCGGACAACGAGAATAATTCATAAAATTAACAACTTATTTTAAACTTTTTAGTTTTTACGTTTTACATACAAATACTTATTTATATGAAATAAAACTATGAAAACGGATAAACTCGCGTATATTAACTAATTTTAACTTCATTCCGACGTTTCGAACACTTTACAGGTTTCGTGGTCTGCGGATGGGGTCCGCGAGTTTATCCGTTTTCATAGCTATATTTCATGTGTAATCCTCGCGGTAACCGAAGAAAATATTACTTATTTATAATTATAGTATACATACAGAGTGATCAATCCAAATGGGTCAGTGGAGAGAAATAAAAAAAACTACGAGTGATACATAAATTTGGTGTAAAATTTAGCGACAAGAAATACAAAATTCATAAAATTGTGTTTTTGTGATAAAATATGTCATTTATGTTGATTTTTTTTTGTCATGCCACATTCTTTAAAACAAACTCTATATGTTATAGTTTTAGATTTCTCCCCCCTCACCCATTTGACTTGATCGCCCGGTATACCACAGGTAGCTAATACAATTATACTTGGGCACAGTCAGCACCAATAAGTACAAAACTCGTAACTATTTGAGCTACTCTTATGGTTACATACCTACCTAAATAAAAACTACCTATATGGAGACTTCCTACACTCTGAGAATCGTAGACAATGAACTATGTGCTACGCAATGCAACCGAAAAAGTTTAATTTGCGCTATTATAGGTTCTTATATAACCTATCTTATGTCTGTTGAGAAGTGGTGGTAAGAACTATGCACCACCCTGCACCGTCAGTACAACTTTACAGACAGTGGGATCTTATGTACATAGGTGCTTAAATTTTAAAGACTTAAAAGTGAAAACCCTCAGTCACCATCAATCAGTATTTATGCTTTTGTTTTATTTTTCAAACTATCAATGTACATATTTTTAGCTAAGTCGCAAGTGGCTTCGATGTACCGGATATCTAAACTCTAAACCAACAATATATTTCATTGTTGCAGATGTTTTTAAAAAAACCAAGGCTGCGATTACTTTTCCTGGCGTTAGTGGCATCGGCTAACGCTGTCGTACCGAGTTCTTCAAGTGAAAATGAAATCAACAACTTGCAAAAGCCTCGTGTGCCGGCCCAGGGGGGCTCTCTATACCCTCAAGCTACTGACACCAGAGATTTGAGGAACCTGGACGGCATATGGAACTTTCGAAAGTCACCTGTTGACCCGGAGTATGGATACCGGCACAAATGGTTCGAACAAGATCTTGAAAAGGCAGGTATTTAATTTAAAAATATTTTGAAAGCTCATCATGATCTGACAGAGCCAGCCGTTAATCCTTTGTGATTAAATGACTGTGACTGTCAAAGAACTCCCTTGTAAGCACTGTGATGTGATTCATATGATTTGTAAGTAGGCCTTAGTCGTAGTATAATGACAGTATGAACTGAGAACCATTCTAAGGGTGCGGCTCCACTGAGGCGGAGAGGAGCGGAGATGTGCAAAATTGACCAATTACATTCTTCAAATTCAAAATTCAAAACACTGTTTGCTCAATGTTTGCACTGTTGTCTCATTGACCAATTTTGCACATCTCCGCTCCTCTCCGCCTCAGTGGAGCCGCGCCCTAAAGATGATAGCATAATATTTTAGTAAGTATTCTTCCAAAAACTGCTACTATTGTACGATATTGTTACAGACGGGTCCAGTGATACCTATGCCGGTGCCGTCGTCTTATAACGACTTGGGTACGGACGCGTCTCTGCGCGACCACGTGGGTCTGGTGTGGTACGACCGGCGGTTCCACGTGCCAGCAGGCTGGGCGCGCGCCGAGCAGCGCGTCTGGCTGAGGTTTAGCAGTGCACACTACGCGGCGCAAGTGGTGAGTATGATGTGACCACGTGGGTCTGGTGTGGTACGACCGGCGGTTCCACGTGCCAGCAGGATGGGCGCGCGCCGAGCAGCGCGTCTGGCTGAGGTTCAGCAGCGCACACTACGCGGCGCAAGTGGTGAGTATGATGTGACCACGTGGGTCTGGTGTGGTACGACCGGCGGTTCCACGTGCCAGCAGGATGGGCGCGCGCCGAGCAGCGCGTCTGGCTGAGGTTCAGCAGCGCACACTATGCGGCGCAAGTGGTGAGTATGATGTGACCACGTGGGTCTGGTGTGGTACGACCGGCGGTTCCACGTGCCAGCAGGCTGGGCGCGCACAGAGCAGCGCGTCTGGCTGAGGTTCAGCAGCGCACACTACGCGGCGCAAGTGGTGAGTATGATGTGACCACGTGGGTCTGGTGTGGTACGACCGGCGGTTCCACGTGCCAGCAGGATGGGCGCGCGCCGAGCAGCGCGTCTGGCTGAGGTTCAGCAGCGCACACTATGCGGCGCAAGTGGTGAGTATGATGTGACCACGTGGGTCTGGTGTGGTACGACCGGCGGTTCCACGTGCCAGCAGGCTGGGCGCGCGCAGAGCAGCGCGTCTGGCTGAGGTTCAGCAGCGCACACTATGCAGCGCAAGTGGTGAGTATGATCTGACTACGAGGCGCGTGGATCTGATGTAGAGCTGTCCAAAATAATTAACTGACAATTGGTGTACTTTATCAGCATTGTAATAAGATTCATGAATAGCTTACGGCGTAACTGTTTGCATGGCCGACCATTCCATGTACCAACCGACTGAACGCCCTGATGAAAAACACATAACTCTATGTTCAGACCAGAATCTCATAGCTGCATAAGGTGTTCAGCAATGGAACGCGATTACGCGACTTAGAGGGCCAGTCTCTTTCGTACCAACACTTACCTACTCATTAATGTCAAAATATAATAAATAAATACTGATTCATACCTACATACTAGTTAAATAAGGTGTTTCTCCATAACAAATATGAGCTAAAAGTTGTTTTTATTATAATACCGTGAAGATAGTTCCGGAACCATAAATAATTAGAAGATTCGTATTTGAATTTATATGCCGAGTCTAGTCCTTGGTTTAGCAATCTAGACCTTCAAATGTAATTCATGCGAGAAACAAACGGAATACGAAACAAAACATGAGAATAATGTCAGCATCGCGGAACCTTGATTAGGCTCATTATCATATAAATGATATTATGTTTACATCACCTCGAGATCGTATATCCTTGAGAAGAAAAATACATATGGGCTGAAATCTGCATAACAACAGTCTTGCATTTGTTTGTAAAGACTTAAGAACATGGGTTCGAATCGTACTTCGACTTTGGTGAACTTGTTCCTTTTTCTTTAGTACTATAGTTAGGCACGAAACTGGTTGACGCGAGGACTCAAAATGAGTCTTGGCCTCCAATAAAAGAGTACGCCATGACGCCACTTCTCGTGGTTCAGCCCGTCTAGCCAGTCTAGCGTGATATCCCGCCCGATTTCGCTGATGCCGAGTTTTCTAAGGTCCACCCAACGATACTTAGGGCGACCCACAGGATTGTGTTCATTTGTTTGACCCAAGTACACTACTGTCCGCCCATTCTTCCTCATCCATTTTTTCGTGGTAAGCAAGCCAGCGGAGACAAGAGCCTTGATCTCATCTATTATATTATATCAGGCTCAGCCTTCCATTCAGATTGAATTGCCAGCACGAAGAGTTTTGAAAAACCATGAATAGGTGTACATATCGAGAAGGATTTTTGATCATGAAGAAGCGAAAATGGGTCTCGGAATCAATCATGATAAGACGGAATACCGCCATATGAAGCGGTAGAGAGACAGTGGCGCTTAAAGATAAAATCTACATGTGTTTTCAACACATACAGGGAAGTGCAAAAAATTTAAATACCTTGGGTGGACTGTCACTGTGTACGAATAAATAAGTAAAGTATATATACAAGGAAGGACGAAATCAAAACATTTAATAAAATAATTTGCTTTGTTTCATGAAAACCTGTAAAAGTTCGACCCATGAAACCTATAACAGACTCTCTTAGCTGCTTTTTATTAGCTCTAACTATTAATTTTCAACTGAATAAAAGTGAACACATGGTAACTAAAAAAAAGGGCGCCAAACCAGCTATGTCTAGATATCCATTCAACTGGCACGTCGGTCGCCAAGCAATTCCTTCATTGTAATTGAGCAATTGTCAAACGAGACCAATCCGATACCTGTACCCACTTTCAATGCTGAAATCATTTCGTCAATGTTATTTAATAATTTCGCTACAGGTTTTTCATTAAGAACCACGTGCGGATTGAATGTTCATAGGAAGATGGGACAGAATAAGCTAACAACTAGAACATACCTATCTATTATATGATATATACTATTATTAGGGTTCCGTAGCCAAAATGGCAAAAACGGAACCCTTATAGATTCGTCATGTCCGTCTGTCCGTCTGTCCGTCTGTCACAGCCGATTTACTCGGAAACTATAAATGCTACAGTAACGAAATTTGGTGAGAATATGTGTTGTATGAACCGCTACAGGATTATGATACTAAATTGTAAAAAAAACCATTGGGGTGGGGGCCCTCCATACATGTAACTGAGGGATAGAAATTTTTTTTTAGTTTTACACAAGCGTGTGGGGTATTAATAGAAAGGTCTTTGAAAATGCTATGAAGGTTTATTAATCACATTTTTATTTAAGCAAATCGTTTTCGAGATATCAGCTGTCAAAATCTGAAAATGTGTCCCCCCCCCTCTATTTTTTAAACTACACGATATAAAATTCTGAAAAAAATATATGTTATGCACATTAATAAACTCTATCAACGATTTTTGGTTTGATTAAAATATCTCGTATAGTTTTTGAGGTAGGTTGATTTAACTGTATTTTTTTAATAATAAATTGATAATGGTACGGAACCCTTTGCGCGCGAGTCCGACTCGCACTTGGCCGGTTTTTATTATTTAGAATTAAAATAATGCTATATTAAATTAGGTTAAATTATTATATTATAATGTTTAAAGTACACATAATTGTTAATGTAAAAAAATCTGTAAACAAGTAGGTACTTACTCAGTTTCAAAATTACTTAATGAATACGGAACTAAAGCCACTTTATACAGGCGACCAAAAAATATCCTGTCTTGTAAACGCGTTGTTCCTAATCTATGCTGCTTGCTTACAAGTTACAGATTATTTATCCCAATACCCATTTAACAGGTTCACATGTCGACCTAGTTACATTGTGACACGTTGCGTATGAATTGACCGTAGTCGGGTGACTCGGGCGTCGTTTACGGCAAATTGCCCTAGAGGGCAAGAAGCACTGACCTCGCTTAACCGGCGACGTTACTCAATCAACTTCCTACATCACTCACACGGCTTTCAGACTACTGATTACTACCACGAAGGTGTCAAACGCTTCACGGCATGGCATTAATGCGCGGAGCACCCTACGTATTTACATACAATTACAATATGCCCCAAATGAAAACTCGTCAACATGCTGACACACTGGGGAATGTTCGAAATATTCTACCCTTAACCTACTGGTTTTAATAACACTACTCCTTAAATTTAACGGGATGTCGGTAATATCTACTTGTTTACCTTAGATAACAAAATAACAATCAATATTTTGTTTGATTTTGTTGAGGCCAATCACGTTGACGGCAGTCTGAGCCATGTAACCACCTATTCGTCTTTATACAAGGAAAAATAATTTAGGCACAGAGTCTGCTTTATTATCTACTCTCACTGTACTTGTATTCTGCTAGAACAAACTGGGGTTCATCCGAGAGAAAATCTCGAAATAAGTACATACCTACTGTTTTTGTTGTATGCTTTAATATTTTTGTTAATCTAAAGAAGTTTTAAACTTTGTCTAAATGCATAAATACGGGTATAATATGATATGATGATATACATACCTATGTAATTTTGTAGAAACCGTAATAAAGTAAAATAAATCAAGTGTTCGTAAAATGGGTGGGTGGGTATAGTACATTACGACACAAGTGCGAAAAACATGAAATTCTATTTTGCACGTGTCTCTTACGACGTTTTTTAGTACAGATGGCCCTCCGAAATTTTGGACCTGACATAAAATGAGCCACTTCTCGCACTAGCGCGTAAAAAATCATTATAATATTGTATTTACTTACCCAATTACAGTTTTGAAGTGAGGTCACATGGAAGCCAATAAAATTAACGAAGAAATACGTACCTATATAATCAGGACTTTCTAATCCCTTCTAACGTGTCTAACACTGCCCAACCTAAGTACGTGCGCTGTGTGTGACACATGACACCGACATTTAGCTCCAATTACAGCCGTTCGCTACAGGGATTACTAGGGATTCCGTACAAAATGCAGTTCTTGCATTTCCCGAAGGATCCTCCATAAAATGAAGAGAATTAAGGAATTTAAGGCCCCATTCCTTATTAAATTACTTGATACCCATTTAGCAAAAAGTAGAACATATTATTCAAAAGCAGACCGTTATTATTGCCAAATAAGTACATTATTTAATAGTATTCAAAATACTTTCATTAAGCGAATTTGGATCCAAACTTTTCGATGCGGTATTTTAAGCCCAAAGAAAAGATTGAAGAGGCATAACTATAAATCCAACACAACCGGATCACCTACTCACAGGACATTTTTTGTCTGATACGTGCAATATGTTAATTGCGACGATCACTAAATTTTTTGTCTAAATAACAAAAGCACCTATAAAACCAGAACTCGTATAATAACTCGAACTCGAGTCGTATTCAACTTAAATGTTACTGATGAAATGTGTTTCTATATTTTGCTAAATTGTCATAAGAAAATAACCATTGATATTGATAAATAAGTATTTATTATGCCGGTATTTAGTTAGTCTAGTTACCACTACAGGGGCCTATTTCTCGTAACTATTAGTTTACAAGTATATTAGTTATTAGTTACTAGTGAAAATTTTACAAGTCCTAATATTTTCTGTTTCTCAAAAATAATTATTAGACTGGTAACTAATATTGGTAAACTAATAAAAAATATTAGTCCAGCTTGGCTGATTGGGGTATTACCCATGCCTTATAACATATTTAAAAACAAATTTAAACATTGCCGGTAAAAAGCAAATTGTTTGTTTAGTCAAAATAAAATATTTAAATTTATTAAGAATGGATATGAAGTTGATGGTTTTGAGGAATATATTGGAAGCCAGAGATATTTTATTTGGAAGCTCTTTGGACACATAAACCTAAATAGATAAACGTAAAAATGGGAGGAATTAACAATTTTAATATTTTTTCATCCGAATCCGTCCACATTTTATAATTTTCTTTAGTAACTGTGATAAAAAACACGCTAATAGTTTGGACTAATATTTTTTACCAAGCTTTGGCGACTAATAGCTTTATGAGTGTATTTTACAAGTGTAGTTATTTTTCTTTGTATTCGAGAAACCAAAACCAAATTAGGTCTAATAATATTAGCTAATATTTATTAGTTGGTAACTAGTAACTAATATTTTATTAGAGTGGCTTCGAGAAACGCAAAATTGTAAACTTGTAAAAAATATTAGCCCATGGACTAATATTACTAGTCTAATAAGGTACGAGAAATAGGCCCCAGTAAAGACACTTATATAGGATCGTATCGTATCGTATCGTATCGTAGGTATTATTCTGGCCATTTTTCCGCAATTCGAAATCCAACGTGCCTATTTCGCGTGGTCCCAACCCTGGCCCAATATGTATTATGTAGAATATATATATGTATTCAAATATCAAGTACCTAACCTTAATTAGGTAATTTATTTGAGACCATGCAACATAGATAAGTCAGTAAGGCGTTGCGAGTTAAATTCACTAGGTACATACTAAAAGAACATACTTCGATAAACTTTACAACCTTAACGATAAACTTATCGAATTAGCACATTACCTAAAACAAAGCAAAGATAGCGAACACGGTCTGTTCTTAAGTATTTTAACATTTTAGTTACCTACGTCTACAGTACCTATTTGAACATGTATGTAGAATTGTACACCTATTCCCTAAAATCGAACTCAGAATCTAAAGTTTGTAAATAACTATAACAAATCCCAATATAGATAATTTATTCGTAAACATAATTAATAAATTATATAAATTTGTTCAAGCTTATCGACAGAACGAAACAAATGTTAGTCACCTATTACGTTACCTAATTTTTAAAGTTATATCATCATGTTAAGGCCATTTTTTAATCCTGCACCAAACCAAAGCTTTCTGTTTAGCCCAATGGTTGACTGGTAGAGAATGCCTTAAGGCGTTAAGTTCGCCATTTGTACTCTTTTATATTGTGCAATAAAGTTTAAATAAATAAATAATAAATATTTTCAACAACATTATTGGGGCTGTGTCGGGCACGGGCATTGGCAACTCTATGATACTAATTCCTTATGTACAAATCTCTTCTTGTAAAAAAAAATGTTTTGGCTGAAAAGTCAAACCAAACTACTAGCTAGACCAAATACCTACTTTACTACATGACCCCGATATAGGTATGCGAAATTCGCTTTCAGCGATTTTCTCTGGAATGCATCTCTCGCGTTAGGCCGGGTATTACTGTAACAATAATATTAAAATGTTAATATCATTTCATTTCATTATCATCTATGATTCAGACGATATAGATTCAGAATAATATTTAATATTCAGTGCAGAACTGCACTGACATATCATACACCTTTTGGCACTAGGCAAACGATTTCACATACTGTTACAATGTTTCGAAGCATAATATATGTCGAACAATAAGGTGAAAAAGATAAATCGGATGCAGTAGCAAAAAAATGTTGTTATATTCTCAATTCTTCAGTGACTGAAATTTCTTAATTTAATACCTACATGTAAAAGCATATTCAAAACTAGTGGTTCCAGCATTTGTCCAAAAACCCTCAATATACCTTGATCATTCCTTTTTCAGTGGGTCAACGGCGTCGCGGTAGCATATCACGAGATCGGACACTTACCGTTCGAAGTGGAGATCACGGACTACGTGCGGTACAACGGCAGCAACTTGCTGACTGTAGTCATCGACAATACGCTCCTCAATGACACCGTTCCGCAGGGCGCCGTCACTGAAGTGCAGACGTGAGTTATTATCATCATTTCTTACACATACATATTACTAACTAGCATTGATAGGTTTCATGAAATGTTGACATCTTCTCACTTCAATTAATTAATTCAAAGTAATTAAAATGCGGACAATATTACTTAAATGGCCTTACATAAGTCGCATACCCTAGTTGTTTAGCATGGCTCTGGCTCATATAGTGATAAGTTTGTCTTAGCAAACAAAGGACATCACTGACATTAGTCACTTTAACTTTCTATTGTATAGCGAAATCGTATTAGTTTGACACTGCTGCCTGACCTATGCATCGTAGTCATATATAAACAGGCCATGCATCGTAGTCTTTAACGGCAGTCAATGCACAAGAGCGGGCACGAAGTCATTTACCGTCAGCTCTGGAATTGACTTAGCATCTTTGCTTACGATACATATACATGCTCTTTGCTCATCAAATTGAAGCTGCTGGGTTCGAATCCCGTTAATGTGGCTATACGTATTTACTGTCTAATATAACTATGCACAAAAGCCCTTTCTTGAGTTCACTGATAATTATTTTGTATTGCAAACGATCGTCCCCTGATATAGGTACTTATTAAATAAATAAATAAATATCTTGGGACATCTTTCACAAATCGACCTAGTCTCACGGTAAGCTCAATTAAAGCTTGTGATGTGGGTACTAGGTGACGATATATATAATAGATAGATACATATAGATACTTAAATACATAGACAGCCATGACCAAGGAACAAACATTTGTGATAAATAAATACACAAAGAATGCCCTCGCCGGGATTCGAACCCGGAACCTCCAGCTTCGTAGGCAGGGTCACTACCAATACCAACTAGGCTACGGAGGCTGACTATTTCTTGCACAATAGATATAAGTTACAACTTTTTACTCATTATGAAGTTATTTTATTTCATCTGCAGGAACCAAACATTCCGCCTAAAGCAATCGTACACGTTCGACTTCTTCAACTACGCTGGCATCCACCGCTCCGTGTTCCTCTACAGCACCCCACAAGTCTACATCGATGACGTCATCGTCAACACCGACATACAGGGGCTCACTGGTAAATTATCATCATTGCTGAAAGTCTACTGCCTCTATCAATATTTTCTGGATTAGCACTATGTCATCTGGATAATATTTGACTCAGTAATAGGGCCTTACAAAACACAATGTACTAGCGTGCCAGTTAAGAGTCTATCTTCCTCAACAGCTACTCAATATGTACTAAACGGCTAATCTCAATTTGTCACATCAATATAGGCCCAAAAGACAATATCGTAAAAACAAAGTCTTGCTTGTAATCTTGTAATTTCCCATAATTATCTTCGAGTACTAACATGAATGATTATGATATAATTATGTTTGTTAATAACGATATTATTTCAGGTTTTGTAGTGTACAACGTCACCTTTAAAGGGTCAAGTAACATTTTATGCCTCATCCAATTGTTTGACAAGAACGACACGCTAGTAGTGGCAGCACAAGACTGCGCCGGACTCCTGGAAGTCGGCAATGCCAATTTCTGGTGGCCTTACTTGATGAATCCCAACCCTGGATACTTATACACTATGAAGGTAATAATTCTGGCCTTAAAATAACACCATTATTTGGCACAAAATCGTTTTTTTTTTTAAGTAGACAGATACATTATTATGTTTTTGTTTTAGGCAACCCTTTTAGGTCCTCGAGGAGAGGTAGTAGATACCTACTACCAGAAAATAGGTATTAGGACCGTGACGTGGACAAACACGAGTGTTTATATCAACGACAAACCGCTGTATCTGCGAGGATTCGGGATGCACGAGGATTCAGATGTAAGTGGCAACACTGGCAAGCTGGATAAATCTTCTACTTAACTGAAAAAAATGATTCAGTGTTGGGTGCATATTGAAAGGATTCGTATTAGATTAGATATCTAACAGCTGATCCGATCACGTTAAATATAATTTTAGAATTTGTTTAGCTTATTGGCTTACCTTGACTATTTTAATATCTGTAAAAAGCGCAGATAAACCATAATATTGGCGAAATATCTTACCTATAACATTTAATTCCCCTACTGCTCAACTTTTAGCATCTATGGAGTATAGAAGCGCATTAAAAATCCCAAACCCCTTTTTCAGTTACGCGGGAAAGGCTGGGACCCGGTACTGTGGGTGAAGAACTTCAACCTAATCCGATGGGTGGGCGCCAACGCTTTCCGAACATCGCACTATCCGTATGCCGAAGAGATCTACCAGCTCGCTGACGAACAAGGCATTATGATCATTGATGAATGCCCTAGTGTGGACACCAAGTAAGAAGACATTAATGTTAATTACAGACTCGCAATCTTACGTGGAGAAATTATGCTCATGTGTTTTATTATTAACCATTGTTACAGGTTAGAAGAGTCTGAGGAAGAATTATTTTATAGTATTGAATATTCGTATAGGTATTAAATATGTTCTCGATAACCTAATTATTCACCAGGCTAGCTCATGAAATCTTTCCTATACTTACCAAAAGAAAACACACTACGTAAAACAGATTGTTATCATCAAGAGCGTAAATTAATCAGGCGCTTGGTTTCATTTTTCAATTCAGCTAGTACTACTTAGGATTGACTTAAACATGCCTTCGGAGTTCGGACTTATCTACCTACTTTCATTCATTTGGATTCCATTTGTACAGCTAGTACTTTTCATTTGGTGAAAAATACCGATTTTTATTTGGCAGCAAAGTTCTCTCACCTCTCGTGCCTAGTAAGTTGAAACCCTCCTATAGCTCAACATTCCTATGTTAAATATGTCTCTTCTTTGATGTCATTTATAAGCACGAGGGAAACAAAAACTTTTCTGCCTTGTTGTTAAACAAATTACTTCTATCTCGTTTTTTTCACGTTTTTAATCCCGGTCTTTTGATAGGCTTGCGCGGGTATATGGATGCTACACGTAGAGTGCCTCATTATTATTGTACCGATCTAGGAAAAACTAAATATAGACGAAGTATCGGATTTTAAACTATTAGACACCCACCTACTTAGATTGAAAAAGACACGTAGCACGAATTAAAACCAAATTATCGTCACTTGTTTTTGCATAAAGAATTCTAATAATAAATAGGTACCAGCGAGCTCTGCGCACTCTCAGCGTACATACTATGGTTATGCTCACCCCATGTTAACCTATGGTGTCTTACTTTGGATACATAGCGTTGATGCACATGATGTATTTATAATGCAAAAAAGTGCATCCGCATCATAGCCAATCTAAGAAAAGCAACTAGCTGCAAACCTTGACAAGCATTGCAGCGCCCAACAGGGTCCACACTAAGTTTTGCTACTAAGAGCCTCTTTATACATGTATTTATGACGGTGTTTAAATAGATGGTATATTATGTCGTAGACAAGACAAGACATCATTCATTTTCATGGAATAAAAGCAAGACTAAGACTACCTACTGAATACATGGGATTGAAGTGTCACTGATCATTATTTGATAAAAGAATGATGATGGGCAGCAGCGTCATCATAGTGGACACATTACTGCGATCGTCAATCCGCTTGCCCAGCCTGGTGATTACGGGCATTTACCTCCTAATGCGTCTATACGCATAGTCAATAGGAGAGGCCTACGTCCAGCACTGGACTATCATAGGCTGATGATGATGAAAACTACCTACTTTTAGTTACTACATTTACTTTTTTCTTAATTACAGTTACTTCACGGACTCGCTGCTCGTCAAGCACAAGCAGTCGTTGAAGGAACTGATACACCGCGACAAGAACCACCCCAGCGTGATCATGTGGTCCATCTCGAATGAACCAAGATCGCAGAATAAGGGCGCGGATTACTACTTTGGGTAAGTGCGTTAAATTTTATGTGCAAATAAATTGGCACTTTTGAACAAACAAGAACAGAGCCGAAGAGACCACTGTTTTGTAATTATACAGACTTAAATATTGTTTTATTATATTTGATCGAAAGGCGGTAGTTTATAAACAGATTTATGAGGTATGTCAGTTGTAGATACTCCACACTTTGCCAAATCAGCACTATTTTTGTCACACTCTGTATGATTGTATATCTTCTGCCATTACCGTACGATTAACATCAGTGAATTATTTGGGTCTTCATATCTATCTTGCTTGCACTTATGCAATCCCGAAAAGCCGAAAGCGAAGGGTAAAAGCCGAATCGTTAACTGATTTTAATTGCACTGTAACTGTATTATGTTAGACAGTATTATGTAATTGAGTTTGTCTTTTTCAGAGAGGTTGTGAGACACGTAAAATCCATGGATCTTTCGCGACCAGTCACCATTGCCATTGCCCAGAGTTATTTATATGACAAATCTGTAAGTATTTTGAAGATGGTTATTTGTACATTTGTAGGTACATAGTTACTAGCCGTGGCACGTCTATGGTTATAATAAAAAGTTGATCCGCATCACCGCGGCAGTCTTTATGTAAGTTTGGAAGGCCTCGTGATTTGAACCAAATCGTCCAAAAAAATGTTGATACACTTGACCGCCCACTGCTGCGGAGAGCGGACAATAAGAAACTAAAGATTCTACTGTCTGTTAACCAGCGAATATTGGTACTTAAGGCCTAATTAACTATATGTACCTACATAATTATTTTAGATTTTCTTAAACATAAGACAATCTACATTACTCTCTTTTTATACAGATATATTCAAGAATACACCTGATATTACCTATTTTTGTAATATTACCTACTTATTTTGTAATATTTAAAATGGGTTCGACTCCGCATGTTACAGTACTAGGTTACCTATCTACTGCAACGTTGGTTTTCACTTTGATTCGTCTATTTGATATTTGTATTTAGTAACTACCTATACAGTTTGGAACTGTGTTGAACAAAGTTTAACTTTACCTAACGAGGAGGGGGTCTCCCAGACGTCACGTATTTATTCTCAACCTTATACAGGGGATGTAAGGTTGTAAAAAAGGTGTTGTAAAATCACCTTCTCAGTTAAAGGTTAATATTATATATAGGTAAAGTTATTCTTAACGTGTCCAAATTTTTCAGGCGCAATACCTCGACGTAATAAGCTTCAATCGATACAACGCCTGGTACCAGGACCCGGGAAATCTCCAGGTCATCACGAACAATGTTGTCGAAGAAGCCACAGCTTGGCACCGCAAACATAACAAGCCTGTGCTCATGAGCGAGTATGGGGCTGACACCCTCGCTGGATTACATTTCGTGAGTTGTCAAACTGCTATTAAGTAGATAGCGTACAACATTTCAACTATAGTCTTATTTTATTGGTGGGGGGCTTGCGGATACACTTCGAGCCATTAGGATATTTTGTGTATACTTATACCCCCTATTGCAACTCAATTATGTTTGAGGACGGAACCTAGCAGCAGCGTTTTGGACTCCTTCGGTTCTAAGTAGCCGGAACCGAAGTTAATATACCTATAGGTATATCAGTGACATTTTTTGATATTGGACCCTTGTTCCCGAAATGCGTCAGTGTTTCATTTGTCTCCTCTTCCTCGCCACACATCTCTACAATCTGTGCTGTCAGACAAACCCATTTTGGCTAAAAGAGTTTTGACCCCAGTTATCTCATATTTTCAAAGCTCTCTCTATAATTATTGCCATGGAATGGTATTTTTATTAGTTCCAATATAAAGTAACATTATTCGTAATTGCAGTTACCAGAATACATCTGGTCAGAAGAGTACCAAGTGAGCCTGTTGTCGGAGCACTTCAAGGCGTTTGACCAGCTGCGTCACGCCGGCTTCTTCGTAGGAGAGCTTATCTGGAACTTCGCAGACTTCAAGACTGCACAAAGTAAGTTACCTTTAGGTACTGTCAAAATACCACGCGTTTCACAACTACTCCGGTTTCTAGGGACTTTGTTAAACTAAATACCTAGTGATTTAAAAATAAGACTCCGTTATTTTTTGTTATCTTTATAAGTTTTCAAGCTACCATACCTAGGCATTTAGAGAATTTGTAATATATAAAAAACTAAGTTTCAGGTGAGTACCTACCGTTTTTTTACCAGGCTAAAGGAGGGTGGGCAAATTGGCCTATTAACCAATAACGACAAACGGTATGCCTCTGGATAGCTTTTGTTAAGCTCCGTAACTTTTACTATGGCAGGAACTTCCAAATATGTGTGTGAAGAAACTTAATTGCACTTTAAAACTGGGAGTTACAGAGTATTTAACTATCGCAAGTGTTCGTGATTGACAGTTAGTGACCGTCATTATTACTCGTTCGTAATAAGTCTTAAATTAGAAAAGTGTTTAATTTCTGCAAATATGTCGCAGTCTCGTAAGATACTCCGTATATGTACATAAAAATACATTTAAGAATCATTGTATGTTGTCAAAAAACTATACAAAGGTGAATATTACGAAATAAATGTCTCATTGGTAAATTATTGTTTTAGCTATAACTTTTTTCTCACAGCTGTTAGACCGTTTCTGTCTAAACAAAAATTGTAGAGTACGAAACAAGCTTTCCAAAAATATATATTTTGTTGTTATTGGCAATTAGGCCAGAGTCCATACATTTTTGCCCATCCTCCTTTATGTAGTGCATTAATCTGTCGTAAGTTTATTACATGTAACTTTTTTAACCAGCTTACACCCGCGTCGGCGGCAACTGCAAAGGCATCTTCACACGCGCTCGGCAACCGAAGATGTCCGCGCACCACCTGCGCGCGCGCTACCACGCGCTCGCCGCCGCCGACGACGGAGCGCCGGCGCTGCAGGCGCCCTACTACATCAGCGATCAAACTAAAGCCAGGCATGACGAGCTTTAGAAGCGGTCATTGAAGATTCATAGGGCTACAATTCCCAACGAGTACGCCATAATATATGTCGCATCGATTGTATAGCCACTCACTTGTTTATGTCGCGTTTGTTACATGTCCTCACTCTTATTTTACATAGACATAGAGTCTATCGTAAAAATCAAAGCAAGTGAGTGGATTGCATGGCCTCAAACACCTCATAACGTCATTATATTGTTGAAACGGTTAGGTAACGACCATGTGTTGGCGGGACTGAACCACAAAAGACTTTAAAGTTTAGTTAATTATTCTTGTTGCTAAATAGGTATATTATAATTTTCACCAGAGATGTTCATGACTGGAAATCATATGGATTGTTGTTTTATCTCTGTCTGCAGCATTAGCCGAACCGTGAGTTGGCAAACTTGCCTAATATAATAACGATTACGTTAACGCTTACTCGACACGTAAAACAATCTATTTAGGTGCAATCAGACTAATACTTACTCGATATGTAATGCATTCTATCGCGCTCGTACTGACATATTGGAGCGAGCGCAATAGCCTGCTTTACGTATCGAATAAAACCTAACGTCACCGATACTTGCAAAGTCATGCTACTGATGTATTGTAGCGAGCGTGATGGACGACTTTACGTATCGAGTAAATGATAACGTAACCGTTACTTGCCAACTAATGGTGCACCTGCTGGGCCCTTTCTGCAGAAGGTATTACGTTCCGTCCCTTTGAACATATACCTAGTACCTAATTATTAATTAATTACGTATTAATTAGAAAAATCACGCCCATACCAAGAAGGCCTTTTTCAGCAATCTCGTAGATCGACATAATATTTAGAAAGTAAGATGGCACTGAGAAAAGTACATAGGTATTCGTTTTGATAGTACTATTAATACTTAGCACTATTTATACGACATGAGTAAGATTACTTGCTAGAGTGAGCTAAAACGTGTTATGTATGTTAATAAAATCGGTTAACCTATATAAAATATAAGATTTATTTTAAACTAAAAATATTTGTCAACTAGTTAACGTTACTTGACTTGACAGTCTAGCAATTCAGTTTTGTGAGTATCGTCAGTAAAAAAGGTATACGAAATGTCCTTAAGTCACCGCAAATGCAACTGTATGGCAAATGTAGCTAGTTGCAATATCTTTTTTACATTTTAAACGACTTTCCTCTTGCATTCTCTACTAATTTACAACGAAAATAATGACTTTTACTCGTTAGTGTTTCCTTGCGTTAGTAGGATTAATACATTCCTAAGAACATGTGAATATTTTTTTTGATCCATTTAAAGCAACATTAATAGATAGGATCTTTTTACATAATCCATTGGATTACCTAAGACAAATTTCAATTACTTACGTAGTTACCTCAAGTTGCATTTGCCCCCGGGGAAGGCCTGTAAGGATAGTCAATAGATTCTACTGGCATAATTTATTTGCCGGCTGCGGCTCCTATTGTCTTGAATCTATACAGGGTGAAATCTTTTACATGATGATCAGTACCTATGGATAATTGTATACATATTAATGACAACGCGATTGTAACTAGCGAGTGCTGGTTTTACAATTTGTACGGAGATGTAGATTTTATGGTAACTTTTTCAAAGATGGTCCCATAGTAAAAGTTAGCTGTAATCATGAGTAGATCCAGAAAATATGATTTTGTATTTATCATGTAAAAGATTTCACACAGCAGCCAATATTAACATTTTATTGAAGTACACTCAGCATTTCTGCCATTTTAATCACACCAAAATAATGATCGTAGATACATAAGTAAGTAGATAGTTAATACAATTCTTAGTTGGTAAGATACATGTAACGTCATGCAGGATTTTAGTAACCAATATAATTTCTTAATTTTATATCTCAGGTACCGTGTGTTACCAGCATGTGGATTTTTGTAGAAATCAAACAATAAGAAGATCTTCGTTCTTAATCAAATCTTGAGCATAAAATTTCAGTAGAATATTATTTTTATAAATACTACCTACCAATAAAATTTTAGAGTAGGGCAAAATATTATTTATGTTGAATTATTTTTGTTTTTATTCAACCCTTAACTATGTTTTTTGCAATTATTCCATAATATTGTTCGTTAAACGGAAATTACAGTGTTACAGTTTATTTTAGTTGATGTGAACTATATACACATCATTAACTATTTTCATACATATCCACATCCTGATGACATGCTGTATAGTTTAGTACGATACAGGGTGTAACAAAAAATGTAACGACATTGATCTATTGAAGAGCACATTCAGTATTGGGGAAAATTAGGAAAGATAAGTTTGTTTTGTAAGGACGCGGGTCGAATGGAGCAATACAATAATAGTAGATTACGATACAAGTGCGAAAACATGAAGTTCGAAACGAGTAGTGATAAATTGAAACACAAGCGAAGGGAGTGTTTTAAATCGGCACGAAAACCATATTTCCTTTTCGCACGTGTCTCGTACGACGTTTTTCTAAATAGATGGCCCTTAGATGTTTCGATCTGACAAAAAAATAACCACTTCGCGCACTAGTGCGTAAAAAAACACAAACTGTACTAAAAATGTGTTCATTTTATCATAATATTATAGTTATAACTACCTTTGTGTTGAAGGTTGTAGTTACAATTAAATCATTATAAAGTTGTAGTGCGCAAATTTAGGAAATCTGACAAGTCTTAGGTACATTTTCAATAAAAGGCATTATAAACATTAGTGACTATATAGGTCCTTTCCCATCGTATTTTCGCGGAAAAGCCCGAGTTCAATTCAGTTGATGGGGTGCAAATGATACCTACTTACTTCAGTTCATTGTGACAACAATAATATTATGCCAATATGAATTCGAACATTTCCATGAAAATAAAGGGAAAAGATTATGCACTGATTATTGTTATCTGAAATTATGAACAGCAATTTTCTTTTTAGTTCAGTGTCAGGAATGGGAAAGGCAATTTAATATCTCATCTGGATGCTTAGCCAAGTTGCCAATCGCTAACTTAGTAGCGTATCGTAGTTTTTCCTCTCTGTCACTCTTTCATATTAGTGCGACAAAGACAGTTAGCTGCCTTTCGTTTACGATTGACGATTAAGCGTTAGCGATTGGCAACTTGTCTAAACACCCAATAGGCTTATGATGGTAGCGCGTCTAATCATTTGTCGGCATTGCCGTCACGTTCTAACAAGTATGCAAGTGTGAAAGTGACGCGTAGCACGATAAATGGATAAAATGGGACCATCATAAGCCACCTGGTTCTGGTACATAATTCTAGGTACACTTAACTAATTGCAGCCCTAGGCCACTCTATAACCATGTCACAGTGACAACTAGTAAGAGATTTCTTACTCCACTCCACTTTGTCACTTTGACCCAGGGACCGGAACCGGTATACAAACACCTCGAAATAGCCTAATATTTTAAAATGTTTAATACTTTTTATGTACTGCTCAATATCTTATGTTATTTACAATGTCATATTTTTAAATTACTCTTTTAACTTAGGTACAATTTATATACCGAAGAACGAAAATCACGAAAGAAAAACGTTATTTTTGTATGGAGCAAATAACGGTTCCGGTCCCTGCTTTGACCTATAGTCCCCTAGTGGCCTTGGGTACCAATTGTTTAACTGTACGTAAAGGAAAGCAAGAACAACATCTAAAATTAAACTATAACAGAGATACAATACCTATAACAGACGGATTTTATCCAAATTACAGATCATAACATTCGGAACCAGTGGACATTTTGCCTTTTTCATCAGTTTTACCTCTGTTGTTGATAGGTATATTATTTACACAGACATGTTACTTCAGAATAACGAATAATAATAATATGTCGAAAATATTGCAACTCAACATAACTAGGTATACACTGTCAATACCTAAATAAAGTACAAAAACTATATTTAAAGCAGTTATTATTCATCCTATATTTTACCTAAATTGTTTAATAATATAAATACTCTGTCTAACCTGAAATTGGAAATGGGGCAAATTAAAAAAAATCCTCTTTTCTGCTACTAACCTAATAAAGTTTTATGTTATGACCAAAGCCCGGACGACGGGTGCAAAAATGAACTTTTTACTAGTGTTTGATGAAATATCGACTATTCTATCGACATCCATATGGACAATTATTTAATTAGAAATTTATAGATTATTATTATTTTGTTTCCCTAGTAGTTCCACTTCTTTTCCAGATATCAAATTATATAAGATTTTTGAAATTGAAACCACCAACTTTTTTAGTCTACACATTCTGATATTTCTTGTGAATAATTTCACCTTGAGGATGTAAAATTTATCTTAACAACTGCACTTTGAACTTTTGAACGATATTCAAGCTGGTTTTTAGACTTTAATTTTGGTTTTGTAACTGTTCTATGGTACTAGGTAATATTGACATATTATTGTTTATCAATTTTAGATCGCAATGCCTCTGATTACGTTCGGTTGTATAATAGTACATTACTACCGAGGCCGGGAAGTGACTGGTTGCCGGCCGAATATATGTAGACGGCCGAGCGAAGCGAGGCCGGATAGTATTCGGACGGCAACCCGTCACTTCATGGCCGAGGTATGTATAATGCTTTTCTCAAACATGCAATGAAATGAAACAAAAAAAATTATCACCTTTCTAAGAAATTATAAGTCAACTACATAACTAAGTCTTTGAAACACAACAAAAGTCAAATACGACAGCGGCACCTCATTTTTTTTTTTAGATTGACCTGTTTAAAAAGTTGCAAATTTTTTATTTAAAAAAGCGGTATTAGACGACGCGGTCGGTTGGGTCCAATTAATCGCATGCAGTGATCGGGGCCGACGGATCGCGCCGTATAATACTGCTTTTTAAATATTATTTTGAGTAGTTATTATACATTTATTTTAAATAATATAATTTAAATACCTAATTATAACTGCAAAAATTTGCCAATCATTTTTTTTATACTAATATTACTTACAGAAAATTATTGGCTAAAAGCCAAGATGCCAGGTCACAACCCTATGTCAAATGAAAATTAAAAAAGAGGTACTTGCCGGCCTAGGCCGGCAACGAGCTACTTCCCGGCCACTTTTTTGGCACTTAACTACAACATTTCATTGCATGTTTGAGAAAATTACTATTGATCAATATATTTCTAATTCATAAAATGTTGGTATGGATGTCGATAGAATAGTCGATATTTAACTAAGCACTAGTGACAAGTGCATTTTTGCTCCCGTCATCCGGGGTTTGGTTATGACCAATCCGTTAACTTCAACGCATGTGAATTTACCTACATATTAATATATAGTTTTTTTTTATACTACAATGGTAGCAAAGATGCATACGGCCTGCCTTATGGCCGTAGCCTATATGTATACCTACTCCAGAGAATTCATTCACACGCGCGTTGCCGATTACATAAGGGACAAACAGTCATTGTGTGCTTTAAACTTTTGTTTCAAAGACTGGGGCTTGGTTCGGTGGACGAGGGACGTTTTCATACCTAGGTATCCCGGTTCGTTGTAAAGCTGCATTTTCGCTTAATGATCTGGACAAAGCTTAGCGAGCAGTCGACATAGACAGATATTTAACTACGAGTAATAACCAATGCTCGGCGGGGGTGAGCTGTTTTCATACTAAATGACATGTATCACGTGACATTTAGTATGAAAACAGTTCGCCCCCGCCGAGCATTGCTAATAACCGTCAAATGTTTGTTCAGAGCGCTCAAGCGAAAACACTTTAATAAACAGCATCATACTGAAACCTTACGTACCTACAAGTAGCGGGTACGGGTTCAGAAGAAAGGGTCGCGTTTTATAAAATTGCATTTTACAATTTCCCTGTTTGCCATACGCACGCACGTATTGGCTCGAAAGAGAGGCAAACAGCAAAATTGTAACTGTATGAAACGTGACGCTGGTTGCCCACGTGCAACAGATCGGGTCGCTTTTTATAAAGTTGCAATTTACAATTTCGCTGTTTGCCTCTCCTTCTAGCCAATATGTGCGTGCGTTAGAGGCATACAGTAACTTTAACTTGCAAATTGTAATTTTATAAAACGCGACCCTGTAGTCTCATAGTTTAACTATACTTATGGGCAACTATAGTACTCCACGAGCGTAATAGGAGGTAAGTAGGTGTACTAGGATCGAAATTTGTGATATGAACAACGCAATAGGTACAAGGAATCTTCTCAAATAGTAATAGCAAGTCACGCGCAACGAAGTCAAATGCTTTGACATGTCGAAAAATAGAGCAGTTGTAAAGCTCTGATTGTCATATTGAGTAGCACTTTCTTGTATTAAACGAAAGGTAGCAAGGGTGGTCCAGCTAATGCTTGGTAAAAAACTTAAGAAAATATCGGACTATTATTGAAACCCTTATCTCAGTTATCTGAATTGATGTTTTGCTTAAATGACCAGCATCCAGGTGATAAAAAAAACAATAACGTGCTTTTGACATTTGATGGATGACACTTGACAGTTGAGTAGTTGACATTGACTTGACACTTCACTTCACGTGTATTTATGTACAAGTGGAAGTATATTTGGCTACATTAATTTTAGTAACTCTTCGCAGCGAAGAATAATTCCAGAATGAGTTGTATTGAATGCGGAGAACAATCGAAATACAAATGCCCAAATTGCAGACAACCTTAGTGAGTTCCTAGATTCATTTACAACTCAACAATGAAGTGCAGGAAGTGTTCAAGGAATTAAATCATCTATAATTTAAATATATAATGTAGATTATTTCGTCAAAATCATGGAATTAACTACTGCGCTAGGGAATATAAAACTAGAAACCAGTTAAATGAATGTTGCTCGATTTTACCATGTTGCCTACTGAATAATGCTTAATTTTATTTACTACTAGGTACGCACACAGTACCTATTACATTAGACGAGGACCTGCTTTCCATAAGCCACTAGTCCAGTAAGTGATGAGTGTAGTTTCTATAGCTGGTAGCTCATCTTTTACTCACAGTGGGACCAGTGCCTATGAAGGCCTTGCTTTTTAAATTTCCTTAACATAGGTAGTCTATTGATATTGTCTCTTGGTTTCTCAAATTAGTTATATGTGATATGTTATTGAGTAAATAATCTGTTCTTTATTTTTGTAGCTGTTCTGTAGTATGCTGTCAAAAACATAAGAAAACTCTTTGTGAAGCTCCTCCCAAAGTGGAATCTACAGAACCACAACCGGTTATAGAAGAATATGAGTTCCCTACTGAAGATACAGTGCCTCAGGATAAGCTGAAATTATTAGGTAGCAGTATGTTTGTGGTTGGATTGTCTTAATATTTAAAAATACGAATATTATTACAAAATATGTATCCAATTTTATTGCCTATCTCGGAATCTTGCTTTTACAAATTTTGGGTGTGTAGATGTGTATATTTTATGGATGTGTGTGCTCTTTCATGTCCACTGATAATAATATACCTACAGTAAATTATTTAAAAACTATGTAGGTACCTAATGATTAAAATAAATGCTGTATACTGTCTCAATGATGTTTTAACCTCTTGTGTGCCGGAAATATTTTTTTCTAATAGTTTTCTCATATGCAGATCCATGTTCTGGCATACGAGGGATTAAACCAGGGGGTTAGCAAAACAAACCATATGAATCTTTTTCATAGTACAGTTATTGCTCTTCTATCCTTCTCTAAATATCATAATTCATATGAGATCACTCAGGTTGCCTATATGATAAATTATATTTCTGACAACTCTGATTTCTCAAACTTCCGATTCAAACTAATGATTTTTATCACATTAGGCATAAGTTTGCCAATCTCTTATTTAGACTTACTTACAGCAAACATGATTTCGAGAAATATAAAAAAAAAAACTAAATAATAGTTAGATGGTCTAATGGAACTACTGTACACTACACTTATGTGGCAATATTTACTTAACTATAACTGTAATAAGTAGTCTAATTGTATATTCTTTTCTTACAGAGAACTCTGCAGATTTGAAGCAATGCTTAGCAAATCCACATGTTAGGGATATATTGAAGGTTTTAGACAGTTCACCCCACCCTGATGCCCTGTTTCAAGAATACATGCAAGAACCCATCTTTACAGAATTTGTTGATGCATGCTTAAAAGTTGTACAACCTCCTGAAGAAGATGACCAAAGATGATATTACTGCAATCATATGAGCTAAGATTATTGTTATGGTTTAATTTTATTTAAAATATAAGTTTTACTATCTGCTTTTACTATTGCAATAAGTAAAATGGTACTTAATTCCTACCCTAATGGTATTTAATTCTTTCAATGTTTCATAACTACACTTAGGTGCAAAGGTGTCCAAATTTTACTATTTAATTATATGTAAAAAAAAAAATATTTAAAATATTTCTAGAATACTTGTAGTGGTATTGTTCATGATTTAAATATCTTCCAAACAGACTAGCACATCATCTACATGTAATACAGATTGGTGTAGATATTTTGACACTAAAAGATTAAAATTTCACCCTTTTTATATCTTGCCTCATCTGAAAAATCTGTGTCTCACAGTCAATTGCAAAACTTTTTAAAATAGGGAGTTTTACCTTCTTTCAAATCAGCACAGCAATAGTTTACATTAGAGATTTATAATTGTGATGTTATTGCAGAATTCCGACTCAAATAAATGGTGTACCAATGGTTGGTTCTTCGCTAGTTTTGCTCCTTTCGCTTCTTACGTAATTTTATTTATGCAATTACTATAAAAACATATATTCGATTGTAACTATTGCATTACCGATTTGAAAGAGGATAAAATTCCCTATCTTAAAAAGTATTGCAATTGACTGTGAGAAATAGATTTTTCATAGAGTCTGGCTAACGAAAGCTGAGAATGAGAAATGGCGGCAAATTAATAAAATATAGAGTATGGTATCACTGGGTTGCACCCCGAAAATCAGTCTTGATACTTGTAATATATTTAAAACTTAAAATTATTTTGTTAAATTACCTGTATTTATTACAATCCAAATTAATATATTATATATATGTACATAACGTAGCTGTTCCATGCAACTTTGTCTGCATGACACAATGCAATATGATGGTATTGTAGGTACCTACTACTCTAAATGATGACCCATGTTATTAAATGGATCCCATATCAAATTTTAAGCTAATCTTGAAAATAACTAAACAGATTGGCTTAAAATTTGATATGTTTTTCAGCTCTTCATATCATTATAGTCTTTATACCATAATAAGGCCGAAAAACAGAGTGATTTTCACACTTGGATATAACACTATTATATGTCTATACATAGGTATAGGTAATATTAGTAACGATTTGTAAATTGTATCATCGCAGAATGGGTGTAATCATGATTAAAACTACCTATAAAATTGTCCATTACGACACAAGTGCGAAAAACGTGAAATTCTAAACGAGTGGCGATTTTTTAAAACACGACCGATAGTGTTTTAAATCGACACAAGTTACGAATTTCGTTATTGCACGTGTCTCGTACGACGTTTTTTAGTACAGATGATGGCCCTCCGAAGTTTTGAACCTGACTTAAAATGACCCACTTCTCACACTAGAGCCTAAAAAATGCACCATCTGTACTAAAAAAATATAATTCTGCCGGTGTGTGTATTTTTAATAAATAGGAAACGAAATATTTATATTTTTTATTCAGAATAATTAAAGTCAGACTTAAAAAACTCATACAATGATTCATATTAATGATTCATACTATTTGTGCCATAACACATAAATCACATAATAAACTCATCTAATGCAGTTTTTGTGACATTGTCTCTTTCGCTGTACTTATCTTCCACATTAATGACATGGTCAGTCATTGATTTCCAATCTGAGGCAGTTATACTCGCGAACTTTTTTCATTCTTCTCCAACTCGCATAAATTTTATACCGTATTTTTGACAGCGTTAACTCCTTCAACCTCTCCCAGACCTTCTGGTAAAAAAAACAAATTACCATTTTAAATCAACCTAACATAAATACAAACTTAAATCTATTATAGTCGATAGTATATTAGATAATGAGTACAAGAAAATTTATTGAATAAAGGTAAGTATCAAAATGGTACTACGTACTAACCTAGGAACACCGATATCGTGTGTAAACACTCATGTTTTTCCTTTTATGCGATGATTTTCTCCTCTTGTTTTTCTTTATATTTACTTATTATAGTACGCAGCAGCTTACGAACATTAATTTTTATAGTATTTTTCATCATAAACACCTTAAAACGTTGCAATTTTTTTTTTTTTTTTTTGTGATTATGGCTTACTGCTGCCAGGGCACTTTGCCAATGTCAAGTATGTTCAGTGCCCACACTTAAAGCTGTGGAGTGCACCTATAATTTGGCCCAGATTTGGAATTTAGAGTTATATACATAATACAATAATAATTACTACAGTTACAAGAAAATATACATACTATCATATACTTATATTATTTTTATCGAGAAAATAAGCTAACATTTTCAATACATTAAAATCAGAGTAAGCTAATAGACTCTTTAAATTACAGGGAAGATCAATTTTGAAATTTTTGAGATTACATAATAAGTCATATAAGCAAACACGGTTTAAAGGACATTCGAAAAACAAGTGATCAACAGAGCCAGACTCATACCCGCATTGACAAGACGGGCTATCTTTGACCTTTATTCTATATAAAAACTCTGGAGAGCACACATGACCCAGCCTAAGGCGGATTAAACAGCTAGTTATCTTCTTTTTGAATTTCAGTTTGAAAAACCAAGGCTTACGATAAATTTTTTGCTGAATTTGGAAGAATTGCAATGTGTTATTGGTCTCCCAAAGATCAGACCAATCAATGTACAGTTTTGTCGAGGAGACTACATCTAAATCGCTACTGAAACATTTGAAAGAAGATTTATTGCCATTTATAACTGCATCCTTTGCAGCGCTGTCAGCTATTTCATTACCATGAATGCCCTTATGACTCGGAATCCATGATAACTGAACTTCTAAATTTAACACATGACAGGCAAACAGGGCTTCTTTAATAATGCAAACAACCGTGGATTTGGAACAATTTTTTATAGAGTTACAGGTAATCGCCTGAATGGAGCTTAAACTATCTGAAAATATAACTGATCTAGGCACCTTGTGCTCTATTATATATTTAGCTGCCTTTAATATAGCAACGCATTCTCCTGAGAAAATAGAAGAGATTGATGGGAGCTGATATTTGTGAATCGATTCCAAATTGTCATGGACAAATGCACAACCAACCAAACTATCATTAATTTTGGAAGCATCAGTGAAAAATAAATCCCATCCAGACCATTTGTTTCTTACAGCTGCCAAAAACTTTGAATTGATTTCAGATGAGTTACGGTCAACGCCAATGTTAACTGATTTCTGTTGGAAAGTTAGGGCAGCAAAAGGAACTGTATAAATAGGAAGCTTAGAAAATTTGTGTATATCCACATCTATGTGATTTAATCTGGTTAAACTAGTAATGAGATTCGGTTTTGGCTTACCAACCCATAAACGATTAGTATCTACACGATCATTTAATAGCTGCAATTTAAGGAAGAGGGGGTGATTCTCTAACTGAGAAATACGAAATAAATATCGGTCCGCTAAATACTGTCGGCGAATTTTTAACGGAGGGTCAGCGCATTCTACTTGAAGCGCTCTAATTGGAGATGATTTCATAGCACCGGTAACTATTCTAAGAGCTTTAGATTGGATCCTATCCAATTTTTTTAAATCCTTTTTAAAACATGGTTCTAAAATAATAGAACCAAAATCAAGAAGGGACCTAACTAAGGCGTTGTACAGCAATTTCTGTGAATAAGGGTGGGCTCCCCACCAGCATCCAGATAGGGCCCGAATTATGTTTATATTTTTTTCGCACTTTCCAACCGCAGTTTTAATATGCTCCACCCATGATAATTTTGAGTCAAAGATAACTCCTAGAAATTTTACATTATTACAAACTGGAATAGCTTGTGAGCGAAATGAAATATTCACTTGGGGGCTGTTTCGAGCCCTTGTGAATACCAGAGCAGCGCTCTTGGATGGTGATAAATCTAAACCATGAGCATCCAACCAAAGCCCTAAAGAATTAAGAGCGCAATTAATATAATTCGATGCGTCAGTGATGTGTCTATGGATTGCGTATATAACGATGTCATCGGCATATTGCAAGATATTACAATGCTGGTTAATTGATTGATCTAAGTCAGAGGTATAAATGCTGTAGAGCAAAGGACTTAAAACGGACCCTTGTGGTAGTCCTCTCCAAACTAGTTTCGGCTTATCACAAGCAATATTAGCTCTTAATGATATTGTCCTGCCGGAAAGGATATTATTAATAAATAAGACTACCTTTTCAGGTATCTTAATAGTGCGCAACTTTTTGCAGAGTACCGGAAGAAGGACATTGTCATAGGCAGCTGATATGTCTAAGAAGGCAGCAACTACCGATTGATTTTGCGTAAAAGCTAACCTGATATCTGTCGATAGGATTGCATGACTATCGGTAACACTTTTTCCCTTTCGAAAGCCAAATTGAGTTTCTGATAGGAAACCCGCATTTTCAACATACCATTCTAATCTGTTTTTAAGCATGTGCTCAACTATTTTACATAGAGCCGAAGAAAGAGCAATAGGCCGGTATGAGTTAAAATTTTCAGCGTCCTTTCCTGGTTTAAGAATTGGTAGAATGATTTGATGCTTCCATGATACTGGAATGTCACCAGTTTCAAAAATGTTATTAATTAACCCTAAAAAGAAATCTTGACACATAGGGCCAGCTTTTTTCAAAAAGGAATAGACAATACCATCCGACCCTGGAGACGAGTCAGATACTGCAGCCAACGTAGTTTTTAGTTCATCCAAACTGAAGATTTTGTCTAAAAGGTTATCGGAATTATTAAATGAGTACAAAAATGGAATGTCAAAAACGTTAGGGACCGATGGAGGAGCTAATTTGTTTAAGAAGTCATTTGTCCAAGTAAAAGACGAGCCTGTAGCTGATGAAGGAGCAACACCCCTACGAAATCTTCGTATATTCTTCCATACAAATGTTGATGGAGTGGAAGGAGAAATAGATTCGCAGAACGATGTCCAGCCCTCAGATAACGTTGCAATTGTGGAAAGCGAGCAATGAGTGTCAAGTCGAACGAAAGACAGAACATGACGTTTGACAATTCAGCTTGTGATGCCATATGAAAAGTTCCGTATAAAACTCATTCTCAGCTTTCGTTAGCCAGACTCTACGAGGCCAAATATAAAAAGGGTTAAATTTTAATGTTTTTGTGTCAAAATATCTACGACCATCTGTATTATTATGTAGCCAATTTGTTAGTCTGTTTGGAAGATAATTAAATCATGAACAATACCATAATAAGTATTCCAGAAATATTTTGAGTATAATTCAATTATTTACAATTTTACATTTAATTGAGATAGTAACATTGGAACACTTTTGCACCTAAGTGTATGTCTGTACCTATACATTTCTGCATATTTCAATGAACTAAGGAAACAATCTTTTCTATATACAGGGTGATCAATCCAAATGGTATGGAGGTTTTGGAAACCATAATAGATAGCGAAATCTTGTCTTAGGAACCGTGAGATCGATTTTAGTAGAAAGAAAAACTGCATTCATACACTTACAAAAATGAAACGTGTAGGTACTTACCCAGCCCATGAATCGAACCTGCACTTTTTGAAAAATAAAATCTTTGTTTTCATTTGGATATCGGTGTAGCTCTTAAATAGGATATGCTACTAAGAAACATGATACCTAAAACGAATAAATGCATTGTTTCTAAATAAGACAAGATTTCGCTATCTGTTATGGTTTCCAAAATCTCCATACTGACCGATTTGGATTGATTGAAAATGATATTGTGCATTTAAACCTTGGGATTTGAGTTAATAACAAAAACATACATGACATATGTGCCGTGTGGTGACGGCAGTAAGAATACATTTGTCACCACCCCAACTCCTCCTGCGGGTGTCGTAAGAGTCGACTAAGGGATTGAAGTGTCACTGACCATTATTTGATAAAAGATTGATGATGGGCAGCAGCGTCATCATAGTGGACACATTAATGCGATCGCCAATCCGCTTGCCCAGCGTGGCGATTATGGGCATTTACCTCCTAATGCGTCTATACGCATAGTTAATAGGAGAGGCCTACGTCCAGCAGTGGACTAACATAGGCTGATGATGACATGACATACATGTAGGTTTATTGTAAGCTGTAATAATAATAAATAAAAAAATAATAATACAATTAACCTTTTGGACGCCATGACCAATATTTCGGCACCGTAGGTTCGACGCCAAAGACCGAAGAAAGGTGTGAAAAGCTGGATATAAACAATAAAACAAATTACAATATACAAAAAGGAAATTCATTTATTTGTTTTACATAATAACTCATCTGACATAACTACTAATAATACAAGTGATGCTATGCATCTAACAATGCGTTTCTTAGTAACTTCTCCAGGTCCATTGACCTTTTTCTTTCTTCCTCAATTTGTTCCTCTAATTTATCAACTTCATATTTGCAATCTTCGTATTTTGTGATATTGTCGTCAACTTCTCTGATACTCTCTTCTACAAGAGTACTGTCTTTATCTTCAATCATGAGATACTCGGTGGATTCCAAAGCAAGTTTTCGACGCTTCACGTTTATAAATTCGTCAATATCATCTTCATATTCTATGGCTTTATGTTTTAAACTACTAATAATATCTACATCAAATAACCACTGTACATTACGGAACTCTGCTAATTTTTGTTTCTCATATATTGCAAACCGGTTATCCAAATCTTTTAGACTGTAAATTCTCTCGTATACTATTAGGTTTAGAAAACTTGCCAAATCAAATTGTTCAAAGTACACTTTGAAATTTTCATGGGGCATTCTCAGAACATCTGATAATTGGAATAAGGTAATTTCACGTGTGCTTTTTTCTGGATGTTGAAACCACCCAATTTGAGTGCAGTATGTATGAATTTGCTCTTGCATATTTTCAACACTGATAGGTTGATACTCTCCTGTTGGAATGGGTAGTTTCAAGTGCTTCATCATATTTTTTATTGTATCTACATTTTCTGAGTTAGTAGCACTGCTTGTAATGAATTCATAAGGTTTTGGGTATAATGTACCAGTGTTCAAATACTGTTTCAGTTCTAATGGAAATAATGGGTGGTTGAAAACATCTTCGTCAGTAATAACTTCAGTCAAATTATCCACACTTAAATTGTAACATTGAATCAGTTTTGGCAAGTCCTTCATTACTGTATCTAATCGGGTGTCTTTTATTCTTCGTAGCTGATACCATATTTCATTTCCGAGATATCTCTCACATACAGATTTGACATAGTCAATTTCCAGCGGAGGCACCGGGGGATAGTTCCGAGCCAACCATTTCAATGCACTTTTTGTGGCCATAGTCAGTGACTCAAACAAATTACTTGAATCTATAACAAACATCTTGTAAGAAGAGATAATTTTATTATTAATGGATTGTATTAGAAACTGCTCTAATGTGTTACTCGGATTTTCGGGCATTATCAATGCGACTGGAATTACTTGATACAAATATTTATTCTTTAAAGTCTCCTCAATAGCTGCAATTATATCAACATCTGCTTCTGTGATGTAAAAAAGGAGACCATTACTTCCTTCTATAGCTTCATTACAGTTATTTTTACCGTTTTGGGTCAAACTGACAGATATCGCAAAATCCAGTAATTTGTTCCAGGTTTCCTTACCAACATAAATCAGACTACTCGATTCTTCGTGTTCTTTTTTGTCACTAAATGACTGCAATATCCAATTTTCGACGTGTATTTTTCTGTTCATAAACTGACTACTTGGTGACACTAAAGTAACTTTCCAGAATAATCCTTTATCGTACGAATAATTTATTTGTTTCATTCGCTTGAGAAGAGGAGACCTGATTATTTCCATCAGGTTTAAAGGTTCTGGTGCCGGCAACTTACGTAATTCTCCATTGAATCTGTAACCTCTATGAATAGCATTCATATTCTTTAGAGTTGCATTTTCGACCATACGTTTAAGACAACTTGCCTCCTGGATTGGTGTTTTATGTGTGAGCCAAACTGGTGTATCTTCTAAGAGATTTCTTCTGTTTATGTTTCTTATGTAATTCCTACGCCAAACGTAAAACCATTTTTTCATAAGTTTTTGTGACCATAATTGTTCTGCAAGTAATTCATTGTGGCAAACCTCTGAACATAAGTCACTAACAATTTCTTCTGTCACTAAACCCGCAAATTTCATTAATTCATCAAGTTTCTTTAATTCATCCTTCATCAGTTCTAATATAGTCTCTTTGTTGACCTCGTCAGTGAGTTCATCTGTAACTTCAGAGGATTCTTTATCGACTTTTATTTTGAATAATCGATCTTCTTCAGCCTTCCGTTTCAACTCAGCTATACGTGCTTCCTCAATCCTTTTCCTTTCTTCTTCTTCCAACCTTCTCTTTAATTCTTCCTGTTTTCTCTTTTCCTCTTCCTTGCGCTCTTTTTCTTTTCGTTCTTCCTCAATGCGTCTTAACTCTTCTTGTTTTCTTTTATGTTCTTCTATACGCCTTTTCTCCTCTTGTCGTTGTAATTCCAACTTTAGTTCCTCTTCTTTACGTATTTGTTCCATCTTTCTCATTTCTTCTTCTTTAACTTTTTGTTCATGTAATCTTTGTTCTTCTAGCTGTTTTTGTGGATCCTCGTTGAAATCATAAACTTCGCCGTTTCTGTTTTCATTAGCGGAACTGAATAGATTTTGAGCTATCGAATTCTTCATTTGGAATATTGACTGTGATTTGTCTTCTGTACTTTGGTCAGTTTTAACAGCAGCTTTAAATATACTCCCGGGCGATATTGCTGGAGTCTCCCCGTTAGAAGTAAATAATGACTTTCTGTCATTGGCGTCCGTTTCCGAAAACCACTTAGCGGTATTAGTTACACCAAATACATTCGATGGCAATTGACTTACTGATTTTCCAAATATACTTCCAGTTTGACTAGAAGTATCAGGCTTGACAAGCGAAATTTCTTTAGCAGCTGCAAATATGTTTTTATTCCCCAACGAATTTCCAAACACGGCAGTTGGTTGATCTTTCTTCGAAAATAAGTTGCTACTTGCAGTACTATCAAATATATTTTTGTTTTCTGGTTTCTTGTTATCAGTACCAAATACAGAAGGTTTTACATCTGGCCTTAAAAACACATTTCCAATGGGTTTTGATTCTTTAAACGCATTTTGAGTGTTCTTAAAAATGTTGTTACTATCATTTGTAGGTTTTCCGAAAATATTCGTGTTTCCACGGGGCTCTGTAGGAATACCGAACACGTTATTATTATCTGCTTGGGGTTTAGAAAATACGAAACCAGGGCTTTTCTCTGGCGAATTATTTATGGTTTCTATTGGAGCTACTGGTATAGCCGGCTTAAACGAGAATAATGCCTTGCCACTGCCACTAATATTGTTAGTTTGAGGGCTACCAAAATTTAATGGTTTTGCGGGAATTTGCGATTTAACTTCAGCCTTAGTGAAGACAGTTGTCTTTGTCTCTGAATTATCCGTGATTGTATAATTTCTGCCACCTTGTGCTAAACGCTGAATTTCCGCTCGTAGTGATTGAACATTTTTATTACTGTCATTGTTGGTGTTATATCCCTGATCTCGTGCCGTCAAAGCTTCTTCTTTAAGGGTACCATCTTTGTTAAAACTTGAATAAGGATGATTACGACCGAAGTCCACAGCAGGTACTTGACCTCCTGCAATAACTGCACCCACTTTAGTTAGTCTCTTTGATTCAATGAGATGCGGGGCACGCGCAACAGGAAAAGGATCACTATCTTCTATGAATTGATTTCTATCGAGTATGACAGTCAACTCTTCTTCGTTTTTAGCAAACCGTAATCCGTAATGATTGACAAACGCTTTCATTCTATCAACTGATTCGAAAGCGAGAGCATTCATTAACTCTTCAGCAGGATAGCGAGATCCACCTCTAGGGGCGAAAGCTTTAACAATTCTTGCTAATGCTCTTGCGCGAACATCATTGAAGTACCTTAGAAGAATGCAGGCTTGCAGGTAGGTCGCTTCTTCTTTAACCAGGCGGAAAAATCGAACGTAATTGTTATTATCCAATGCATTAAAAACTTTTATGGCAAACATGATGGCTTCAGACTTCTGGATGTCTACCGGCAGTTGTTTTATCTGAGGACAAAAATGAGAAATGTTTAAAGCGAGCAGTGTGAAAGAGAACAATATTTTATTTGTACATAATATTATAGAATAGTATTTCATTACTGACAGTATGCGAATCCCGCTACCTATAGCTACAAGTCTACTGGTGGTACAAAGCTCGTGAGAATTCGATATGAAATCATTAGCAGGTGCATTCCACGAGAATGTCGGGTACGAGACCCTGTTCTTCGCATACTTCTAAGGAACTTAGGAATATAATTTTTGGTGTAATAACTTGGTGCTTGTATTGATAGAGAGTTCTCGTACTTTCCACATATTTTATGGTAGCCAGGGCCTGATTTTCAACCGGGGCTACAGCCCCTCTACAAAAGGCCCCCACAATAGTGATTTCGAAAAAAAATATTTCAAATTCCAACTAATAATTTTTTTTTTGAGTATTGAAAGTGATCTACTCCGGGAACTAGATTTCAGCGAAATCATCAACGATTTTTCGGCGAAAAAAGCTTGGAAGATTCCGTTCGTTAACGCAAAAAAATATTTTCAGATAATTCTCGTTTTCCTCAAAAAAATATTTATTGAGAAACTTGACTGAAAAAAATTGTCTACTTTATTCGGATAATTATTGGGGGCCAGGGGGCCTTCACTCCTTTGTTGCCCCGAAGCCTCTCAACCTCTAAATCCGGCCCTGATGGTAGCTATCATAGCCGTCACGTTCCCCACAAATAGACTTTCTCGCGGAATGCACAGCTTACGATCAGGTGGAGTGGAGCCACTTTGTTGTGCCAACATAAAAAAAAAAAAATATCTGCATGAACTCACCTCCCACCAAAAGTTGGCGTCGCCCAGATTGAGCAGCGCTATGTACCCTCGGAACTCGGCCTCCCTCGGCTTGTGGTGCGGCGCGACATCGGCGTACATGTGCTTGAGGGTCTGCAGGCACTTGGTGAGGTTGTCGGTGTTGAGCTTCTGGTCGAACTGCGTGTGCTCCAGGTCCGCCAGCCGCGCTGCGCAGTGCGCGTGGAAGCGCGCGCACATCTCCACCAGCCGGACAGATTCTGTCCAAACATTTATATACTTTTCATCACACATGTTCGGTAAGTGCGCTAATGCGCTGCGGCGATGCGCGCCGTAGATGAGTCAATACACCCTAGGGCTGTCAAGGATTTTCATACAGCATTATGTTGCACTAGCGCGGCGCAGCGCGCGCCGCGCCGAGATTCCTTTTATAGGAATTACAAATTTAAGTCCTCCCTGATTTTGAGAAATGATTTAGACCATTTTAGAGTAGTTTTGTGAAAATATATTGTTTTATTTACTTTTTTGTCTCACAGGTGTGATGAAAAACATTGTGTGTGCCACGGACGGTACAAGAATTATGATTTACCGCCCTTAATACACAATGTACTTTGTCTAGAGTTTTGCTCACTTTAGGCACAGACAGAGAGAATCATAACGTCTTTCTCTTACCCTAATGTCACTGACTCAAAAAAAGAAATGCTTATAGCGATTTCCTACTGTTACTGCCAGTTGGTTTGACTTTAAACTCATTCCTTTTACCTTGAACTCTTTTTAATCAAACCGACCATCTTTCTTCTCCAAACTAATTATTCGTTTATACTTTAAAGATAATCGTATGAGTGATAATCGTGAAAGTTTAAATTAATTATTCGTTTGTACTTTTATGTATCAATTTATCATTTGCGTTCGGTAGATAGGGACAAACATAACGCGAAAGGGCGAGGTTTCAACTGATGCGTAACCAAGACCACGTGATCGCATTTATTAAAAAGTTCAATTTCACTTTGCGGAATGAGTCCTGAGAGCGGGAACTGACTAAGTTCATTGGAAATTCATTGGCGAATAGCTCGCCCAAGTTATGCCGACACTCGTGGTTTTGCCTTGGCAATCCACATTCGCACTGGCCGCGTTGCCACGCGTGACAATTATCTCGTAAGTGACATCATTCAGTGCGGTCCGAGTATTCATTAAAAGCGAAGCTTCGTGTATAGTCTGCAAAATTATGAAGTATCGAAGGAGCCTGTCTAAAGCCAGCTTTGCCGTGTGGTGACGGCAGTAAGAATACATTTGTCACCACCCCAACTCCTCCTGCGGGTGTCGTAAGAGTCTACTAAGGGATTGAAGTGTCACTGACCATTATTTGATAAAAGATTGATGATGGGCAGCAGCGTCATCATAGTGGACCATAAAGTTAGTATCCGCGCTAGCGCTTAATAGAGAAAGGAAGCGTGGGAAAGGGAAGCCACCAGTCATACGACTATTACACGAGTGCAAAAGAGATAGAAAACAATCCCAAAAGCGTACCCACTTTCGAAGTGACATATCAGCCGTATCAGCCTTCGCGACGGAGACTGTTATTTAAAAGTGATTTTATATTTAATTCTAGGAAGAAGTAAATTTACACAAATAATTAAACCGATACGGTATCGTGTAGTGTAAAGGATTGCCCTGTTCCCCACCGAAGAAATGACGGCAAACACTCGTTTCACAGGTAAATATGATTTGCCGGTTGATTGTTTTGAAACGATATTTTGACGATTTAGTAGCATAAATCGTATGAGTTATCACTTTCTAGCATTCATTGTTAGTTGTCCTATCACTGTGCGCTAATAATTTATCACAATAGTTAATATTAAAGGATATTTTGTGTAAAAATATAAATTGTCACGCTACACTAGCGCTTGACTAAATGTTACCAATATCGATATTTGTTCGATAAACAATATAAACATACCTAATCAGTCTATTACATTACAATGCCGTCATAGTCCCAGATTTTAAATGCGAATGTGTATTTAACAAACTTGAAGGACCTTACTATGTTTCGTGAGATTTTTTTGATAATACACGATTTTTATTATTTCAGTTAAATTTAAGGGATAAGTTAACACAAGAAAAAAGTTAACACACGTTAGCAATTTGTATTTCGACACACATTTCACATTGTACTATAAAACTTATAGCAAAAAACGAAGATAAAAATACCATATTGTCGATAAAACAGTCAAACATCGATAAATAATTGCTCTGTTGTAACAAGCAACCCTGTTCCTGACCACACATAGACAAATTTACGCACACACTTGCGTTTCGTTTTTGGTTACGCTTTTAATCGTTATCGATCATTCTTTGTCATCTTAGTTCTGTGTAGTGGACACATTAATGCGATCGCCAATCCGCTTGCCCAGCGTGGCGATTATGGGCATTTACCTCCTAATGCGTCTATACGCATAGTTAAAAGGAGAGGCCTACGGCCAGCAGTGGACTATCATAGGCTGATGATGTGATGTGATGTCTGGCTAAAGCAGACAAACATCTAGCTGCGATAATCAGAAATTTGCCTCTCATCGGATTTCGTATTATTTAGTACACTAACCTGCACAACAAAGAGCCTGTTGTGTTATATCTTTCCGTATCCCACGAAAACGGTCCCACATGAAGTGAAACCAATCTGCGAGGGTGACCTTAAAACAGAAAGTATTTTTAATAACAAATAAAAAATATTAGATACTGGTATTAGTGGTATTACACAGTGTAATAATTGCAACAATGAGTTATAGTGGATACACTCATTTCACTCCAAAACTCATTCGTCATCTACTATGCACAGGCAGGCCTCCTCTCATCATTATTTCATTATACAGTCGAAGACAAAATAATATACAAAAACGTTCAAAAATATGTCCCAGTGCACTCTAATTCTGTGTAATAAGAACGTCGTAACATATTTATGAACGGATTCTTTCGAGACTTATTTTTGCACTTGACTGTACACGAGTGTTTGGGGTCCACCCTTAACCTAAATCTCTCAGCAAAGCTTTGCTGGTTGATAAGAAATAATATATAAAACAGCAACAAACGCAAAATAAACTTCATTTAACATGGTGATTACGATTTAATACTTTATAAAAATCTGATATTAAAAAGATATATAAATGCTACCAAGGGAGATTTATCTTAGAATCGTTTACTTGTCTCGTGGTGTCAGCTATTTCAGCCAGAAGATAAGCACAGGTCCGCTCCAGCACTACCGCCGGCCTCAGCTCATAGCACATGGGGATCTCCTGGTCCGCTGAACTCCGGCTGTACTGTTTTACGGCTCGCCATGCTTCTAGTTTGTAGTCACAATCAGGAGTCGTTTCAAGTGACATAACCTGCAATTTAATTAAAACATATATTAGAAACTATAACGCCGCGGCCACGACATCAGTCTATGGCGACCGGCTTAACGGAAAACGTATGGTGCTCCCTCTCGTACCCATATCGGCATCCCGCTCCAACTCATGGATTCGCTCGCCGCTGGTCGCCTCAGACCAATGTCGTGGCCGGGCCGTTAAACAAACACTATTACAATGTGAACATGATCGAATTAATTTTGTTTAAAATAGCCAATTAACATGTCAAATTTAATTTACAAGTTATACTTTTATACATTTAACACCCACAATATAATTTCATATACCAAAAACAACAACAATTATATAAAGAAAAAAATTAGTGTGTGTAGTTTGGAGCACACATAAATATTTTACGAACTATGTTTTTATTAGATAATTAAAGTTTTTACCTGATGTTCTGCTTGTCTATGCAGTCGTTCTTTTTCAGGGCACATATCAGGACAAGTTCCGATTGTGGCTCCACCGACTTTTATACGACCACCTGCGCCACCCCATGCTCTCAAGATTCTAAAACATAAGAGGTTTTATATTCAAATATTATCGAACCGGGTTACTCACGTATTTAAGTCGATGGTTGCTGGACATGTTTCGACCCATTAAGAGGTTTTATGTTCGTAAGGCAAATAAAGAACTTACTTTTTATAAGAGGATGTTGTTATTTATAAACCATTAGTTGTGTTGATTTATTTATTAGTAGGGTGCTTTTTGTTAATGATTGGGAAAACTTCTTGAAAATTTTCATAAAGAGAGATTAGATGAAGTATTTGCATTTTATTGCAAATGATACTTATACTATAAATTACAATAAGTTGGTCAGAAAATTCACCTGTCACGGGCATCTAATATCCTCCACTGCTCATCAGGGGTTGAAGAAACTTTAAACCGCAGTTGGTGCAGTTCAGCAGCTGCTTCTGATGTACTAAGAGTTGTCTGGGTTATGTTTACTATCACTGGAGATTCTATTCCACTTTTCGTTTGCCTAAAAAAATTTAAACTTACGGTTTTGAGACAATCCATTAAATTCCCTATAGTAACAAGTGGATAAATAAATCTCTTAGATTAAATGAAAATAGGATAGGAGAAATGTATAATATAAAAAAAGGACAGCTACAAGCCCCGATGCAGTGGAGTTCGTCTAGTTCGAAACAATTTTTACAAATTTTTGAATATTTTAAAAATGATCACATTATGCTAATGATAAATTGTATGAACGTTAGTCATGGTTAATGTACTACATTTCAAGAGACACAACAATCTGAAGTACGCTTTTGTTGTTTAATAAATCGATTTTAACAAACCAGTGTCTAAATTATATTTTCGTTCACCACCGTAATTCCGCGCTTATAAGCTTGACGCAAAATTCGCAGTGCATCAGGTGCACCATGTCGTCTTTAATATTAATGGCGTTTTTTACATTAATTGATTATTTACAAAATTAAAAATTGTGGAAAAAATTTCAAAAAAACCTCTCGTAAAATAGTTTTTTTTTTATTCTGATTTCCTAAGTCCAAATATTTTATACTCAAAGAAACTACTTTAGTACTACTATTGATTAGTGAAGGTTTTGTCTCTAAACCTTTTCCCCCGGATGAACGGGATAATCTCGAAAAACTGTGTAACTGTACGAGAACATATGCATCGGGGCTTGTATATTTTATTCTGGGATGGTGAAACACGTCCTAAGTATGACTATTAAGATAGTACTAAGATAACATTGGCATTGAATTTTATAGTTTGTCATGATGATCCTCTGTTTATCATACTTCAACAACAACAATCATGGAATTATACAAACTAATAAATGAAATCTAAGTAGTTTGCAGTTGCAATAAAATGAAGTCTTACAAAGTCACTGGTTTTTCACGGCCAGGTAGTTTCTTCCTTATGGGTGAGTCACTCTTTCTTACAGGTGAATCCTTTCTTACAGGTGAAGCACTGGTCCTTACAGGTGGATGAGAAATTACTTTTGAGAGTGGTGCAGGCTTGGGTATTTCTTGACTAACATCCATGCCTAAAAACAATTAAGAACACTTATTGATTTAAACTTCAACAATTTCCACTTATATTTTAATAAGTGATGCTGTATGCTTACACTCAAAATGTCAGGATAGTTAATAATAAATTAAGTCCCACACAAAATAAATAAGTAATCAAAATAAAATAATTTTGTTTCATAAAAAAATTAGGAATCTTGACACATAGCCCAGCTCTTAGATAGATGATGCATATATTTATATAACTCGCCTCTCTGGTGCAGGGATTGGATACTAGATTTTTCTCCATACAAACAGCTCTAATTAAGTTCTTTTTCGTTCTTCGGTGTATAAATTATTTGTAAATGGAGTAATCCAAAAATACCATGTTGTCAATTACATAATATATTGAGTACTACACAAAGAGTGTAAAACATTTTTAAATATTGAGCTTTTACGAGGTTTTTAAAAAAATCAATTACAATCCCTGCTCTAGTGTTACTGAAACTTTTAGAGGGCTGGAATTTGGAGAATATGACATGATGGGCTGTAATAATGGAAAGAACCCAAAAACCAGAGACTGTAGCCAAGAAGCTCATGGAATTAGGAGATACACTCTAATTTAGAATAAAAAGGCTTAATAGAATAGAGAACAGCTGTTCAGCATGTTCACATATAGACTTAAAACTGTTAAGACTTTGTAATTTGAATACTTACGGCTTTGCCTTGTTAGATATGTTGGAGCACCACCCATAGCAGAAAGTTCCTCTTCAACATCTGAATCAGGTACCCAATCTGGATCATCCTCAATTTTGCTCTTTCGCCTCCTGAAAAACATAAATAAATATTTTTTGGATAAATAAAAAAAGAGTGAAGAATTCAGTCATTTCTTTTAAATTCGTTTATTACTTACACACGAAGTTTGAACCGCGTAACATCAAACATAAAGCCATCATATGCTCCTGCGTTAAGCACAGCTCGTTCCATGGAAGTTGGTTGGTCATATTCTACAATGCACACTTGCTTTTTAGTGATCAGACGTATACGCTGCACTCTCCCAAATTTGCTGAAGTGTTTTTTAGCAGCAGCTGGGTCGAATAGGCTTTCAGGAACATTAGAACACCTAAAATATATTTTAAGGTTATTTTTACAAAATAGTACTTGTTTTATATTTGTTTCTATAAGTGAAATTTAAGAATATACAGAATCAATTTCGAGGATACGATTCTAAAGATAAAAATGACGTAAACAACTGCTCGTCGCTGTAAACATAAATAACCTTCAGATTAAAGTAACAAGAATTCTTACGAGATGGATGTCTTTGGGTTGAAGCCATTTCCTGGAGACGTTTTTAATATCGGGCTTTTTAACTTCTTGGGGCCACCTGACTCCATCATCACCAGCCTTTTTCCTTAAGTTTGTTTTGAAATAGATGGACGTTTGTTTTTCCAGCAGGTTATTTTGACACTATATACATTTATGTACTCGACAGGTAACATTCAATTTTAAAGCATAATAGAATGCGAAACATGATACATGTACTACTTATAATTTGAAATCAACAAACTGACTGGACAAACAACAAAATAAAGCGTGTTACACTTATCATCACAATCACACAGCAGTTGCGTTTTACAAATGTCTACAAGTTCCATGGAGCATATTTCAGCTTTTAACCATGTTATGGTTATGTCATTCCAAATTTCTTGGCGGTATTTAAATTAGTCAATTTATATTCACGGATCGTTCATGCGATGAAACGTCTACAGCAACGAAGATACTGATAACTGACTGAAAAATAGTTTTCTAAGTAATACAATTATTTATTCCACCCAAACACCCAAAGTAGAGAGCTTGTTTAATAAAATTAAAGCGGGAAATAATTGACAGTAAAAAACTCCTCTAGTGACAGTTTCATCAGAATTGCCAACCAAAAAATCTATTATTCTATTTTGTGCTTGTATACACTAAAGTAGAGGCATCGTAAGAAGTCGTTTTTGACAGCTCACAATAGTGTTGTGAAACGCTCGATTTTATCGTCGTAAAATTTTCAGTCAAGTGCGAAAGGGCGTTAGATCTGGTAGGTACTTGCCATTAAAAAAGTGTTAGGTAATCCGAATATCCGAATTAAAAAAGTGTTTGGTAATCTTACTTAGAATCATTAGCAGGCATCGAAATTTTGGTGCCGGAGACATCATAATGACGTAAAGTCGCATTTAGGTAGGATTTTTTATAGGACGGATAGGACGTGACCTCTATAAGCAAAATTCATAGCATCCACAACCTCTGTTAGCGAGAGCCTCCGTAAGTGGGATTACGTTTTACTTGAACCTGATTCATTCAGGGCCAAGGACTCAGCGTATGGGTCATGATTCAACGCTTCCGCATGGCCCGTGACTCGCATGCGAGTCATCAGTACATTCTAAATAAAATAAAAACTAAACATATATTGACACAATTATGTTTGTGTGATTGAATCTAACAACCACTTTCACAAATTACGTTTAGTCATAAAATGATGAGTACGATTTTTTAAATGAAAATGGGGTCTTGAATATTCAAGTTTGATTTAATGTAAGTATAATATAGTAAAAATAACAAAATTAGTAGATGCATACGTTTTGTAAGCACACAGACATTATCACATTTCAAAAATATTAAAAATATATTTTTATAGAAAGTTATGAGCTCAGGGTATGGGTCACCGTGGCCCGGCGCTGTCTGTAAAAACTACGAGTGTTTACGTGATAGACTCAAACAAGCTTTATTGGCCGGTCTTAAAGCTTGTTTCACGTTGAAGTCGTTTGGTATTGTAACATTTTTCAACCGATGACCTTATGGATGGTGGCAAGCAATATTTGTATTGGCCAAACTTTGTACGATTATATCTCATTTTCTTTTAAGGGTAAGGCAACCAGGTTTCTCCGCTGTACTTTTATATACTGCTGTAAGCGCCGTCTGCATTGTATGGCCATAAGCAATTCGGTTTCAATTTGTGAGTTACACTAAATTCCGAATTTCTACTTATGATGATTTTCATTGATTTGTTAATGTATCTCCAAATTTTTTTGAAAATATTTAACGTAAGCACCAGCCATTTCCTGAACTATAAGTGTGGTCGCAGTTAGTAACTGTCTATCAAATAGACCTCTCAAAAATAAAACAAACAAGATAAACATCATTTCAATAGGATAATTAACTAAAAAGATACATCTTACTTTATAAATGTCCATTTCGTTTTATGGCCCTCCTGAAAAGTCGTCATTTGGTATTTATATTAATTCATATTACAACTGACGATATGTGCGTAGCTACTATTATAGCAATTATTCGTACCTCCATAAAAAAAGGTTTACTTATTTATTTCGATTGACGTATCGGTAAATTGCAGCAACAGTAGTAACATCACTATTCCGTACAGGCAACAATGAATTTTGACATTTGCTCCATTATACTATCTGTGAACATTTACAGAACTTCATGTGCAAACAAACGTCAAAAACGACTTCTTACGATAGCATGGTGTAGGCATTTAGGCAATAATTAATATGGCAACATTTAGCCATCTACAATTAGCGAATGTGTACATATGCCTTTATAAACGTAACGTATAGTTCGAAGATAGCTCAATAGATGGCAGTTAAAGACAAAATCGAAGTAGCGCAAATATAAAATATAAACGTCGTAGAATGGTCGTAGATCATCCTGCACGGCAAGCACATCATGGGCGCGGGACGACAAAAACTGCGACATAGAGTTTTCTCGAGCTATGTCACGAATTGGTAGCACAACATGCGCGCGAGATAACGCTGACTCGCGATGATCTATCAAAGCGACATAATTATTTCGCTTGAAAGTCCCACGCGATATATCCTCAAAATTCGTAGCACAAGTGTACCCTGAGCGATAAAATACATTGCGTTTTAATGTCAAAATGCGACAAATTGTCTTCGAGATGTGAAGGTGGCGAGAAAGTCGAGAAACACATAAACTTCGTTACGGATTGCAAATTTAGGCTATCAGTCGAACTATTATTGTAGCTATGAGCTATGTATTGGTAGTTATGAATAATCTGTTTTAGTACATGGGTGAATCAACTTTTTTCTGTCTGTTATTGCCATGGTTACGGTCGCCTGAGTCACACAGGTTTTCTGCAAAATTATGCTATTTAATTTATGAAAACACGCATGAAGCCCATGTTTGTTGATGGCCCATCAAGGAAAGGGTTTATTAACACCAGAAAAATGCATGTTTGCATTGTTTAAGTAGCATAATTATGCATAAAACCAGCGTGACTCAGGGGACCGTAACCATGGTAATAACAGACAGAAAAAAGTTGATTCACCCACATGCGTTCTAAGGCATTATTTAATGTTTTAATATTAACAAACTTCGTTTCATTACCGACCCTACAGTCGATACCGTAAGGTCTGAAGACCCATGGAGGTTCAATAGAGAATCAAATGCTAGTAATATTTTCAAAAGTAGCGGTTGTAAAGAAGAAGTATTAACGTACCTACCAATGCTAATAGCTATTGAATAGAAGTATCTAAGGGCAAGATTGTATTAATTGTGATAGCGATGTTCGGTGTAGTATACCGTACAACTACGCAGCTATATTTTACAAGTACAATATAATTAAGAAAAGCGGCATTTGTACACATAATCTATATAGGAAAAGGTAGATCAGCATCTATTAGTTCGCGGCTGCATGGGCAATGTCCTTTCCTTAGCCTATGTGCATGGACGCATTAGGAGGTTAATATATACCCATAATCGGGAGTAGTGTGTCCACTATGATGATGCTGCTGCCCATCATAGTGGACACACTACTCACACTACTACCCATTGATAAATAAATAGTCAATGACACTTCAATCCTTTAACCGACTCTTACGACACCAACGGGAAGAGTTGGGGTGGTGACAAATGTAATCTTACTACAGTTTCCACACGGCTAATAACTAGTATTTTAAACAAATAAAAATATATATAATAAATAATCCAGTATGTATTTATTTAAAAAAATATATTTGTTATAATAACATTTATTAAATACTCAATGTAACAAATATTTGTATCGTAAAGAACAGTTGAGCCAAACAAGTTTACAATCACAAATATATTAATAATTTAATTAGATAATAGACGCCTGTAATTTCTGCTCTATTGTAGACGATCGTCTGAATTGAATGGGCACTTTTATACTTTGCCGTGGAAGTTCGCGTCCACGGTGTTATATTTCTTCCACTATGTGAAATATGATTTACTAACATAAATTGTAATAACATGAAACCTCATAAATATAGTGAAAAAATATCATACACCCGTGGGCTCTAGCTTCAATGATATGCTTTAAAACCACCCAACCAAACGCAGGCTGCGCCACGAGCTCGGGCGCCAAGCGTACTCTTGTTGTTCACGACGAGCTGCAGAGCGCGACCCAGCAACCGCCAGAGCCGCCTTCAAGGCTGTTGTGGATTCCGATTTGCTGATTGCGAACCTTTTTCTTCAGTTTGCGCCATATCTTTAAACAGTATGAATAATTGATAAATACCATGCTTTATTGACAGCTCCGCAAAAATAACCTGCAGATCGAATAAATAATCGTAGTATGATTTTTACTATACATAATACTATCAGACGAGATGTATGTAGCTTAAGGTGTTACTTTTCTTGACCATACTTGACCTTAATAATTAAGTTGGTATATGGAGGATATCCGATATATCAACTACTTTTAGGTCATAGGTAAATTGTTTTGGAACCTGGAGGATGGATTAAGGAGGCGGGTATCGGGTACGAAAACGAAACCCTCATATTTCCATTATAAACTTAAATGATTTGTACAAGCTTTCATCGAAATACCTGTTAGTAATTCGAAGACCCGATATATTTATTTTTTGGAGTTTGACCCAATATAGGTACTTCATCTTTTCCCGATCCACATTTTCCCTCTGGAAACTATGGGTTTAGTTTAACGACATCTTGCTTTGTATTATTATTGGGCTCCGATGACTGAAATATAATTCATAACATACATTTTTATTAAAGAACTATGAACATGAATTTCAAAAAATATACGGTTTAAATGTAAATAATCGTAACTAACATCCACAGTACCTAAGTAACGTATAAAGAGTATAAAATAATATAATAATATTTTAGCCTATATAATGTCCCACTGCTGGGCACAGGCCTCCTCTCATATACGAGAGGGATTGGGCTATAGTCCCCACGCTGGCCCTAAGCGGGTTGGGAACTTCACATACACCTTTGAATTTCTTCGCGGATGTATGCAGGTTTCCAGAGAAAGAGTATAAAAGGCTATAATTAACTTAAATTTTACGTTCATGAGCCATTTAAAATATCGACACCAAACACAATCTACAAATGTCATGCGACAGATTATTATTATGACACTTTGACATTTTCATATTAAAATGTCCTATCTCTTTAATCTTTATACTACGTGAACGAGACAAAGTTATCGTGACTAGAGATGTTTCATTTTTAAAGCTTGCTGTTCACTCATCATTCAACATTATTTATACCGATTCAGTGTTGCTAGGAAAGAAAAGTTAGTCCCACACATAAATGGCAATACTTGTTATGTCGCCCGCGGGATGACTCTTTCGCATGGCACTAATTTCTCGAGCTGTTAACTTGTGCTACCAAAATCGAGAAAACGACGGCTAGAAATATAAATTTGACAGCCGCGACATGGGTTTGTCGCAGCGCGAGCTATCTCGCACTCAATGATGTGCTGACCGGGATGCACGGCAAGCACATCATGGGCGCGGGACGACAAAAACTGCGACATAGAGTTTTCTCGACCTATGCCACGAATTGGTAGCACAACATGTGCGCGAGATAACGCTGACCCGCGATGATCTATCAAAGCGACATAATTATTTCGCTTGAAAGTCCCACGCGAGATATCCTCAAAATTCGTAGCACAAGTGTACCTTGAGCGATAAAATACATTGCGATTTAATGTCAAAATGCGACAAATTGTCTTCGAGGTGTGAAGGTGGCGAGAAAGTCGAGAAACACATAAAGTTCGTTACGGATTGCAAATTTAGGCTTTCAGTCGAATTATTATTGTAGCTATGAGCTATGTATTGGTAGTTATGAATAATCTGTTTTAGTACATGCGTTATAAGGCATTATTTAATGTTTTAATATTAACAAACTTCGTTTCATTACCGACCCTACAGTCGATACCGTAAGGTCTGAAGACCCATGGAGGTTCAGTAGAGAATCAAATGCTAGTAATATTTTAAAAAGTAACGGTTGTAAAGAAGAAGTATTAACGTACCTACCAATGCTAATAGCTATTGAATAGAAGTATCTAAGGGCAAGATGCATAATATTATTAATTGTGATAGCGATGTTCTGTGTAGTATATCGTACAATTACGCAGCTATAATTTACAAGTACAATATAATTAATAAAAGCGGCATTTGTACATATAATCTATATAGGAAAAGGTAGATCAGCCTCTATTAGTTCACGGCTGCATGGGCAATGTCCTTTCCTTAGCCTATGCGCATAGCCGCATTAGGAGGTTAATATATACCCATAATCGGGAGTAGTGTGTCCACTATGATGATGCTGCTGCCCATCATAGTGGACACACTACTCACACTACTACCCATTGATAAATAAATAGTCAATGACACTTCAATCCTTTAACCGACTCTTGCGACACCAACGGGAAGAGTTGGGGTGGTGACAAATGTAATCTTACTACCGTCTCCACACTGCTAATAACTAGTATTTTAAACAAATGAAAATATATATAATAAATAATCCAGTATGTATTTATTACAAAAAATGTATTTATTATAATAGCATGTATTAAATACTCAATGTAAGAAATATTTGTATCGTAAAGAACAGTTGAGCCAAACAAGTTTACAATCACAAATATATTAATAATTTAATTAGGTAATAAACGCCTGTAATTTCTGCTCTATTGTAGACGATCGTCTGAATTGAATGGACACTTTAATACTTTGCCGCGGAAGTTCGCGTCCACGGCGTTATATTTCCACTATGCGAAATGTGATTTACTAACATAAATTTTAACAACATGAAACCTCATAAATATAGTGAAAAAATATCATACACCCGTGGGCTCTAACTTCAACGATATGCTTTAAAACCACCCAACCAAACGCAGGCTGCGCCACGAGCTCGGACGCCAAGCGTAGGTACTCTTGTTGATCACGACGAGCTGCAGAGCGCGACCCGGCAGCCGCTTTTATGGCTGTTGTGGAATCCGATTTGCTGATTGATTCTTCAGTTTGCGCCATATCTTTAAACAGTATGAATAATTGATAAATACCATGCTTTATTGACAGCTCCGCAAAAATAACCTGCAGATCAAATAAATAATCGTAGTATGATTTTTACTATACATAATACTATCAGACGCGATGTATGTAACTTAAGGTGTTGCTTTTCTTGACCATACTTGACCTTAATAATTAAGTTGGTATATGTAGGATATCCGATATATCAACTACTTTTAGGTCATAGGTATATTGTTTTGGAACTTGGTGGATGGATTAAGGAGGCGGGTATCGGGTACGAAAACGAAACCCTCATATTTCCATCATAAATTTAAATGATTTGCACAAGCTTTAATCGAAATAAGGTAAAGGTACACTATGCCGGGATAGTACATTATGCCGTGATATTTAGATTTTTGTCGTAAAATAAGGAAACTATCATTAAACTCATGATTTAAATAAAATACTTCATAAATTATAGCTCATAAACAACCGATAAACACAATTATAAGACATACTTAATCAATTCTAAAGCAGTGAGGCTCTTCCGAATCCGTTAGTCCTAACCAAACAGTAGTTCCATAGGATCGTGTAGTCGGCGAGCGTAAGGAGGCAGTGGGAACTTCGTAAGGTTTCTCTGACATGTTGATAAGTTTATTTGGACTAAATTTGTAAAACTATTGCCTTTTAGTTATTAACCAAAGTTTTTAATTATTTTTCATGTCAATATAAAGCATATTTTAATGAAAATAGTCTATTTGATGATTCCCGTAATTATGTTCACAAATCAGATGCAATGAACGTAATTGCGGGAGTATCACGGAATAACGGAAAATCAGACATCAATGTTTTCTTCGATCATTTATAACTGGGGCTACATTTTTTCATAAATTTGATGTCAATGGGTATATTAATGACTAAAGATGACAGTGACGTAATTCCGGTATATGATTATTTTTCAATTTCAGTGTTATTTTCAAGCCCAAAGTTAGTGCTCGTTACGTGATAAGTACGAAGTAATGGAGTATAGTATCAACAATAAAATGTCTTATATTTGTAAAAATAATGCACAAAAGATAAATATGTCCGTGTTATTCTCACAATTATTATACTACCTTCCAGTCTAAGAAGAGGTTTTCTCGATTTTTCTAATTTAAGATATTTTTTCCGACTCCCGTAATAATGTACAAGAATTTTCTTCCTATGTCTGTTATTCCGGTATATGAGGAATAGTAAAAAAATATACAAATATTAATAAAAAACATTACAGGAAAAGGGGGCTATTGGATTATTAGGGTTTGTTAATTGAATAGAAACCCTTACAGTAACAACATGACGGTTCGTAAGTCCGTCCGTTCACCCATCAGTCTGCCTGTATATCGGTCTACGCTATAGCTCTGTTAGTAACATTCATATTTGGATTAGGGGTATTAATGCGCAAAAAAATAAAACGTAAATAAACCCTAAAAAATGCAATATACATATATCCTAAATGGTAGGTATATACTTATGCTATGCATGCATATATTTTATGTAGAAGATTGCTTTATCCAAACGTGTAGGTACCCAAATAGTTTTATAAGACGTTAATTTTTTTTAATTTAATTTATGTTCTTTTATTTAAATTTAATTTGGATAAGTGTTTTCAATAAATAAATAGCAGGAAAAAGTCTTACAAAATCCAAGGTTTTCATTAATCATTTTTTATTTTGATATTTATAATTATAAAGAGTCAAATTTACTAATCGTACAAAATTACGATATTTTTTTTTATTATGACACGATTGTAATAATTTTTAATTCTATTATTTTATTAGAATACTTGAATAATGCGACCTTACGAGATATCACGCAATTATGTGCAACGACTCACGGAATTAAAGCATGCGCCAAATTTTACCACGCAATTACGGACAAACGAAGGGTTTGGCAAATTTGCGATTATTTCCATAATTAAAAAGCTATGGGGCAAAATAATGTCTCATATCCATCTCATAAGACACGTCTACAAAATAAAAATGATTACACACCTAGAATTTTCGTATTTTTATAATAACCCACAATCAAAGTCAAAAGCGCCTTAGTATACCGCAATATGGTACATTTACCTTACCAGCTGGTAATTCGAAGACCCGATATATTTATTTTTTGGAATTTGACCCAATATAGGTACTTCATCTTTTCCGGATCCACATTCTCCCTCTGGAAACTATGTGTTTAGTTCAACGACATCTTGCTTTGTATTATTATTGGGCTCCGATTACTGAAATATAATTCATAACATAAATTTTTATTAAAGAACTATGAACATGAATATCAAAAAATATGCGGTTTAAATGTAAATAATCGTAAATCGTAACTAACATCCAGAGTACCTAAGTAACGTATAAAGAGTATAAAAGGTTAGAATTAACTTAAATTTTACGTTCATGAGTCATTTAAAATATCGCCACCAAACACAATCTACAAATGTCATGTGACAGATTATTATTATGACACTGACATTTTCATATTAAAATGTCCTATCTCTTTAATCTTTATACTACGTGAATGAGACAAAGTTATCGTGACTAGAGATGTTTCATTTTTAAAGCTTGCTGTTCACTCATCATTAAACATTAAGGTAAATGTACCATATTGCGGTATACTAAGGCACTTTTGACTTTGATTGTGGGTTATTTTAAAAATACGAAAATTCTAGGTGTGTAATCATTTTTATTTTGTAGACGTGTCTTATGAGATAGATATGAGACATTATTTTGCCCCATAGCTTTTTAATTATGGAAATGATCGCAAATTTGCTAAACCCTTCGTTTGTCCGTAATTGCGTGGTAAAATTTGGCGCATGCTTCAATTCCGTGAGTCGTTGCACATAATTGCGTGATATCTCGTAAGGTCGCATTATTCAAGTATTCTATTAAAATAATAGAATTAAAAATTATTACAATCGTGTCATAATAAGAAAAAAATATCGTAATTTTGTAAGATTAGTAAATTTGACTCTTTATAATTATAAATATCAAAATAAAAAATGTTTAATGTAAGACTTGGATTTTGTAAGACTTTTTCCTGCTATTTGTTTATTGAAAACACTTATCCAAATTAAATTTAAATAAAAGAAAATAAATTAAATAAAAACAAATTGTTTACGTCTTTTGAAACTATTTGGGTACCTACACGTTCGGATAAAGCAATCTTATACATAAAATATATGCATGCATAGCATATAGGATATATATGTATATTGTATTTTTTAGGGTTTATTTACGTTTTATTTTTTTGCGCATGATTAATACCCCTAATCCAAATATGAATGTTACTAACTGAGCTATAGCGTAGACCGATAGACAGGCAGACTGATGGGTGAACGGACGGACTTACGAACCGTCATGTTGTTACTGTAAGGGCTTCTATTCAATTAACAAACCCTAATAACCAATAGCCCCCTATTCCTGTAATGTTTTTTATTAATATTTGTATATTTTTTTTACTATTCCTCATATACCGGAATAACAGACATAAGAAGAAAATTCTTGTACATTATTACGGGAGTCGGAAAAAATATCTTAAATTAGAAAAATCGAGAAAACCTCTTCTTAGACTGGAAGGTAGTATAATAATTGTGAGAATAACACGGACATGTTTATCTTTTGTGCATTGTTTTCACAAATATAAGACATTTATTGCTGATACTGTACTCCATTACTTCGTACTTATCACGTAACGAGCACTAACTTTGGGCTTGAAAATAACATTGAAATCTAAAAATAATCATATACCGGAATTACGTCACTGTCTTCTTTAGTCATTAATATACCCATTTACATCAAATTTATGAAAAAATGTAGCCTCAGTTATAAATGATTGAAGAAAACATTGATGTCTGATTTTCCGTTATTCCGTGATACTCCCGCAATTACGTCCATTGCATCTGATTTGTGAACATTATTACGGGAATCATCAAATAGACTATTTTCATTAAAATATGCTTTATATTGACACGAAAAATAATTGAAAACTTTGGTTAATAACTACAAGGCAATAGTTTTACAAATTTAGTCCAAATAAACTTATCAACATGTCAGAGAAACCTTACGAAGTTCCCACTGCCTCCTTACGCTCGCCGACTACACGATCCTATGGAACTACTGTTTGGTTAGGACTTACGGATTCGGAAGAGCTTCACTGCTTTAGAATTGATTAAGTATGTCTTATACTTGTGTTTATCGGTTGTTTATGAGCTATAATTTATGAAGTATTTATTTAAATCATGAGTTTCATGATAGTTTCCTTATTTTACGACAAAAATCTAAATATCACGGCATAATGTACTATCCCGGCATAGTGTACCTTTACCTTATTTATACCGATTCAGTGTTGCTAGGAAAGAAAAGTTAGTCCCACACATTAAATGGCAACACTTGTTATGTCGCCCGCGGGATGACTCTTTCGCATGGAACTAATTTCTCGAGCTGTTAACTTGTGCTACCAAAATCGAGAAAATGACGGCTAGAAATATAAATTTGACAGCCGCGACATGGGTTTGTCGCAGCGCGAGCTATCTCGCGCTCAATGATGTGCTTACCGGGCTGGTGTGGTAGTAGAATAGCGAATGCTCTTTAAAGGTGCGGTTAAACTAAAAGAGCATTCACTGTTCTAACCTCCCACTCTACGAAATTCGATCGGTACACAAAACGTGATTGGTTGATTTCTTAGAACGGGCGCTAGAACAGCGAATGCTCTTTTGGTTTAAACACACCTCTACTCGATGTCGCTATCGGAGACCAGCGGAGCGGCCCTACCGCGAACTTTGAAATACATACCCACATTTCATAGATTTGTCTCTGTTACTCTAAAGGTGCGTTCAGACGAAACGAGCATTCGCTATTCTAACCTCCTACTCTACGAAATTCGATCGTTACACAAAACGTGATTCGTTGATTTCGTAGAGTGGGGGATAGAATAGCGAATGTTCGTTTGGTCTGAATGCACCTTTATGACTCTTTGGTGTCACCGAGACAAATCCTCGAAATGTACGAATTTTGCGGTTAGAAGTGGGCCATAGTTAACCGGCTCCGCTGTTACACAAGGGTCTTCAAGAGGTGTCTTCTCCTTATAAGGAGCCCTTTCCGTAATTTCGTGTTAAATGTGCATTCACGGTTTGATACACTCACCCAAAATTACTTAAGTATAGGTACCTATAATACTTACTTTAGTTAGTAAGTTCAAATACGAAGGGTTCATTACTTTGGTGTGTGAATCTATTATAGTAAATTTCGATACAAGTGTAAAAAAAAATTTCAAATGAAGTTTTTAGAATAGAACAAAAATAGTACTTATATAGAAAATTACATTCGCGTATTTATTTGGACAATTCGTTGGACCTTGCACTACTCAGTGCTGCAATCTCACTGCCCCATAGTGGCGGAAAATGTATCAAAACCCCTCATAGTCATTATATAGGGTGCTCGCGAGCATTATAAAATATTTTAACTATGCATTATAGACATAAAAATAAAAATGAATATGAGACCTAATGTTAAATACCACAAAAAAAAAAATCTATTTTTTTGACTTTTTGAATACTTTTTAACATTTCCAGTACATTTTATTATAACAACAATTTGTTAAAATTATTTATTTTAATAATTTCGTCAAGTCTATTATTATTTTTTTATTGCCAGGCAAAAGGTGTGATAATATTAAAAGACATTGTGGTAGCATTATAATCAAAAAGAAGTTTTATGACGAGTTACGTAGAAAAAAAATCAAAAAAAGGTTGATTATCTCTGAAACCAATCCGAATCCAGGTTACATGTAACATTAAAGACTCTAAATATGGTCAGGAATTCACATTAAAATCTTTTGGAATGCTCGCGAGCAGAGGTATATTTCTAAAAGACATTTTTCTTAAAGCGAACCTTTTTCGAGTCCGCAGCTCTTAAAGTCGTAATAAAAAGTGTGCCCCTCCTCTCCTCTATATTTAAAATACGGGCTATAAAATAAATAATAAATATTTATTTATTATATTAATAAACTATTGTATATTTTTAGATACCTACTTTAATAAAACTCTCCTGTTCGTTGCCGCCGCGATTTGGGCTCTACTTTTCACTTACGTTCAGGTAGAGTGGGTGGAGCCACTTTGTTGTGCCAATATAAAAAAAATGTAATATTTGCTGATCGCGAGTACCCTATGTACACGAGTCCGACTCGCACTTGATCGGTTTTTTTTAATATTTTTGTGGCTTTTAACGCGAATTTTCACAAAAATGTATGAGTTAAAACCGTGTTAGTGATGGTTTAACGTGTCATAGTGTAAGTACCTAAGGGAATAAAATAAAAGTAACCACCTAACAAGAATCTTTCACCATTTTTATTTAGGATTAAGGTTGAAGTATATTGGTATTATTTCCACCAGTTTGTTAGCAGTGGTAAGTTGGTAACCTAATTTTCCCTTCTTTGATCTGATCTGAATTTTCCCTTCTTTGATGAGGCAAAAAAATTGTAGTTAAGATTATTTGTATGTTGGCTATTGCTACTTCGTTCCCTTCGGAAATTGACAGTGAATATGTTTTGTTAGGAAGTTTGTAGCGATATACACATATATTCTTCAAGGGACCCCGCCAACAAAGCTGTAGGAATCAGCTTATACAATATTTAGTTACATCTCCATATGTATCCATCAGGGGCCGGATTTAGAGGTTGAGAGGCTTCGGGGCAACAAAGGAGTGAAGGCCCCCTGGCCCCCAACTATTTTCCAAATAAAGTAGACAATTTTTTTCAGTCAAGTTCTCAAAACAGCGTAAAAAAAATTTACGAAGTGTTTACTAGTTGGAATGTGAAAATTTTTTTTTGGAAATCTCTATTGTGGGGGCCCCTCTTTCGTCGAGGCCCCGCGGAGCTGTAGCCCCGGTTGAAAAATCCGGCCCTGCTATCCATGGTGCATCATTTTATTGTATACTTGCTTAGACAAGTTTAGGATAAGTTTAGCGCCGTGACAACATCGCTCGATGACATAACAACATTCCGTCGCGCAAGACAGAGCAGTTCCGGCATATCCGGATGTAGGCACCTCTCACTTTCTAACGTCGAACATTGGCGATTTCGGCTCCGGATGACTATAAACTCGCAGCTTATTTATGTCTTCCTGGTCATACTTTATGGGGCTTCATTTCTGGCAGTAAAGTTGGAGTAACACACATATTTACTTTGTGGTTGGTGCATATTTAGGTTCATTAGCAGTTCTCGGAAAGGAAATAAGCCTCGCACGTTTATTTAATTTCAATGAACGGCGTCTACATGTACTTATAAATAATTATGACGTACCTACCTACTTAAAATTTGAATAGATAGCTGAAGTAGTAGACTGATGAAATTATTTTCGCCTGGCCCACTGCGTTATTTCCTAAGGTACTTAGATACCTATATACGTATTTCGGAGAGATAACTAGCTCTGTCAGTATTTTCTTACAGGCTAATTTTTATGCTACTGGGGATTAAATAAAATACAGCAATACTGGAAAAGCAAAGAGTCACCAACTTACTTATCTCTTTACACATAATAATAGGCCTTTAAGATATTTGCTGGTAGTGTAAAAATATGTTTATATTCATCCAAGACAAGGGAGCATTTTAAGGACACCAAACATTTTTAATAGGGTCTATACATGGCCCAGTAGTTTTAACCGTTCTTAAAGTATACGTGTCAATTAAATAGAGGTTTCTGTGGAAACGCACTAACAATAGTACATTATTGCAGAGGCCGGGAAAGCGAATTTCGTGGATGAGTATTTTTTGTCGGACGAAGCGAAGCTGAGGCCGACAATTACATACGAATCCACGAAATTCTATTTCCGTCCGAGGCACATATAGGACTTTTCTCCAAACATGCAAGGAAATAAAACAAAATATTTTATTACAATCGATTAAGTAATTCTTCTTGCAAATTGAATAACAATTGAAAAGAAAAAATCTCTTATGATTCCCGCCTAAACTTTTTTTTAATGCATGGTCGTTCATAAAAAATAGTAACGATATCTATGGTTTCATTAAACCGTACCTACACGACCTGACACACCGAGGCGTTTGTAACTCATGATAGAACGAGACGGCCATAGATTTGATCGCCGTCTCTCGCTCTATCCAGACCAGGCGTTTGGTCGTGGCTTTAGAATTTGGCTGTATGCATTTTTTTCAAAGTCCAAAAGTAGTTTTTAAGAAGTAAAAAACAATACATTAATGGATTTTAGTACAATTTCGCGGCCGCAAAAACTGTAAAATAATGAAAATCTTTTTTTTTAATTTGAGCTGGTACATAAGAAGGTACTTCGCGTTTCGTTTTTGCTACATTAATGCGAACATTTCCGAGCATATTGGAGAAAAAGAATGTTACGTAGTCACAGAACCACAAACACCACAATATTGTTGTTTAAGTAAATCTTCCCAACAAGTTCAGTTGTAGCTTAGGATGCATCATAGTAGTATTTCATATAGTAGATTAGGTAGAGCTCACAATTTTCAATAGTAGATTCTGTGAGGTAAGAGTTAAATGGCAGTCTAAAAGGAAATTAATATAAAGATTTCTACATGGCACCTAAACCTAGTATCCATAAGGTATAAATTAGACTGGCACAGCTTTGTAGGGAAAATACATAAATGACATAATATTAATTCAATGACATTCAGCCAAGTCACCCCTCATACAAATCTCACTTTTGTTCCCTTTCTTAACCTCCTGCCGCCCAAAGACCTTCCTAAAGGTCTCCGATTGACTAGTGGTTCCGGCCCAAGCATATTACCACATTCAACTTATAGACGCCCAATAGTCCTTTTAAAAGGTCTCCAACTTCAACCTGTCACAGAACTTCAAATTAATCGCGTATTACAGTTGGATGGTTTCTGGACGATAGTGTCAGGTTTGACGTTTTGTATAAACGTCGAGCTGTCAACCATTATCTCACAGTTGTGACTTAAACTCCGCAAAAATGGCGAGGCTTCGAGGACGTGTTGAGTAAAGCCATGATTTTCTTTGATATCTTGGTAGTTTTCTTTTATGTTTTTGTTGTAAAAGGTACATAAAATGTTCATTTTTGTTTATCAATATATATTTTATCATAAATCTATTAATTTGTGTAAACACAACAACTTTTAATAGGGAGACCTACGAGAAGGCATGCGGGCGTTAACTTGTGTTGGCATTTTAAAAGGGCTACGGGCTTTAATCGTTACAAAAGTAACAAGGATTGGCAAATATGTATGTTGATTGAATGAAAAATTAGGAAATTCAGCAGTGCTGATTCAGCTATGGCATCTTAAAGTTTTTTTTGTAATCTTTTGTTATTTGTAAATGATTATATTTGGACAGATCGTTCAATCATCATCATCATCATCAGCCTATGATAATCCACTGCTAGACGTCGGCCTCTCCTATTAACTATTTACTCATTGACTGAGTGAGTAAATTAGAATATAGGTGTTCTAAAAATCTGAGAGAAAAGTAAGCGCAATACAAAAAATATATCTTTAAAGCGATTGATTTTATTTATAATTCCTATCCTGCCTCGGTAATCTTTTTATTATTAAGATAATCTTTTTATTATTTGTATGCAAAAATAGGATAATGTTACACAGTCAAATAACGTTCAGGATGTGATTTTAAAAGGCATATGGGCGGTTACCCTATTTTTACATAAAATACCGACGTGGTGAAGTTTAGTGCCTAATTATAGGGTCGTCGTCCATTTCATATAAGTTCTATTGTTTTTTTGGTATACAATATATGATATATTTTAATAATCAAATAGTCATGACTGAAGAAAATGCCGGTTGTTGCCAATATAAATGTTAATACGTAGCAATGTTAGGAAACATACTAGATTATTTTTTTAATCTGGTATTTTTTAACATTTATTATGATTTATTTTTAATATATAAATTAATATATAAATTATCTATATAATGATTTTATGTTTATTACAATAAACTCAAAAATAAAAGAAATAGAAAAACAAACAATTCTTGAGGTAGCAGCCCGGAGACCTTTTATAAAGACATTGAATTTCATTGTTTTTTTTGCATCTTAGCCCTCTACTCATATGTCATATAACCCACAAAAAACCTTACACTCATACAATAATGCTAAATCAATAATATCGTACATGGAATATCTTGGGCCCGAACCATGCGAACCTATAAAAAGGCCTCTGGGCTGCTATCCCATCTTTGGTCAGAAAATTCTGGGCGGCAGGAGGTTAACAGCGTCTTTCTTTACATCATACGCGAACACTCTCTATGAGCATGCCCTGTGCGACCCTGATTAACCATACGTGGCGATAAAAAACGCCGGGAGTCGGGCAGGCTAATCGGTGCGGTGAATCACCTCTGACGTCACCGGCATAAATTCGGGTGTCGCATTCCGGCTCGCGGTTATATAAAAGAAAGTAGCGCGGCCGCGGCGCGACCTTGCTGGTGAAAGGCGGGGCAAGTGGCGCAGCCGGAACTCGCTCTTCCCACGGACGCGATCTGGTCGCGCGTTCTGAGCGCGCGCGAGGCGAACGCTAGATGCCCAGTGTTGTGAGGGTAAGGTAATGTAACGGGGAAGATAACTGGGAGTGATTTTAAAATCTTTTTACTGTTTGCAACAATCAAATTCAAATAATTGGTGGTTATAATCCTCACCTCCCATAATTGATTAACTGGTGCCACCTTCTACTCATAATTAACACCATCTCATCAAAGTACATCACTGAAAATGGTGAAAACACACCAGTAAAAACATAAGGCCTTCGCCATATAAATTCGTCCCAAATTCGTAGGTACCCAATGTTGTAAGTGACACTTAAGGTCAATTGTATACGCATTGACCAATTTCAGACAGAAAAAATAACTTCTTTTGAAAAAATTTCATGTTTTAAAGTTATCCTTAAACTTATAGGTAGGTATTCCACGGTTGATCTAAGTCATATTTATGAAAGTAGATAAGTAATTAGAAGGCCTTTAAAAATTTACATTCATCGTATGTTTAGAACAATCTACCTAAGTAATTTTACGTATCCGATGCACATATACGTAACAAAGTGTTTGCCAAAGTTATAAAAGACGTAAGACTTATATTTATATACGATGGGTTTTAAATAGTACTTACACTTACAGGAGTGCAAGTTATTTATTCTCAAAGCTGTGTAAACTTGTAAAAAACTATGAAATTTAGGTAACGGTTAGCCCAAGCTTATTGACCCTTTCGTCTTTTTAAGGCAATATCACGCCGTTCCTTTTCACTCTTATTGCGAAGAAATAAAGTTTTTTTTTAAATTTATTTGTAAAGGGTTTACTCATGGCCACAGACTAGCCCAGGGCAGAGACGCGGCCTACAATGAAGTGAGTTCGCCCAGAAGGTGCCTATTATTCACTTGACTTGAAGGTAGACGGGTTAATAATTTCGGAAATATAGACGCCGGCAGGGCATTGTGCTCCAGGTTTTTATGTTTGGATTTGAGAACACCCTAAACCAAATCGTCGGACTCACTATGATAAGAACGATTGGAACAGCACTGCGCCGTCGCCGACCGCCGCGACTGCCGTTATGCGCCTGCGACTTTCGGCAACCGGTTTGCCGGCTTTATGAGCGAATTTGCACTGTTAGAGCAAGTGGTTAAAATGAACATTTATAAACCACGAGATAAGTGAAAATTATAATAGGTTTGATACTTTTTATAAAAGTGCCGTTTTATATCTTTTATGCATGCGTGCACCAGAGTACTTTTGTATTATTTGGTTTTCTCGCAATGCTTTCTGAAAGTCTACATAAGTTTTATGAATTCTATTGAATACTATGTACATAAAAAAGGTGAATTAAGGTCATAAACATCATCATATCAGCCGAAAGAGGTCCACTGCTGAACATAGGCCTCCCACATAGATTGCCACAATGACCGGTCCTGCGCCACCCGTAGCCAGCGGGCCCCTTCACCAGATCATCAGTTCACCTTGTCCTACGCACCGGAACGCGCATCCACGCTGTGCCTTTGACCTTTGTGGTTAGGTTCATCATCATCAGCTAATGTCAGTCCACTGCTGGATAACGGCCTCTCCTTAGCCAATACCTACGTAATTACATATAGGCACATTAGGAGTAGAACGCCTGCTGCCCATCATCAATATTCAATGAATAAAATAAATAGTCAATGACACTTCAATCACGTAGCCAATTCTTAATTACGACACTAATACCGTAGGCCTCATTAGCGAGTCTGTGGAAAATGATGGCGTCTGGCAGTGAGGAATACTCAAGCGCCAACTATATATCTCTAGGTCTAGGTCTATCTAAACCTATCTAGGTATCTATCTACAGTGCTAAGACCTGAGCCACTAATTTGAATACAGATTATGTAACTGATTGGGATTTTGAGTCCTTTACTTATAAATGGTCATTTCATGTTAATACACAATTATTTTCATCATCATCATCATCATCATCATACAATTATCGTATCGTATCGTATCGTACAATTACCTACACTGCACAAACCTTACACTTAGGTACTTAGGTCCTCATAATTAGATCCTGAGTTATTTTATTAAAACCAGTGAAATATATAACGGCTGTTTCCGTTCGCTCAGAAACACAAAAATCGCAAAAGCATACCTAACTGATTTGAATTGGAAACTTAACTTCACTTCTAACAACAACAACGCGCAGAATAAAATATTATCTGTGTCTAGGTAACGGTATTGCTTACTCACATGTAATGATAAAATATCAAAAATATTATCCAAATAAACAATTTGAATAAATCTAACTTCCTCTGTGCTCACCAGACACGAGCGAGTGGGACGGAGCGCGCAGAGCCGCGATGGTCGTGTTGGCCTAGAATTTAGACAATTTCCGACGGCCCTGGCCACGGCCCTGGCGCGCCTAGCAACAAGCCGTATGTTCCTATCGCACACCCACTTCAAACCGACTAACGTTCAAGCAAACCAGTTGAACTGAGACCTAGAGAAAAGACAGGTAAGCCTAATACGAGAGCGCAATTGTACTGGTTAATCTGCCGGCGTTCGGATAGCTTTTGGATAGATAACCCAGACCCAGCTGTTACTTACACGTTTGAATGCTTTTCGAATGCAACAATTCAGGTGGACCAGTGTAAGTGCGATCTCCAATTGTGTGTATTTGTTGTGAATATCTATATCAAGTTTATAATAGGAAAGAGCTGACATTTGGAACAAAATGGGTTGTGAATCAGGTGTCAGCTTACTGCGCTGTGCACGCTTCTATAACATTTGAACAGTTGTTTAATACAACTTGTTCAGTTGCGGCTATGCAATTATTATTTAAGATTGATAATGAGACTTCTATCTTTCGGGAGAGAACAACGTCTAGGATAAAAAATTATAATTATAATACCTTCCTTACCCATTATACTTAAATCAGAAAGTTAGGGAATTTATTAAAGATTTAAGCCATTGGTGTAATTTTCTCCATTTTTCGATTGTTTTGACCCATTTAGACAAAATAATCTCACAGATGGTATTTATGCATCGTCATATTATGCCATTTATGAATCCAGGATACTTATTGTGAAAGAAGTAGCATGTTGGTCTAAGTTTTTTTAAGGTAGAAGAATTTAAAGTCAAAAGATACCTACAGTTATTCACGTTTACAATAGAAAATACGATCTAACTTTTTACCCGACGTAATGTAGTTTGTTTTATAGTCTAATATCTCGTTAGCCCTCGCTCATGCTGCACTGGTGCCAGTCTTCAGCTTGAATGAAGTTTTATTTAAAATATCTGCCCATTTTTACAGGTACTTTCTCAATCCACTAGATAAACCAATCTATGTATTGGATTAATTTTCTATTTGAATTTTGGAAGCACATCAGTTCAAAATTTTATTAATAAATAAATGATATTAATCTGGCCTTCCGATATTTATGTTATGTGCACCATAGACGTACTTAATGTACCTATTCACATTTAAAAACGGTCAATAAAATTTGGCATAGAAACGTTATATTGCAGTTTTGCAGTCCGAATCTGGCTGCAGCGCGTGCGGCCGCGAACCCGGATACGGCGTGACGTAACGACGCAGCCTTCGCCTCTCCCTTGCGCCTGCGCCCCTCTCGCCTCGCCCTCCTCGCTCCCTCGTCTTGCTAACACCTCGACTGTCGTTCTAAAGAATATACCAACGTGAATGGTACCTTAAAACCAGTGTGAAAGGACTCTTAAAACAAGTGATTGTTAAGGGTTTCGAAACCAAGTTATAGTTGGCGATTACTTATGGAACTACTAGAAACTTCAGACTGGAGGTTTGTGAATGGTATAGCGGCATGTCTGGGTGACCGTCTGTGCCGCTTTGATCTCGATGCTATTGCTAGAGTCCGCGGATAATTAGAACTCTACATGGCGTTCAAAGCGTATGTAGAGCGGATGGATTTTAAATGCTGGGATGATGTATTGTTTTTCAAACCTGGTAGGTATGTCGAAATAGCATTTTGAGGATTAGGTGACTATTTAATAGCTATGCATCTATTCTGCTCACTGTGTAAGTGTGTATATAATATACTAGATACTAATAATATTATATTGATTTATTTTTGCCTCAATAGAAAGTTCGTAGGTACTGCTCATCTAAAATATGTAGATGTAGTCTATATTTTTAATTCGTATCTAGAAGTAGCATTTTAGGAGAATGGACGCAAATAAGACTTACTCACTGAAAACTATATTACCTATACCTATATTATACTAATAATCTTAACGAGTTAAGTACTCGATTTTTAAAGATGTAAATTATTTGTAACAGTCTTTACTGAGCATTATTCAAATAATGTAACTATTAGCTGCACAAATATACCGCCCATTATTTATAATAATTACAATATAGAAATTGACAGGCATATGAGATGGATAGTCCCCTCATACTAAACTCTTTATTTGTTTATTCATAATTTCATACCTTTGTTAGCAACGGAGATCGTTAAATGGGATGCACTGGCGCCACTGGCTGTATCGCCTTACACAAATAAGTGGCACAATTATTTTCCGTTTTTAATTAGCTTCCATGCTTGGAATAAAATAATTATTATTTGTACGCCACTTATCCGTCACGGTGCGCGCGCGCCGGCGGGACGTTGACGCTGCTTCTGCCACCCACCGCTCTGCTTGCTTCCAAATTATTTTATGAATTTGAGGTTTATGTACACGCTTTTTCATGATACCTAACAGTGATTTAAAATTAAATACGCACGAAGAGCTGCAAGAGGTGTAGAGCAAAGACTACTTATTTGAAAATCCCTGATAGAAAAGATATACACATAGCACTGACAGTGATAGAATTAACTTTTGAATGGTGATACGGATCATTATAATTCTCAACGGTGATAATTTGTTTAATAGTAGTTTATGTGACTGTAATTATGTACAGTCGCATACACTACTATATCTACCCACATATCATAAGCTTCCATGATGCGTTCAATAACCGCAAATTATGACCGGCATTGCAGGATTTTTCTTGGCCACTAAAAGTAATTATTAATAAAATAAAACAGAAAAGAAATGCGAAAATGCAGAAATTTATTTGGAACAATAATAATTATTTACAGTTTGTATAGTGCAATTATTATAATTCCACAATTTAAATCTTTTTTCCAACAAAACAAAGTAATGGCGGTATTGGCGGTAATGAATAATTCTCTGGCAGCTGTCATAGTTTTCTTTTTAATTCAGAGACAATCTAGAGTCAACCCCAACTATCATATCATTCGAAATCTTACTTACGTGCGACAATTGTCAATTTTGTTAGAAATTGACACTTAATTTCGAACTAAACGTCATCTCGAGTGATATTAGAATAGAGGCCTAAGCAAATTTCTTTATTTTTCAAAGATGTTCGAAATTTGAATGAAATAATATTATTGAAAACGATAATATTATTTAGTTATAATAACACTTTCACAGATAAGAAATTAATTCTAACAAGTCTATTTTTATAGTGGTCATAATGTGCGGTTTTTGGACGCATCATGGACTGTTTATGATATTTGGGTAGATAAAAGAATTAACGGCAGCTGTCATCCGGGATCCTATCTACTAAAAAAATTGCCATGGGTTCATGGGTGCCATTTATAACATAATATGCAAATAATTAAGCACAACGAACTTTTAGGCTATTCTGATATATTTAACATCAACCTCGCTCATGATTGAGCGATTGATTCTGAGACCGAGAACACAATATTAGTGTTCGTGCCCCGCATGCAGAGTGAATCCAAGTAAAAACAACCTTGTATACAAATCAGAGTGAAATTAGCACATCACGCAACGACGGGTGAATCACCGGCTCTCACAAAGAGGTGAGTCAAACTCCGGGAATTGCATCATTATCTCCTACCTGATTCACAAAACTATATGTTGAGTGCCAGCTTGGCTCTTGTAAAATTTGTCCCGAGTAAAATACTCTACACGATTAAGCCTAAAATATGGAAATAGTTATATCAAGAAATTGAAATGTTTCGAAAACCACTTGACCGTAATCCTTTCCTTTTAGTTTTCTTTTGGTACTTGGTCAAAAATATAATTTCATTTAGCAATAGGCTCAAAAAACACAAAACATGCTGGCACTATGATAAATAATGAATTAATGATACTGGAAATGAAGAAAATCGTACAAATGGTGAACTGAAGAAACAGTTTAATACAAAACTGCCGACCTGAGTGACATTGGAAATTTTAGTGGCGTATGAGCGGAGTGGAGGATTTGACTTTACATAAGTTACATACTGAAAATCTTTGTTAGCGCACCTCCCATGACATGACATGCATTTTTCTGTCGAGTTATGGCTATTGACCACGCCTATTTAAAAATTACAGTTATAGTGGTTCATCTGAGCCAAGAGTTTGATAAGCATTGGGAACAGCAACCCTGATGATCACAGCTAACTCTCCCTGAGGTAAACAAAGCGAGCCGTGATCAATCCGGATTCAATGAAGTCATACGATAACGTGTCCGACGGCATGACCAATCGCAGTTGACATTAAAAAACAGTGTCACTTTAAATTGATTACTCGTGTGTTGAGTTGAGCCAAATCCAATGTCTAACACGTACCATTCTGTAGATCACTGGTATGCTGACCCAGTCTGTACTTGGATATACATGGCTTTAGAACATAATAATATATCTTACCTCAATATTTTAAATTGAGGTACTTATCGATATCTAGTACATAATGATTATCTACGTACTTACCCAAAAATCGGTAGGTAATAGTGACTGAATAATATCAATCGTTTCCTTTGGATTGCCTAAATAAATTACGAATATAGTTTAAAATTGGAAGGTCCCAATTTACAATCAGTATTAATATCAGTTTTTTGCAAGAATTGATTTAAATACTTCCTATTATATAATACTCTTTGTCTAGGTTGATTAAGGTGCGGGTTAACTTTCCGCCTTGTCTTCGATGAATTCGGTCTTTTACTTTAATATAATATTATAAAGGCTTGAAGAGCTCAGACGTTAGAAAGTGTCGAAACTGAATTCCAACTAATTGCACCTGCATGTAGGTCTATATTGTGTACAGTGACTTATATATCGGTCTTTCATGTGGAACCTGTGATACCGATATATCAGTCATTGGCGTCTAAAATGTTGAAACAACCATGATATTAAAATATCAATTTGTGGTAGACTCACAAAGACTGCCCTTACCGGGATTCGACCCCGTTTCAGCTTAGTATTATGCAGGGTCATCATGAACCCACTAAGCTATATAATGGCGGCCAGATTATAATAGGTATCTACCTACGTATCTATATTGTACATAACTTATATCTATATTAAAAATAACGTCTTAATTCTCTCAGGATAAGTACATACTTATTGCACGCTGGGTTGTCGAGCAAGATCAGACCGAAGATGCGATCTTATCGCGCTAAGGTGCTTTGACTATCTATTCCGATGTATGCAGACGGCATTCCTCAAGGCCATTTTTTCTTTGAAGGACAAGTTTATAATATAATACCTATGCTGTATTACACTCAGCCGTAATGTTATGCTGTCGGTAAGACCACCTACTTAATTACGTACCTAATTAAAAATTTGGCACAATGACTACCTACATAATACTAAGAAGTCCACTTGCACAATCTAGGGTTAGGCTGGTAACATGATGTCGCGAACATGGTGTGCTCAGGCATACCCGTGACCCCGCCTTAAAGCGTCTTGGCGGCAGACCGTGGGGTTTTAGTGGGTAGACCAGGGCCTCATTAGCCCTGGGAGTTAACCACCCGGGTCCGCCCCGCGCCCGGCTGGTATGCGTACCTAACGCATTTCCACACGAAAAAAAAAGGCTGGTAACATGATATAGTTGCGTCAAAAACGTATGAGCTTACATAATTAGTTATACCTACCTAGATACGGGCAGTTCTCATGTAACCCGCCTAGGCACTCCATAGCAACGAGACCTTCAATCAGAAACTTAGCTAGCATTGAAGTTCTCATCGCTCGCAATACGCTCACTTACTCAACCATTAAAACAAGAACGAAGAGTGAATCCTCTTTAAAAAAATCTGGAAATTAATGAACCTTCCCAATGACCCGCCATATGCAACCGCACTTTTATGTGACAGCACATAGTTATATATGCATATTCCAGCAAAAGGTCATTCCATCAGTCTGTGGCATCTGTTTCACGATATAAGTACCTATTCAATTTGGATATTCATTCGATATTCGTTTTGGGATTTTCACGCCCTGACAAACAACTATTTGCATACATAGAATAGATCGCATACTGGTCTGCCTTAGATGGACACTCGGTGTAGGAATTGGTATAGGAATATCTCCGAGGGCGAGCCCTGAATGCCGTCCGACTAGTTTCTCCTTTGCCCGGAGAATGTCACCTACATGGACGTTATACACGCGCCGTGGGGATTTATTAGCTCTTACTTACAGGCTGAACTATCAGACTATCACAATTATTTTTACATCGTTGGATGAACATTTTATATTTCGCATTTTCTGTTTAAAACTTTGTCTGGTATGTGGATTTATGTATATTTAGCAAAAGTAAAATTCGATTACAATAAAACAACGAATTAAATGCTCAAAGAAAATTACAATCTGTGGAAAAGGCCTGAACATCTCATTACCCACATTACTAAAAGATATTGGTGGATGGTGATGATAAAAGTAGGTATATTAGCAACTAAAGTATTACTTCCCATTGTTAACCTACTGAGAACTTGGCCTTTAGAAAGGCAATAGCGTTTTAAATATAAAATATTTTTTTATAAACTTGAAATCGGTTAAAAAGCAATTGAATCAATCCGACCACGCATTAATTACATCCACCTGTTAATCGGTGTTAAAAAAGTGCATAATTGTTCTAGGGTTAAAAACCATGGAAGATGGAAAACTGATCCACCCTGTTGCGTCTCAAACGATCTGAATAAAGCTAAATGAACAACTCACAGCATAGTGAACTTATTTAAAAGTCAATTCATCGAATGCCTCGCTCTTTTATGAAACATCTAAGTAATAAAAAACAAGTAAAACACAAATGCCGTTCGAAATCACGCGGAGGCGAGCAAAGGACGGCTTGAGACGCGCTGTTGCTAAGCCGTACTTATCAGCTTTTTACGGCGCGGGCTTGCCGACTGCATTGAATACCTACATATTTGCATATAAGCAAAATATGCAAATAGCTTATAAGCAACCATACAGTTAATAATCCTGGATTGGATGACTTAAACTCCGTCCTTGCAGGACCTATAATAATATCATAAGTAGGTAGCTATTGGCAGCTAGTTGACTAGTAGTTACAGTTACTAGTCAGGTTATGTAACTTCGGTCGCAATTGCTAAATGGATCGGCGATTGCTTTTAGCTGTTACTGTTACTGACTGGTGCGCTTCCCTCTTATGATGCTATAAGTAGCCCCACAAACTGTCCCTATACTATCCACATCAAACGTTGTTTCTTCTTGTTTAAATAAAATAAAAGACTGCGAGTTTCCGTAAGATGTAACGATGTGTGTGTTTTATTGACTATTCGGAAACTAAAACGTTTCAATTCAACATTAGTCACTTGAATACAGTCTGTAGACGGTTTCCATTGACCAGACCACTGAGCCCACCGGTTAATCGATTTGCCGCGGTGTCTGACCCAGAAACTGTCTCTCAAACTGTTGCGATGGTACCTATAAAACATTAGGGCTATAAACTAGAAGACGCACTGGTCGCCGACTAGTTCGCGAAGACATAATGCGCACGTTCCGTGACGGTTCCAACATGGCGGGAACCGCACGGTTTGGCGGTCGTTCACCTCAGCCTCAAGCCTGCAGATCGCATGCAGAGTGCTGGCAAATTCGACTTATTTTAATGACCACTCCCGATATGGCGATCACGTCGCCGTTTTGGAACCGTTGCGATTCGTGGACTGCGTCATGCGTGGATGTGTGATGACTTGATGAATTTTACTTCACTTAATTTTAAATACTACTTTATCAATCGACATGATGCATCTCGAAATGTCTGAATAATAAAATCGAATAGTTCAGTAGTGAAACAATAAACCCATGAAATATAATTATTCACTGTTTGCTAGGGTACTTACACTTACTATACCTAGGTATATAAATTTACAAAATTCGACCAAAACTTCTGATTATAAGACAATTTTCGTGATTTTTAAGATTTACGAAAATCTTCTGATATTACCTAAGTACCTATTCGCGGCTGCTTCTACCTATCTATGAGGGAAGGATTACAAGCGAGAAAAAGGAATGGACTTTTTTAGCAATTATTTAGCACCATTGACAATTCGTACAGCTCGATACTGGTTTATGCTATATTATGTGCTGGTAAAGTGTTTGCTTACGTAATCTGGCTTGAAGCATTTTGGCACGAACGCTTGGTAAACTTAGCACCTGTTGAACAAACAGTACTATCAAACAAGGAAAAAATGGAATTGTACAGAAAGTAAGCTTCAAAGTAATATGTAGAGACAATTTTATTCGTCAATGTAAGGGACTAAGTATAAGTATAAATACCTACTCGAAAGAAAAGAAGAGCCACTTAGTTTTTTGACTGTAACACTGTAACTAAAAATACTTATTTTTATAAGTATGAAATTTATTTACGATAAATACAGTTTAAGCTTGTTGCTGTAACGAACAAAAAAATAAAACTAAATTAATTACTTACATACGTCGTGAGATGGCCATTGTTTTCTTGAGAAGTGTCTACCTATATTAAAATAATTGACTGAAGTTACTAGGTAGGTACATTACCTATTAAACAAAAAACATGGCAAGTGTTATGAACAGAATATGATATGAGAAGTTTATAGAGAGAAGATATATATGAGAAGGTTGGGATAGCATTATCCATTCGTGACGACTTCGTCTGCAATCCCTACTTCGATCCTACACGTTCTTAAATTTTACACGCACCCATATCATCCCCTGACCGGCAGTGTAATTAATCAATTCCCCAGAAATCCCAGAATTCTAGAAGTGGCGAATTTGAACTGCGCCCCACCCCTTTTTTTTGAGCTATTAAGCATATCAGCGGTCAGCATAACCCGCCCAGAACTGATCCTTATTTAACAGATAGATTAATATGATTGGCTAAACAGGGCAAAAAAACCAAAAGGACAAGAGTTCGTGCAAGAAATGTGGCAGCAGGCATCGGAAACGGTGCGCTTCGCGGTCGCGGCCTGACGTCACAAGTCCAGCCCGGAGTGACTCACCGATCCTCGCTGGGACTAGAAACGCTGATACTTACAACGAAACGACCTTCGCTCATCTTTTTTCCTTATGAAATGAAACATTATTATCATTTCCAGGTTATCGGAAGTGTTGTAAATTTTTTTTATGATCCCCACAAGACAATGCAGTATGGGATTCACAGAAATGTTAATATTTGTATTATAGCTTTTTTTGGTAATCAAATATATTTTGGTTTTTTTTATTTTAATTTTTGATTTGAGTGGAACGACTTCAAGATTTTTAAAAGAAGAGTCAGTTTTTTGTAAATATATTTTTAAGTACCTCAGAACTCCCGTCATTTTTGAACCGGTTCCTAAAAATATTTTTCTGGTCTGTTCACATCACATAACAGAGTTCAAAATTTTTGAGAAACTTCTGTTCTGTTCTGGCCTATTTTCGTCTAAACTGTGGTTCAACGTGAAATGGAACTGACAACAGAGTTGTTAATACGGTTACTACATTTAAAGGTCTTTAATTAAAACAAAATTTGACGTCATCATTTTTGTGTTACGTAGTTAAGTTCATATGTGTAACAACTATTGTTAGGGAATTAAGGCGATAAATTAAAATTTTCTATGACCAATCAACAAATTCAACAATACCCATCTACATTTTGTAAAACCCCCTTTTTCTACTGCCAAAGGTTGTTGGACAGAGTAAATCATTATAAGTAGTTTGTATGACTAATTTTCGTAACACAATTGATCGCGAGATCGTTATTTTTGTTTTGATTAAGGCCTTAACTATGTACAAATAAATTTTTTGCAATCGACTTAATTACACTTAATTACTTTTGGCTTTTTTTTATTAACATGTAAATGCAACTTATTTTTGATTTGTTTTCATTGGTGACATTCGACGACTTCTCGACTTTCTCGACTCGACTAAGTAGGTTTTATGAAATAGCAATACAATAAAATAATAAGCGACATAATTACGAATGAACCGGCCTATTAAGAAAATGGCGAAACTATATTGTTTCCATTTTAGTAATTTAGATTACGGAAATTAACTAAAATATATGGGTAAAAAAAATACACAATTATAATAAACAACATCACAAAATACTATAATACTAATCTAAACTTAACTAAAGAACCTTAAAGCTAAACGAATTTACAACATCACAAAATACTATAAACATATGGGTTTAATTAAAGCTGAATAGGAATATTTGAATGTTGCACAACATGAAAAGTTTGACGAGTAGGTAGGTACAGGTACGTATTATGAGCTAAATTATTCGTATGTAAATATCATGTCATTTTATTCTTGAAACCTTATCTGTAACAAACTATAATACATTGATAAAAGTATCTGACCCCCTCAAGGTCGTAAACTGATTTTTACATGACTAGCCAATACTTATATTAAAACGTTTTTACTTTTGTGAGGCTACTTTTTGCCTCCATTAAGGTAATTGGATTAATTGGAAAGAGCCTATCGTCTTGGATAGACAAGTAAGTTTTTATGCTTTGTGCTTTGAAAGAAGTTGCGGTAAAACTAGTAAACATACCTTCGAACAACATAGATAATTATTTATCGCTCCCACAAATTATTCTGAACGGCTAGTTTATAATTAAATCCAATTTATAAGCTATTTCTGTTTGATATCCGTAATTGGTATAAAAAGGTTGGTTCTTATTAGGTATCCTTTTTAAGTGATAGTAGAAGTATTCATTATTTATAAATTAATATTAAAAACACTTACCTATTAATTATTATGCTTTATTTTCATTGCACTGGTTATCTATTTAGAATATCATCGTGGATAGTGCAATACCTACCGCGTAACTAACAATTTCAATTAGGCCAATTTGAGTGTCAACTGTTTGATATTTGAACCTTATCTGCTTTGGTAGTTACGCGGTCTTGCACTACCTATCCATCCCCGACGATATTATTATGCAAAATACCTTTAAAATGTTAGGACCTTATCCTTATCGAAATGTAAGTGGACAACTTTAAGGTCCTATAAATACGTATACGCAAATTTATAATATAAAAAAAAAATTAACCATATTAATGGGTATAATTTAGGGTCAGAAACAATATGTCATTCAGTTAAAATCAATAAAATGGATCTGATTAACTTAGAGACACGAAAAAAAATTTTGGACGACTGGTGTAAAATTAAGGGCATAACAATAAGAAAGCTCGTTAAAAAGTGTAAGTTCAGGTCTGCAGCCATAATTATACAAACCGAAAAATAAGTTGGGTAACACTTGACTTTAGAATATCTGCCCAAAAGAGGGGAAAAACACAGTGACCACGGCGAGCGTACATTAAAAAGAATAAAATGCCTACTTGGTTTTGGCCTGATTTGGCGTCATGCTATTACTCGAAAATCACCCTTGATTGGTATAAATTTAACAATTAGGGTGTCCCATATTTTACGAATTTTAGAAATTAATAACGCATCGCCTACCCCCTAAATCGGTTTCTTTAACCCCAAAAAGACTTTGAATAAAAAACAGCTCATTCCTGTAACAGGAACCCGTGCCGACTTTCAACTGAAATTCCCATAAAAAATCCTATGAACAAATTTGGTCAGACAGTAAGTTGATAATTATGTATTATTTTTCTGTTCTCATCAAGTTCATTTTATGGAATAATATTTTAAAGTAGTAGAAGTTAATGCCATGGAAAAAAAATAATTTAAAAAAATCGTCACTTAATCACTTTCATACATTGTATAGGAAAATGGCATGAAAGTCGCCACGGGTTGCAGTTACAGGATTGATTTTTTTCAGTGTATTTTTAGGTAAAAGACACTGATTTAGGGGGTATGCGTTATTAATTTCTAAAATTCGTAAAATATGTGACACCCTAACCAACAAGGTTGATAATAGTCGAAAAAGGCATGATGAATTCCGCAACTGCCCTGAAGTAGGTACCCCTAATCGAAAGGTATTATGAACTGGGCTATTATGAAGCGGCAGCTTCAAAAAATGTCAAAGCTGCAACATCAGCCGACGACTTAAAAAAAAGTGAAACAGGGTGTCAGCAAATATTGTCGTCCAAAATATAATCAAGGACAGCAAGAAGAAAGTACGATTGTAGGCTTAACAGGGGTCCTATGGCAGTGTCTTTAGAACATAGTTCGAGAAAAAGTGTTACATTTTAATTAATTTTTTGTTTTATTGTATTTCAACACGGTCCTTACATTTAGGACAGTTTCAGCTGTCTGTGTGTCTGTCTGGCTGTCGGTTAACAGACTGTAGGTAGGTACTCACTTAGTCTACCGTAATTGAGTAATTGATAGACAGAATGCGTATTTTTAAGCTATAGTTAGATTCTACTCGTATTTATGACTGGCAAGTCATGTTAGCAATTGGCAATCACTTTTTTAGGATTCCGTAGCCAAAATGGCAAAAACGGAACCCTTATAGTTTCGCCATGTCCGTCTGTCCGCAGCATTAATATTACAAATCTGCAATTTGGTATAGGTATACATATTAATCATGCCAACAAAGTGGACAACAACTGGTGAAGTGGAGATGTTTTTTTTTATTTGATGCAATCCTATAGTCGATATAGGCTGTAGGGTATCATTGAATAGGTCTCTAAAAAAAGGGTCTCCAAGAAAGTTTTTTCTAAAATCAATATTTTCCGAGATAATCGCTCCAGACGAAAAAAAAATTGTGTCCCCTCCTCTAACTTTTGATCCGTAGGTCCAAAAAATATGAAAAAAAAAATGAATAGTGGGCTTACAGTTTAAAATAAAACAATTTCGAATATAATCGCCCCAGCCTTTTTGAATAACTACGAAACCCTACACTGAGCATGGCCCGACATGCTCTTGGCCGGTTTTATTTAACCTAATTTGACCCCGCTGAATCCGATTTGCCGGTTCATATTTTTTTGTTATAGCTGTGGTTATAGTGAAGAAAAAGGTTATAGTTTAGGCGTTTAATTGGAATTTATAAACAGAGCAAAATATCAAAATAATTTTGATATTTTCCTCTGTTGCATTGCTGATATTTAGTTACACGATAACGTTCCAACCCTCATGCGTTTGTCATTAAAATCTAAACTTTCTGTCAACTAAAAAAGTCATCGATTTTTATGTCAAAGTCATGTGGGTTGGAAGTGTTGGAGCGCTATTGTGTAACTACGTCAAAATGATGTTTGATATTTTCAGCATAATAATAAGATTATACAGAACAGGCGCTTAAAAAAACGGAGGACAACCATTAAAATTTCACCTTGTACCTATTACAGATGGAATATATTACGTAGATACCTAAATACATAGATAACCACGACCAAGGAACAAATGTTTGTGATAATAAATACACAAATAATGACCTTGCCGAGATTCGAACCCGAAACCTCCTCCAGGGTCACTCACTTAGTGTCATTACGAACTAGACGCAGACTGACGAACTTTATTTTCTTCGTGATATTTGAAAAGGATAAAGTGATACTTAATGATAAGTTTCACTAACGGATCTGGTGATTGAAAAATCGTATTTTAGCAAGAACGTAGGTAAATTAAAATAATAATATTTTAAGCTGTAAGTTATTGTAGTAACTTAATACCTAAATTGCCTTCGAAGTTATGTCTTCCTTACTTAATTAAAGTTTTCCTTGATAGATATGGTATTGATTTGTGTAAACAATTTTGATCAGAATTATGTATATCTAGCTTATCAAAATGATATCTTTATGTGACTGGAGAGACATTTAATTTATCTGCAACGTGCCTACGTAATATTATGTAGATACGTAAATATGCTCTGTTAGATATGGTGTACTAGTTTTAATAACCTTTGATTATCGTTCGTCTTACCTGCAACAAATATAGCGCTATTGCTAGTTCATTCATTTCATTCCTTTCACTTTTAGTGTGGATCGTCATGTTGATCGTTGCTATGCAGAGTTACGCATGGTTATTAGTGAAGTCAGCGCCGAACCTCACGTCCCATACGGTGCATTCGGTTCATATGGAATATTAATAAAGCACACGTAGAAATCTTGACAATTACGTTGTAATTATCGAGTTCGTTCACACCGGCTCGTGGCGTCGCGGCTGCGCGGGCGCCGCGCCGGTGACTCAGGGGGCGGCGCGCCCGCCCCGCCCCCGGCACGCCCCGCCCCGCCCAGCCAGCCATCATTTTGCCGCGCTTTTTTTTCAATCACAGCAACCTCGCGTCACTTTTATATGTTGCCAAACGGTTCAGTAACTAACTCGTTAATAATCAAAGTAAGAGGTTATGCTGTTCGAGCATGGTGTCTGATCTGCTTTATAGATTATACAGATTCTTTTTTTAATATAAATCAGCTGTTTCTTTGAATTACCTATGCCACCCAAACTCAGCGTGCAATCTTATTGCATTGTGCGTTACCACAATCTAAATCAGGACCTACTTGATAATTATATTCCCATTACACGTAGCCTCCTGATCTGATTTTGGGTGCAAGGGTTTGCTTTACATCACCTATTATAATTAGTGATATCTAGTCATGTATGTATAGTGTAGTGACTAGTCTTGGAAGCTCCAGGAAAATAAAAATCATTTGCCTTTAAGCACTCATTTGATTGTAGGAAAATAAAGTTCATACGTATTATTTTTTGAATTATTTTCCGAATGACCTGAATAATATTGCTACAATTAGCTGGGATCATACTTAGCTGGGATTCCAGAAACACAATAATTATAATTACTTTTTTAAATGACGGTACTAATTAGTAATCAGTTAAGGAAAATCCTTGCGGAAAATTGGGATTTCTACGTTTTACATCGCAGTTTGGGCTGGAGACTTGACTTAAACAATTTATTTTTTCTCTTCACTGAGCTTAATCTTCGATCCGTTTCAGTAAAACAGTTTTAATTGTAGGTAAATAAAAATACCAGGAGACCCTAATCAGACATTATAGCCCACCTAAGGAAGACCAAAAGTTGCCTATCGGGAGAAATAACTCGTGTATAAGCGAATTTTGGCATAGTTGTAGGGAATGGTGTTTTAAACCACGTACTAAAAGTACTGGTGGATAGGGGTGGAGCTAACGGGGGGAGGGGGGTGTAAAGGTCCTTATTTTAAATTTTTCGTAAATAACTCGTAAACCGTGGCTTGTAGCAAAATACGTTCTAGTACATAAGTAATCAACATAAAATTCTCTACAAAAAAGATATACGCATGTTTCCTCTGGGATCAATGTGTCATGAGATAAGAACGCAAGAAGATGGACACTAAAGAAATAAATACGTTTGTTTAAGTAGGTATGGCACATACAGAATGCTCGCGAGCATTCCAAAAGATTTTAATGCTCGATTCCTGACCATATTTAGAGTCTTTAATGTGATACAAAATTTCCTGGATTCGGCTTGGTTTCAGAGATAATCAACCTTTTTTTCGAAATAAGTTTTTCGACGTAACTCGTCATAAAACTTATTTTTAATTACAATTCTAGCACAACGTGTTTTAATATTACCACACCTTTTGCCTGGCAATCAAAAAATGGGAATAAAATTGACGAAATAACCTGTCCCTAAAAAAATAATTAAAATAAATAATTTTAACAAATTGTTGTTGTGATAAAAAGTACTGGAAATGTTAAAAAGTATGCAAAAAGTCTAAAAAAAAAGAGAAAAAAAAAATTTTTTTTGGTGGTATTTGACATGAGGTCTCATAATCATTTTTGTTTATTTTGATATCTAGAATGCATACTTAAAATCTTTTGGAATGCTCGCGCCCGGGCGCGCCCTGTATACTTATTTGTAAAAATAAAATTCCTAATTATCTTCTAAACCTAAAATATTCTCATAATCATTGTCAAAAGATTTTAACTATGCATTCAAGACATCAAAACAAACAAAAATTATTATGAGACCTAATGTCAAATACCACCAAAAAAACATTTTTTTTTCTCTTTTTTTTTAGACTTTTTGCATACTTTTAACATTTCCAGTACTTTTTATCATAACAACAATTTGTTAAAATTATTTATTTTAATATTTTTTTTAGGGACAGGTTATTGCGTCAAGTTTATTTCCATTTTTTTATTGCCAGGCAAAAAGAATGGTAATATTAAAACACATTGTGGTAGCATTGTAATCAAAAAGAAGTTTTATGACGAGTTACGTCGAAAAACTTATTTCGAAAAAAAGGTTGATTATCTCTGAAACCAAGCCGAATCCATGAAATTTTATATAACATTAAAGACTCTAAATATGGTCAGGAATTGAGCATTAAAATCTTTTGGAATTGTCGCGAGCATTCTGTATGTGCCATACCTACTTAAACAACTGTGTTTATTTCTTTAGTGTCCGTCTTCTTGCTTTCTTATCTCATGACACATTGATCCCAGAGGAAACATGAGTATATCTTTTTTGTAGAGAATTTTATGTAGATTACTTATGTACTAGAACGTTTTTTGCTATAAGCCACGGTTTAAGAGTTATTTACGAAACATTAAAAATAAGGACCTTTACACCCCTCTCCCCCCGTTAGCTCCACCCCTAAGCACCAGTACTTTTAGTATGTGGTTTAAAACACCATTCCCTACAACTATGCCAAAATTCGCTTATACACGAGTTTTTTCCTCTGAGTTTCCTTCGTTTGGTGTACTATTACCTAACCTAAAACAATGTATGGTTAAGAATATATCCTATAAACAGAATGGAAAAAGGTATTTCGTAATTGGCACCATCTGTATTGAAAAATAACTTTTTTAGTAGATGGTGCCTTTTTAGGCTCTAGTGCGAGAAGTGGCTCATTTTATTATCAGGTCCAAAATTTCGAAGGACCATCTGTAGATATTCGCACTAAAAAACGTCGTACGAGACACGTGCAAAAACGAAATTCGTGACTAGTGTCGATTTTTTTTTATTATCTCCTCTCGTTTCGAGCTACAGTTTTACGCACTTGTATCGTAATGTACTATTTTCTAAAGTCAGTATTTTTGAGGATATCCGATCCAGAGTTAAAAATAATGTATGTCGCCCCTCTAACTTTTGATCCGTGAGTCTAAAAATATGGAAAAAATCATTATCAGTGGTTTACAGAATAGTTTAACATAAAACTATTTAGAATAGAATTGACACAGCCATTTATGAATAACTTACGGAACCCTACACTCAAGCAGCACGGCACGATTGTCTTGGCCGATTTTTTTACTTAAATTTTGGCAGTTTGGAGAAATTACATGTATACCTACACATTTTATTATTTCATATTAATTTTATTTAATTTGAGAAGGCTAGATATCTAAGGGCCCGTTTCACTCTCACTAGATAAAATATATCTGCCAGATAAACGTTAGCTGTACTTTTCTTTAAATTTACATGCGTGGGGAATATGATAGTGATAATTTTATCTGACATAGGTATATATTTATTAGGGATTGTAAAACAGGCCGTAAATAATCTTACCTTAGTCATAGATTGGACAACTACGTATTCAATACCAATCGATATATTATGTTAAATAGTGAATCAAAAAGTAAAAGGGAGACGGAATGCCGCTCGACAAGAACCGGCAGACAACAGCTAGTATCGGCATCGGCACATTTTCAATAAAGACATATGTGTTGTTTTTGCCATGTTATCAAGAAAAACCCGCCGAACTAGTTCCTAATCCGCGATAATATTCACTACCTAATACTCAATATTCATTTGTCATCACAATTGGATTTTTTTTTTGTCATTTATAAATTAGAGCTATACCTACTTATAAGGTCACGTCTGATAATATCCGTACAAATGAAGCTCCAAAAATATGTACGCTCTTTTTTCATGTGGAGGTAATCAGACCATGTTTTCATATATTTGGCGTTTCATTTGTTTCGATATTATCAGTCATGTCTGTACAACGTGTCTCTACTCTCTGGATATAAATGAATAGGACATGTTGATGTTGATTAGGGTATTTCTAACCTGTGAGTGTACGAAATCTCATTCCAAACAAAACTAATTTACCTCTTTTTTCCTTTCCATCGAGAAATATAAATTGAATGTTTATTTTTACTATAATTCAGGTAGAAAGTTACCAATTTATATTTCACGATCTATACTGGCATTATCTTTATTGTCTGCGTGAGTGTCTGACCGTTTGTTCGTGTTCGTCGAGTACCTATTGACAAACGTTATAAGTTATAATTGTTATAAGACTTGTTGATTAAAAATATATTCATATGTAGGATATTCAACACCTGGATTTGAATCTTCATAGCTCACAATAGTCCCAATCCATCCCGACCAATGACCACGCCTCATAAAGTCACATTACATAAATAAATAATAAATAAATAAATATCTTGGCACATCTTACACAAATCGACCTAGTGCCACGGTAAGCTCAATTAAGGCTTGTGATGTGGGTACCAGGTGACGATACATATAATAGATAGATACATATAGATACTTAAATACATAGACAGCCATGACCAAGGAACAAACATTTGTGATAAATAAATACACAAAGAATGCCCTCGCCGGGATTCGAACCCGGAACCTCCAGCTTCGTAGGCAGGGTCACTACCAACTAGGCTACGGAGGCTGACAAATAAATCTAACTATAGAAGAAAGTTCGAAGCTATTGGGACTTCGAACGTCCTCCTATAGTAGTCCACATAATGTACGGGCTATGAAGCGTCATAAAATTGAGTGTGTACCTATCTAATTATGAGGCCAAAAAAATGTCCTACGTTTTCCTAATCAGAATACTTTATCTTATCAAATATTACCCTTAAACGGATTGCCATTATTATGACATGACCTTGATTAGACTCGCAAATCACAACTCATAGTACGTCCCAATAGTCTTAACAGTAACAGCATGATATGATCCTAGCACGGCAATATAAGGCAATATAAAATACAATTTTGCACCCTTGTATAACAATAGTAGATTATACACCAAGGGGATAAAGCGCTGTTTTATGTCACGGGCGCAACATTGAATCTTGAACGTAACGAAAGATTCCCAATTTAACATAGTTAACATAAGTCATAGATTTAATTCCCGAGCGAAGCGAAGGAATTATGGCTGAGTCCTGATAACACACCTAACGAAGGAAACTCAGAGGAAAAAACTCGTGTATAAGCGAATTTTGGCTTAGTTGTAGAGAATGCTGTTTTAAACCATGTACTAAAAGTACTGGTGGGTAGCTAACGGCGGGAGGGGGGTGTAAGGGTCCTTATTTTTAATCCTTCGTAAATAACTCATAAACCGTGGCTTATAGCAAAAACATTCCAATACATAAGTAATCTATATAAAATTCTCTACAAAAAAGATACAAACATTTTTCCTCTGGGATCAGTGAATCATGATATAAGAAAGCAATAAGATGAACAATAAAGAAATAATAAACAAACACATTTGTTTAAGAGTGACATATTCAAATTAAAATAAACCCTGTATAATAAAAGAATAATAAATAAAGTGGGTGCGCTTTCATTAACATAACTTTTTAACTCCTAATATCGGAAGTCCGAAAATGAGTCTCATACAATTTTATATCAAAAATTATGAAGAGTGATTCTTCGTAATTTTTATTATGATAAAATATTGATACTCCTAATCATTCGTTTTCATAATGTTAATGTTCATACATTTGTTTATACAAATTTTTGTTTTCATATATTTCTTGATCATAAGTGTTATATATCCTATACATTGAAGTTCATACTGTCAATAGTCATACATCTCTTTTATATTTTTTTTTTATATACAATTAAACCGTCATGCGATTAATTATAGATAGAAACAGATTTTTAAGTCGCTGAAAATAGGTAAGTTCCAGTTTGTTGGCAAATCAGACAGTACGCTGGACGATGTGCTGGCTACACAGTTTTCTATTACATGCTGCCAGAAAGGTGGGCTAAGTTAGGTTAGAACTGCGACCCTCACAGAACCGAAATGCTGCCAGGAAGGAGGGTTAGGTTAGAACTGCGACCTTCACAGAACTAAAATGCTGCCAGAAAGGTGGGTTAGGTTAGGTTAGAACTGCGACCCTCACAGAACCGAAATGCTGCCAGGAAGGTGGGTTAGGTTAGAACTGCGACCCTCACAGAACCAAAATGCTGCCAGAAAGGTGGGTTAGGTTAGGTTAGAACTGCGACCTTCACAGAACAAAAATGCTGCCAGAAAGGTGGGCTAGGTTAGGTTAGAACTGCGACCCTCACAGAACCGAAATGCTGCCAGGAAGGTGGGTTAGGTTAGAACTGCGACCTTTTATCACTACAAATAATTGCAACATTTACAAACATACCTACATTTTAAACAAAAATGCTACAAATAAGAAATCTTATTTGGGACAACATTATATACACAAATAATATGTAAATAGTTTCTTATGAAGAAAAGTATTCTGAATAAAAAAATATATGAATTAAACACCTTAATTGAAACACTATGAAATAAAAAATTATGACGACAGTGTGTTATGAACTCCGATCATAGGAATTAAAATGTATGAACATAAAATGTATGAAGAAAAAATTATGAAGAGTAATTATTATGAACTCCAATTCGTAGTACAATCGTAAATAGGGATACAAATTTTATGAGAGCCAATATGGACCCAAATAAAGTATGGCACATATACTATATACTTATTTGTAAAAATAAAATTCCTAATTATGTTCTAAACCTAGAATATTCTCATAATCATCGTCATCGACGGTGACTTCGATGGGAGCTCCGTTAGTGCATACAGCAGACACTAGAGAGCAGAGTAATTCCTGCTTTCCGGAAGCCGCATTGCACCCCACACCCAGTCTTATGCCGGCAAAACAAGGTTTTTAGAGTAGTCAGGTGCCACTGGGTTGTTGGTTGTCACTGGTTTTGGAAGACCCTCGTCTCCTCCGACCCATGCCCATTGGGTTGGTGGTAGGGGGTTGCCGAGCCAATGTTGTATCTGTAACTGCAATACTCGTAAGATAGGTAAACATTCAGGTCAAATAACTATTTGTGTTTAAAAACAAAACAGTATTCGATGTATTGTACCTGTAAGTATACTCTGAACGAGTGCTGCTTCGAAGCTCCTCTAGTAGGAGAAAGAGTGGCCAGATCTAATTTCGGCTTCATCGATGCTCTTACAAAAGCGGAATAGCTGGTAGAAGGTTTTATTCCTGGATAGGTGCCTGGTAAATCAACAGAAACAGCTTCTCGCCGACCTGTTTAATACTCTGTGAGTAGTTCAGTTAGTTTGTGCTATTTCAACATCATCACTGAAACGTAGAGCTCGGATTATGATTACATGTCTATTCTAAATTAATAGGAATTTTATTTTTAAAAATAGGTATACGTGCCGTACTTAAAGAAATGTGTTTGCTTATTCATTGTCCGTCTTCTTCTCAACATATCTCATGAAATATTTATCCCAAAAAAAATTGTATGTAGATTACTCGTGTTATAGAACGTTTTTCGCTATAAGCCACGGTTTACGAGTTGTTTACAACTATGCCAAAATTCGCTTATACACGAGTTTTTCCCTCCGATAGGCAGCTTTTGGTCTTCGTTAGGTGGGCTATGAGCGCAGTGAGGGATTCAAGCGCCCAAGATAAAAACAGTTTTATTCCCGAGGTATATATTCTACTTTTCTCACCATATGCGAGACAATAACCTCCTGGGGTCAGAAGTACTAATACTAGGACAAAATCAGTTTGCAGTGAAAGCCCAAGTATCAAAATAGATACATGATGCCAAGACCCAGCGTGATAGTACTAGGACAAAATATTTACACCGTCCAGGTCGATTTGAATTACCCGCCATGTCATTTTGATGTTACTGGTTAGTCTGTATATATATTTGGCATTGTGGCAGCATTGATTCAAGTGAGCAGAAAGTGATATTTTCGATTTTCTGTCACAAGACGTCGAACCAATGACGCATGCAACGAGAAGAGGTTAGTTTAACTTATTATTATCGTTGTTATCTTTACATTTTACTCGCAAATATTGGTTTTATTTTCGAGATAAAGAAATAAATCATTCGTATACACAGATATTTTAATTTAATTTTGTATATTTTAACATGATTTTTGTATGAAAATGTATTCGTACTAGTACTAGTACACTGGGCGGTCATACCATAAATTGTTTTTCATGTTTATTTACTATCCTTCTTACTCTAATGTATTTATGTGTACGTGTGATAAAGAAAATGATAGATATTTATGTAGAAATTAGCTTACTTTGTCCTAGTTTTAGGCCGTCGGGCTTACAAGGTTTTTTTTTCAACTCGAAAAGATTGTCACGTGTTGGACTTACTCCAGCAGTCTGATTTTGAAGACAAAAATGATGAAGCTTTATTTTTAATATCTATTTTTAGAGTGACTGTTCTTTTTTCTGTACTTTTGAAAAAAAAAGACGGTTCATAATGTTAACAAAAAAAAATTCATAAAAGTATTTTTTTTTTATTTGACCTAAAGAATTTTTTTCTTTGGAATATTTTAGTTCCTGCTGTGAAGCATGCAATTTTATTGTATCTGGTAAAATTAAAGTGATGACTAAGTTGTTAAAACTCTTGTTTTCTATTAGATTTCAAGAATTATTTAAGTGGTTTGTATTATAAGTAAAAGCCCAATGTGCTAAATATAGAACAAAAGATTATAGTGTTTTTTTTTAATTTCCTGGCAAGCCTAAACCATTATTATAACACCCTCAAAATATACAACTTGTATTCGTTAGGGTTAACCAGATATGAACAATGTTTGGTCTGGGCGTTCAGGACTTTATTAATTAGTTCTAATATTAGGACATTGGGTCTTCCTCGGAAGTACCCTCTAAAAATTTGGGCCTTAGGAGGTTAAAAAAGGCTTAGTAATACTTAAATGATATATTTATTGCAGCAAATTAATAGTGTTGAAATTAAATAACTTAAAGGTTCAAGCTATAAAATGGATATCGCAACTTGTTTCTGCTGGCATAGCCTACTTACTTGATTTAACAAATGAAGATCATGCGAATCTAAGTAGCTCGCCGCGGCTTCGGTTTTTGAAAATCGAGGCTATGCCCGGCACGTCACCCGTCATGCTTACACATTTTACTTAACGAAATTAGACTTTATCGTCATAGCAATCAAGTAAAATTACATTATCACCCGGCGGGTAGTAATGAATTTTCATACAACATTATAACCAGGTTTTTGCCAAGGGTTATAATGTATTGCATTCGGTGATGTTTATATGATATTGATATACATATAATCCGGCTTTGTCGAGCATGTGGTGTGAAAAATCATTTCTTGAAGATAAAATTGATAAATACTTTCATTAATTTTTCATTTCGAGTAAATGTGCTGCGCACATCGGAATATATTCCCATGTTTCTGTTAGCTGTCGCAAATCTTTAATTAACTTTAGCTTCGTATACTCAGTGTCTTTGATTTCTTTTAAGGTAGTTGGATCACTTTTACCACTACGCTTGTATTTCCGTAAAAAAAAACGCTTGGAATTGTAATTTAAGGATAATGTCATCCATATTCGTGAGGTGAGCCGGTTCAGGTTCATGCGCGGTGATGGCGATTTCTCTGTGAAAAAAAAAATAATTCACGGTGTAGTTGAAACAATATGAACTGAGAACAATATCTCTTAAAATTCCTGTAGCATTGGATTGTAAACCGCAAAGTAAGATAACAGGCACTCAGTAAAAACAAAATTGTTTATTTTGTAGTCTATTCTGCATAGAGTAGAGTCGATAATCTATACTAACTTTCTAAGGTGGTTATATTCTGCTTTTACTGAATGTTTGTTATCTTACTTTGTGGTTTACAATCCAATGCTACTAGAATTTTAAGAGAACGAGATCAGTTCACATTGTTTCAACTATGCTTACAATGATCACGGATAAGCGAGCATGCATATAAAACGCTATTAGGCGTAGCTAAATAAATAAATGCTTTCTCACAAATTGCATACTCATATTCATACGAAAAATAATGCGTATGTATAGGAAAAGTACAAATTGTCACGTACTTGAGATAACACGCAGCACATAGAGGGACATACGACCAATCCCGTACCAAATTTTCCAGTTGTTGAATCAGCTCATTTTTTTCGCGTAGTTGCTCGTGGAGGATATTTTCCTTGAGGTTCAGGTGTTGTTTGTCGCGAACATTTATTCGCATCAGAAAGCTTTTCTCTTTTATATTTTCGAGTAAATCGTCCATTTTCCGTAAATCCTCAAAAGTCGGGTCATGAATCATTTTCATTATTGTTACCGTTCACACTGGCACAGAGTGAATATTCAAGTTAAAAATATACGTAAGTAGGTAAGACGTTTGAATACAGATTGATGCCAGTTTCGTGTCCGCTTCCCCTTTTATACTGGGCGTACTGCGCATGTATTGATTCGCCCGACCTCTTCACGAATTCTACCGAACAGCTCCGAGTGTGGCCGACGCAACTTCAAGGTCAAACTACGTAGCAGGAAATCAAATCAATCAAATATACAAACGATACTCCTCCTGGAGTATGTGTGGCTGCTCACGCGTTTCCGCTCCTGCAGCTGTGGCCGGGTCGCATCCCACGATGGTAGGACGGTCGTTGCACCATCATTTGGGGACGGTGTTGAAAGGCTGTTGAAGGAAAATTTGCCATGGGCATGGCGAGAGAGGTTTGCCATGGGCATGAATTTGGTGATGATGATGTGGTAAGGCAAGGCACAGTCTGATCTGAGATCTGAAAAGGAAGACAGATGAGTGAGAGAAAGGCTGGTGCTCGGTGTGCGACTGTCGGTGCGTCGCTAGAGGCAGTGCTGGCTCGTTGTTGAGAGTCTGCTACTAGAATCCCGAGCGTTGTAGTCAGGCGGCCTGATGTAGTGGGGCGCAATGCCCTGGAGATGCTCGTGGCTCGAGTTGTCCGCACGGTCATACATGACCCGTGCGAGCCTCTCGAAAAACTTGTCCAGTTTGCGCCACTTCAGGCCCTGCTCGATGGAGGCATTGCACACATAGCGCGGGGCTGCGACTATGGTGCGCAACGCTTTGAACTCCACTGTCCAAAGCTTCTTCTTGTTGCTCCTGGAACAGAATGAATACCATGCAGGTGCGGCATAAGTTAGGCGAGACCGAACATAGGCTTTGTAGAGCCAGAGTCTGGTTCGCAGAGGCAGCTTGCTGCAAAATAGTTACTAAAGTTTGAAACAAGCTACGTTTGACCGTTGGACGGTCTCGCCAAGGTGTGGCCCCATGCCCAGTCTTCTGTCGATGGTCACCTTCAGGTATTTCACTGTGGGTGCCGCCCATGACAGTGGCTGACCTAGAAGGGAAGGTGGATCTGGTAGGGTCCGATTACTACCAGTAATGAGAGTCCGTGTTTTACCCACGTTGACTGAAAGTCTCCATTTGGAGAGCCAGTCGGGGAGGGCATCGAGCGTCCGCTGGATCTTGGTGACCGCGTGTCACATGTTGTAGGAGCTAGTGAAGTAGGCTGCGTCATCTACAAGGAGAGCGAGTTGTGAGCTGCCAACGACTGGTATGTTGTTGGTATACCACCCATAGCATGCTAGTGACAGGCAGCTTCAGGAACGCCCACCAGGATGGGGCGCACTTGGGAGAGGGTGCCCTCCACTTTGACATAGAAGCGCCGCTATGCCAGTAATGCTGCTATGGTCCTCACTATGCGGCGGGGTCCTGTGGACAAAGAAAGTTTATATATTAGACCTTCGTGCCATACTCGGTCGAAGGCACTGGTCGATGTCGCTGGCAGCTGGTCGAATACCTCGTGTCGCATGACAGAGTCGATATTAGTTCCTCTAGGGATACCGTTACTAGCGACATGGTCGCTATAGTGTGTGGAGTAGAGGGTGCCGCTCACCACGAGGTCCTGCTTGCCCACGAGCCGGTAGATGTGCGTGCCGGCCTGGGACTCGGCTAATGAGTTCCAGGCCGAGTGCTCGGCGTTAGAATCCCCGGCCAAGATGGTCGGCATGGGGGAGTCGACCAGGAGTTGTGTCAGATCGCTGCGCATGTCAGCAATGCGGCAGGGTCCACAGGGCCTGTAAATTGAATACAGGCGTAAGTTGTGTTTCGTGAAGTTTATGTGTACCCCTAGGGCAGACATAGCTGAGGACCACCTGTTGGTGGACGATGGTCCTCTTCACTAGAATGGCCAGTCCCCGTGAGCGTGACCTCCGTTTTGACACAATATGACAACACGAAAACTAACATTAATGAATTCAAATTAAACCTGGGGGGTTACCATGATGTACTAATGCGGTTCAGTTTAGGTCGAGAAAAAGGGACACGGCTATACGAGTCGTATATCACTGTCCCTTTCCCTGAACCTAAACTGAATCGCATTAGTACGTCATGGTAATCCCCCTGTAGTGAGTTGACAAGCATGAAAAAATATTGATTTAGAGTCGGATAAATATATCACTTAAAATAGTTAACAAAATGTATTAACGATTTGTTTACAATAAATGATAACCTCACAAATTCTCGATGTGTCAACGTCTGACTTATTTTTTATTGGGACCTATTAAATAGTTTTCATAAGACTCGAGTTTAATTTGAACTTCACTATCGTTTCTCTCACTCTTTTACAACATACTATTCGAATGAGGGGGGAGTGTATACACGGAATTTTAAGTCTGGAATATTGAAATAGGTCGTCAACTCCGAATTATTTTCTTTATGCTGGCTACCCACTATGGGCCGATGGGCGATGAGAAGGGACGCAGTTATGAGTAATATTGCCATCCCGTTCTGCTGTGCGTACGTCCCGTATAATGATGATGGCTGCTTTACCACTGATTTCTAACGAAATGTTTTATTTCGTAACGATGAGTACCTACTCACTAAAAAAAATTGTAATTTGTATAGAGGAGCAAAAACGTAGATCCAGAAAAATAGGTATAGATACCTATTGGTCTGCCTGAAAATACCAGATTTTTGATCGACGGCCCGGCAAAACGGTAAGACCTAGTTGAGGGGTGCTCGACCAAATTTCATAGGGACCTGCTGATAGTTTTTGGAGACTCAAAAAGTTTCGACAAAAAAAAAATGTTTGCGCCTACATTTTTTTTAAGCTAGGCTGCTCATTGGTTTGGTGGTTGGACCTCCGAGGGGAACCAATTACATTTTTTTTTGTTTTAGGGCCCGCCCGTCAAAGTTTATTATATGGGAACTTTTAAGCTTGGGGTGATAGATCTCTAACGACGAAGTAACACATAAGAGCGTAGATACCGTGATATCAAACGACATCGATCATCATCGACGTTTCTGACAAAATTTCTTAACAGTATCGAAGTAAGTGGGCTTCCGAGGCACGAACTCAAATTGAGTGCCATTATTATGTTCATGAGAAATTTAAATATTGTCAAAGGGTTTATTAATGGAACACGGCTACAATTAAGTAATACAATTATATACCAATTCATTAGATTGCCTGGTTTTGGTGCAAGTTGAGGAGAAAGGGTTTTGCAAAGGGGACTGCATGTAGTAACAATACCAATAATCCTGCATATCAATATTTCACATTTAACCAGGGGCGATTTTACTAAGTATGGACGTCAGACCCAGGCCCTTTTAGAATTATAACTAACGTGAGACTCAAACTCGTAGAACCGGGTTGCTCACGTATTTAAGTCGATGATTGCTGGACATGTTACGCACGATATGGTACACGCACCGCACACATATTATGACATGGTACACGCGTCGGGTGTTGACCGAGGGTGCTCCGGACGAGGACCCTCTTAATGGGTCGAAACATGTCAATCGAACATGGCAATCATCGATCGAGTAACCCAGTACGATTATATTTCAAATCAAATTATTTATTTTATTACTAAATATTTTGATTTGTATTTTTACTTTTTCCCCATAAATGTCATAATCATAATACCTACATACTTGTTTACTTAAGGGTAAAGACACATTTATCAGCATGCCTACGCATTTTTTCTATAGAAAATGCCAGTTTAGTATGGGGCCGCGTCCAGCTTTCCGCACGCGTACGCATGCTTAACACGTTTCATACTAAATGTCCAATTTTATTAGACAAAATGCGTACACATGCTGATAAATGTGTCTTTAGTGTCTTTACCCTTATACTAACTTAAAAGTAACGCGATGAATATTTTTAATTGTAAAATTTAAAAGGAAGATTTATTAGGTACCTACGTAAAGTTATACAATAAGAAATAAATTGGAAACGAGAGACAGAAAATAGAGTTACTAGTAAAAGTTAATAAAAAGTACAAGTGTATTATGAAACCGGGTTCAGAAAGGGATGCGAAAGTACCTGTTGACACAACTATTGACACAATATTTATCAAGAAAAGAGTTGTTTGATAGATATCGCGAGTGATTAATTAATTTATTGTCTGTAATCATCTGAACTTAAATTACAAATATATAAATTTAACTATGAATATATCCTAGATTGACTTATACACTGTCGTGTCAACAGTACTTTCAAGTCCCGTTCTAGACGCGGATCGATAATAAGGAAGTTGATTTACGCACCATTTTGCGCCTTGTCACAGACACCGCTGGGGATTTCATATTTTCATTAGGTCTGTCAAGGTACGAAATAGAACATCAATCATTTTCCTTAAAGGTCTGTACAGTTGAATAGGTTCTAAAACAGTTTTGAGATCTGTCACAGATACGAGTAAACAAGTACCTAAGGTGGAAGTACTAGTGCGCAACATGTCAACAGAGAATGTTTATTAGAATCACGATATTTTGCTCATATTTAAATCTACATAAAGAATTGTCATGTGTTTTGGGAGAGGATTTTGTTAGTTTTTTTAAATAGTATTTATTTTATAGGGTGATAACATCTTTCTCAAAATTGCAAATTTTCTTAGTCAACTCCATTATATGAGTAAGCGTCAGGTGCTTTTGCCGGCAGTACAAATGTCAATGTGACATATTGGGGCATTGGAAATATTAATACTCAGTCCTAATAACCGTCAGCCTGTCTTAAAATTATGCAAATACTTTAGATATGAGCTAATTATTTCAAAGTTGGGATATGAAGCATTAAAGGTACATAGATTAATCATCGTTTCAATGCCCTAATAGTTGATTTTATCTTATCGATGGCAACTCAAGCTATACCTAATGACGATTGGTACCTACAGCGTCCGGTACTAGTACTTCCACCTTACTTGCAGAAAGTTTCCTGTAGAATGTATATTTATTTTTTCCTTTTATATGTAGGTACGGAAAATTCAACGCAGCGACTGCTATCACAGCTATTTTTGATATCACATCAAACAGCTAGATTAATTAATGAAGGCCCTACTAAAATATTTAGTGACAATATTGAAATTTCAGCGTTTTGTAATTGCGTCTAGTCAAATTACATACCATCATTATCATTAACTAAAACAAAAGTTACTTAGGTATGGAATTTTTGGGTTTATGGGTTAAATCAGCATAATAAATATAGTTTCGTATATTTTACAAAATTCTCAAACAGTTTATTTAACATAAATAAAATAAATAAATATCTTGGGACATCTTACACAAATCGACCTAGTCCCACGGTAAGCTCAATTAAGGCTTGTGATGTGGGTACCAGGCGACTATATATATAATAGATAGATACATATAGATACTTAAATACATAGACAGCCATGACCAAGGAACAAATATTTGTGATAAATAAATACACAAAGAATGCCCTCGCCGGGATTCGAACCCGGAACCTCCTGCTTCGTAGGCAGGGTCACTACCAACTAGGCTACGGAGGCTGACAAACATGAAATAAAACTATGAAAACGGATAAACTCGCGTAAATTAATTAACTTTAACTTAACCCTTTTAACGTTTCGAACACTTTACTGGGTTCTTGGTCTGCGCGCGACTGATAATGGAGGAAATTTAATAGATCACCTCCATCAAAATAAGAAAGATAGGTACAAAACTACCCACGAAGAAAAATATACTAAACCAGAGACAATACTTTTTAAGCGTGGATGTACTAAATTTGCAAATTAAGCTAGTTATGCATTACAAGTATTTTCAGAATCAAAGTCAAAGTCAAAGTCAAAGTCAAACTATTCTTTATTCAAGTAAGCTTATTAATAAGCATTTTCGAATCGTCTGACATTATCAAGAGAGAGAAAAAAAAAATCTACTACTGGTTCAAACCCTACACCGTTCCTGAGAAGAACCAGTAAGAAACTCAGGTGGACTAACTTTTTTCAAAACAGTATAATAATACATCTTATTAAAATAACATGCATTAAAGAATTTATTACATAAAAAAAAATATAATAGACATTTTTATAAAAAAAGAGAAATAAATAAAGAATCATAATATTAAACAAAAATAATTATGATTGTACATGTTCACAATATTATTAAGCATCTATATCTATACAGAACTATAATCTATATCTATACAGAATGAAGACAAGAGACAAAATAAATAATCAACGTCGGTTCTAGCCCCACGCCTCGGCCTGAGAAGTATTTCCTTCCTTTGTATGATTGTATTGTTAAGAGGTATCCGAATATTGGGACCGGCAAGAAAAGTGAGGGGAAAAGATATTTGCATTTTATCTGTAATAATGATGAAGTACAATAGTTATTTGTTATACAAGGGTGCAAAGTTGTATTTTACCCGCGAGTATGAAATTGAAACACGAGCAAGCGAAAGGATTCTATAGTTGAACCACGAGCGAAGCGAGTGGTTCTAAAATAGAATCCTGAGCGCAGCGAGTGTTTTAAGATACGAGAAGTAAAATACATTTGCACCCGTGTGTAACACAAAACGTTTCCCCTCACTATAGGGGAACTAGAAGAGAAGAACTTGAAACTCAAAAAAGGTAATTATTTGTTCACGTTACAATCATCATCGGGTTAGTGATAATAATTTTCCAAATGCATCATGTATTTAATGCAAGATTTTGTCGCAGTAAACTTACCACGAAAAAGTAAACGCAGCACGATTTTAACACATTCCTGTAGTTGCACACCAACGCCAATGCATTATTAAATCATTTTCATTCATTATTTTTACAAAATTATAACAGAACACCCTGAAAGTTGTTTAGTTTACTATTTTTATGCGTGTTCGAGTCGGTAAATAAAGATTATAACCTATAATATTCTTTGACAATGTTGACGTTGACATTTTCTGCGTTTTGTGATTGCATCTAGTCATCTTATCATCATTCACTAAAACAATTGTTACTTATGGAATTTTAGGATTTATATGTTAAAATCATCATATTATATAAAGGTTTGTATTTTACACTAAATTCTCAAACAAATTATTTAATTATCATTAATATGGAACAATTTCCATGAGCATTTTACGTTTTGTTATTCCAAAACCAAGGTCATTACTTTGCCACACAAGTGAATAATATGCGTTTTTACACGTTCGTATTAAAGGATAAACGAGCACTTTACGAGCTAGTGAGGGGAAAATATGTATTTTAATTTTAATGGTTTCTCCTTGAGTGATGAAGAGTTGAAGACGAGTCAAGTTAGTCACCAAAGTTCTTCCAACTTCCTTCGTTTATTCTAGTGACGGCAGAGAGAGAGAGAGAGAGAGAGAGACAGAGTTTACAACTCGGGCATTACAAATATCAACTTGCTTTCTGTGGTAAAAGCTCAGAAAATTACGAGTTTATTCCTTAAATCTGTAGAAATACCTTACTGCTACTTAATACTAACTACGAGCGAGGTAGAGACAAAAAGTGTGTTTATATTAGGTATAGGTACTGGTGAGCACAGTCTCTTTACTGCAACGCACTGTATCGACGTGGTTGGCTCTGGCTTTTTTGGTCTTTGACGTTGACACAGTGAATAGTGTATCACCTAGTATTTTAAGATTCGGCAATTCGCACGTGGACACCTCTCGAGTCTCAAGAGTCTAAAGGTGGTATGTATGTATGTATAACTCTTATATAGGTCAGCGCTTACTTCCGGGTTAGCATTATGCTGAGGCGAGACCTTTTCGTGGTAAACTATCCATATTATTGTTTTTGTCACTAATTTTATGTTATTTTAACTTTTTTTACCATGAATAAATAATTTGAATTTGAATTTGAATCTTAGATTCGATTAAATAATCTAGATTAAATACACAGATTGACCCAGATGTAGAGGAGGATAAATAGATAGATCTAGACCCTTCTAGCCCCTTCCACTATTGACATACTCTACTTATGTTCTATCGATTTAGGCCAGAAGTACTTACATCAACTGCAATACAGAACTGACTTTTTCCCTTGAACACACAGCGTGTATTTCCGATATTATCTCAAACAGTTGGAGTAAGGATAGCTGAGCGATAAAATTACATATTTTTTGGATATGGATAAAAACAGGGAAAATACAATTGCATATCAAAAGGAATTACCTACACTTATCCTGTAAACATTTTAAAAACTCTATTTCGGTACCCATATTCTTTGACCGACAGAGTGTAAGTACGCTTTGATGGTCAAGATAACTTAAAATTCCCTTTCAGTTCGAAATAGAACAAAAAAAAAAGTCAAACTATTCTTTATTCAAACTATTCCTAGTACTAAATCCTACTTTAGGTTACGGTTTATTAAAAACACACGCTGTACCTATACTTTGTTATATTATAATAGATATCTGTAAAGTTACACGAGAGACGAGCTGAGAATCGAGACGAATATGTCCGATGAATTAGAATTTAGAAGCAGCGCGGTCGTTACCCACTCCAAGTACGCATACCAACGTTCACTCACTTGTGGGAACTTTCTCGACCTCGTGGCAGACTCAACGGCGCCGAATTATCAATAAGAAGACATTCCTCTTAGAACACGTAGCCCCCACCAAACCGAGCTAAGAGCATTCAATGAATGAATGAAACTAAACAGAATAGTCGCTTTTATTTCCATTTATTGCAAAGGTATTGGAATTTCAATGACTACCTACGTGATTATACGATTAGATATTATATTCACTTGATAGAAATCGAATCACTAATTTAAATATCGGACTTTGATTACCTCGCCATAATACGTGTCGATACACAAGCATATGCATTCCGCTGATACCCCATTAGAGGTCTGTATTCAAAAGACGAACTATGACTCCTCTGTCCGTCTGATCATATTATGTCTTATTATATTATTGACTGCTCTGTCACGCGGGCATAATATAATATATCTTAAAGTTCATCAGGATATATCTCAAGATCCGTATTAATTAGGTGAGGTAGATTTAACACGATGCATTGGCATTACAACCCCACTTAAGTATATGACATAAACAACTGTATACAAATATACGCATTTTTTGTTGACTGTACCGAAACTTCAGTACCTTGACCTCTATTTTTCATATTTTCGTAAGTTTTATAGGAAACTAGTATACACTTTATAACCCACCACTCCCACCAGATCATTGTGCTGCGTAGAACATGTGTTTAGATTGTAGGTCAAACCTTATTTTGAATTCTGAAATTTAATTATTGTTCGTCAATTCCACAGAATTTATTGAGAATAATTTTATTGACTATAAGTACTTAGTAATTAGTAATCATTAAATAATTTCGATATATCTATTTAGAGAGTATATTATGTAGTTCGATTTTAAAATCGCACACCCTGATACCTGGACTTCATAGACTATCATGGAGGGTACCACTTAGAAGTAGTTTTTACAATTTGTCTACCACTCAACAGACACCCTGCCATTCCTTCGTTCGTACAGCCATTCAACCGTTTCGCTTTCGATAGTGTCTGTCGATTAACAAAATCGAGGGTTTGAACTTCAGTAGGTAATCATCACCGTGGAGAAGTTTGTGAAATCCCGGTGGAATAATAAAGGAATCAATTGAAGTATCGTACTTTCATACTTAAGTACCTGGGTCATGTAGGTAAATGCGCACATTGTACTCTTCAATTATGTATGTACTTTATCCTTACGTAAACGACACTAAACTACAATACTACTACTAATAACACGGTGACGTGATGTATTCGTAAGGCATTGTTAATAGTAATATCACTTCGTTAATGATAACATTCGTCGTATTCAATAGGCAAGTGGTACCTACTGTGCTCAGTGCTCACTGAATTAGCTAAGGATGCTGGTACTAAACAGTGAACTACAGAAATAGTACAAATGAACAGGAGTTGATGTGCATGAAAAATCAGGTTTTGAGGTTCCGGTATCTTGGCAATAATGACTACAACAATTAAACCAACAATCCAGTAAATAATTAAAGCAAACTAGAAAATGTGCTAAAAATGAATTGCCGTAGTTTATTCTTGAAACATACACGACAAAAAATATTTGGTTATATCAGGAATTTTTTAGGCTCGAGCACCATTCTGAAACACACGTTTGAATACCAATACAACGCAATTTGTTTTAATGTACCTATCAAGCCAATGATACCCGTGGATTAGATACATCAAATTTTACAGTAAGTACAGCTTTCGAACATGTAAGTGTTATAAGTGAGGTATTAAGACTCTACCAAGTGCCACAACTGTGAACCGGTGCGCGCCACGCGCTCAGCGACCGCCAAAACCTGTAGCGAGCGCATTGGTGCAAGACGCGAGGGAAAAACGCCTGCGGCTGATGAAAAATATTCGCAAGACGCTAATAAATTTTCAGAGGCGAACGTCTGTCCGCCCCACCATACCGCTTGACAGTGACCCAAATGCAGCGTCGGCGCAGTCAGTTCCGTGAGCGCGCGCCCGTCGGACCGACGCGCGCGCCGTGTTCAGTGCCATTACTGTCGGATATTACTGTGCACAATCCTGTGAGTGACCACTGGACCCCCCGCTTAATGGACCGCGCACGTCACGTGCTACAACTCTGCCAGGTAAGGCCACCCAAAAACTGGTGCGGAAAATTTATGGAGAATTTGTGACAAAAAGCGAATTACATAGTGCTCATTATAAGTGTTTGTTACTAAGCGAAGTGCGACGTCGGTTGACGCGGTATGAGTCAACTCTATCTCGAAATTTCTTTGTACGAATATATTGGTCGCAAGAGGGAGCCGGTGGACAGCTGGGGCGAGGGCGGCTGCACTGGCCGGCGCCGGCTCCTGCGCTGAGCTGACAAGACGCTGCAGGCTAACGGAAACCTACTCCTCGCGGCCGAAATTCCGCCGCGGACGTTCACGCCGCGACCGACTGAAATAAATCGCTCGTTAACACAAATAGCACGACATTGTCGCCGCATTGACAGACGGACGAACATTTCCGCTTCTCTTTTTATCGCATCTCTCCCGGGGGTAGGCCGGTGAAAAGAAGCGCTTCCTCTGACGTAAGCGAATCCGTCACACATTTCAAACGGCCTTTTAATGGCACCGGTCGTTCATCGATGAGCGTAATTTGACTCGCATTCATCTATGCCGCGCGCCACCATACGGAACGTGGAAAGTAATTTGACTCCCATATTAGACAGAAAGACGCATTACCAAACATGTATGAATGGACGTAACGCTTATAAATTAAAGACATACAGCCGTCATGCCTGACGCACAAGACTAGCAAGCATCTTAAATGTATGTAGAAAAACATATTACTATGCCAAAGCCAATTTTTTGACCTTTGAAATGAAATGAAATAAAAAAATATTCAGACTCAGTCCATAAGAAAAACAAAAAATATACATTTAATTAAAATCAATAATAAATAGAAAATGATTAATAAATTTCAAAATGAACAAAAAATAAACCTTTAAGATAATAGATAGAGCTATTCACGCCCAATTCCTATGAAAAGGAGCAGCATGAGGAAAATATATATGGGTAATCTCAATTTTAACTTCTATCCATAACGTGTTACTTTACATATTATGCAGAAAATTATTATAAATGTATTTATAATGTTAGGTATTTCAATCTGTATCTTTCTTTGTGCCATCACATCACCGCAAAGGTCACTATACATAGGTTATCTTATCACCAGCAATAAATTATTCTTGTACTTGAACATCACCGGCTGCATAGATAGGTACTAGAGAATATAAGTAACAGTATCTAGTGTCATTTTGATTATTTGCTTGGCAAGAGAAATCAGTGAAATCTTGTCATTTGTTAGCAGAAAGTTACGATAAAACACCTATCAGGGTGCTGACGTCACTCTAGCTCGCGGCCTCGTTAAACTCGGAGGCATTGTCACTGATAACTAGATTTGGCATTGCTAATTCCGACCCAAATTATTCCTATCTGTAATCATAACACAATAAACATAATGTGTTCCTTATATAATATGTTTATTGTGTTGCTATGGCATGTAATATACGTAGTACCTATTTACTTTCTACTCTTAACTAGGTAATTTATAGTCTTACGAGCATAACTTTGCACAAGTATTTTTTCGATATTCGTTACATGGCAACAATTTTGCATATCAATTAACATGTTATTGTCAAAATCTCATTTAATTCGGTAGATAATTTGATGCCAGGTTACTTTTTTTTTAATTAACCGCATTTTTTTTGCAAAGGTATGCTGGTCAGACTCTAGTCAGGCAAACTCTAGATTTTTGATTGACCTTTTGAATAATATTAGAACAAACTTATGTATTTAACGAGGACTACTTTTGATCGATTAAATCATTAGTGTGTGTTACGTACACTCACTCAACAGCCAAATACATTTTTTAATAGCGCAAACTAAAAGCACTTAAGGTGCGTTCAAACTAAAAGAGCATTAGCTGTGCTAACCTCCCACTCTACGAAATTCGATCGGTACACAAAACGTGATTGGTTGATTTCGTTGAACGGGCGCTAGAACAGCGAATGCTCTTTTGGTTTAAACGCACCTTTAGATTTTAAGAGAAAGGGATACTAATAAATACAATGCAGCTACGGATAAATTTCCGTCCGAAGATAAAGTTGAATATGTTTAAAAGGTAGTGGTCCCGCCTGATTTCCCTCCCAGTGCGGGCGGGTGCAAGTCTCGACTTGTCGGGACGGGGTCACCAAACAGGCCGCAGCACGCATGACTCAGGCAACGTTACATGACACAAGGCACACGATTGCCACACAATCCTTCTAGATATTAATCAGGAATTGGTAGTTATATACCAAAATACGTGTTTTAATAGTTTTTACGATTGTTGTGATTGAATATTCAAGATGTTTGTGGAAAATTCCAAAAATTGTGAAGGTTGTAGAGAGCAGGAGAGTTGGTAGTACTAAGGTAAGAAAAGAGGAATGAAGTATTTGTTAGAGATCCAGACAATAATGTTCGTAACAATTTTCCACCCACTTCAAAAAAGGAGGTTATCAATTCGACCTTTTTAGGGTTCCGTAGTCAAAATGGCAAAAACGGAACCCTTATACATTCGTCATGTCCGTCTGTCCGTCCGTCTGTCCGTCTGTCACAGCCGATTTACTCGGAAACTATAAATGCTACAGTAACGAAATTTGGTAAGGATATGTGCTGTATGAACCGCTATAAGATTATGATACTAAATTGTAAAAAAAAACCATTGGGGTGGGGGCCCTCCATACATGTAACTGAGGAACAGAAAAATTTTTTTAGCTGTAGGTATATAAGCGTGTGGGATATTAATAAAAAGGTCTTTGAAAATGATATGAAGGTTTATACATCTTATTTTTATTCAAGCAAATCGTTTTCGAAATATCAGCTCTCAAAGTCTGAAAAATGTGTCCCCACCCCTCTATTTTTTAAACTACGCGATATAAAATTCTGAAAAAAAATATATGTTTAGTACGGTCAAATCGTACATTAAACTCGCAAAACATGTAGTAAAGCTGCATTTTTGGTATGTTATTTAGACACCATAGAGCAGTATAAAACCACATTTTACAAGCAAAAAAAAGTTGTGCTAGCTGCGTTATATGTGAAAAACTGTCTATTTTTAGTTTCTGATTTTTATAAAAAAAATCCTTACATTTTTTGACAATATGTATCAGGTAACGTTTAAAGATGAATGAATTTGTAACAAGAGGAGATAACATGCATTAACGTAGGTCTTATAGTTTCAGAGATTCGAGACTTCAAATAGTACCCTGTTTTGTAAACTAGATAAAATGTTGAGTTTTGATAACGTTTTTGGTTTCATATTGCCTTACCTAATTGTGCTACGAAAAACGTGAAATAATTATCTTATAGCGCAATTAATATTCTTTCATTTAAGGGTAAAATCAGGTCAGTAAACTTTGTAATTGAAACTAAAAACGCGAAATTCAAAAAGCAGGAGGTCCGCTATCTAAGTTTTCATACAATTAGCAAGTCGTGTTGCAAAGCTGCAATTTTTGTATATTATATAGGCCGTATAAGGACGTACAAAACTGCATGTTACAAGAAAAACAAAAAAGGAATTTCGGCATAGGACGAAAAAAACTGAAAAAATATTGGAGTTCTTTTACTTTTTGACGTTTAATTAAAAAACTATAACTTTTTGATACTAATTGCTATAAAACTATGAAAGAATATTAAATTTGAAAGGATTTGAGCTACCTTGCATTACCCTAAATTATACAGATTTAGAGATACGACATTTCAAAATGTGCCCTTTATTAAGTTAAGACAATAAATGCATGTTTTGAAGCCTCGTATACCCCCAACTATAAGACTTACAGTAATTGTTATCGGCTCAATTTGTTCCAAATTTAATGTAGTTATTATCTACAATTACTTTTTTTTCTTAGCGCGAACGTTTTGCCAATATTTAGTGAATAGCTTTAACGTAACCTAAAATTTGTTTATGTTTGGATAAAAGGGCACTTAATGAAATGTCGTATCTCAAAATATATATAACTTACGGTGATGCAACGTAGCTCAAATTCTTTCAAATTTAATGTTATTTCTTAGTTTTATAGCAATCAGTATCAAAAAGATAATAGATTTTTAGTTAAACGTCAAAAACTAATAAAGTGCGATTTTTTTTCCGTTTTTTACGTCCTATGCCCAAATTATTTTTTTGTTTTTCTTTTAATATGCATTTTCGTATATATCCTATAATAGGCCTTTATAATATACCAAAATTGCAGCTTTGCAACTCGACTTGCGATTTGTATGAAAAACTTAGATAGCGGGCCTCCTGCCTTTGGAATTTCGGGTTTATACTTTCAACTACAAAGTTCACTGACTAATTTTACCCTTAAATTAAAGAATAACTATTAAGTGCGCTATAAGGTCATTATTGCATGTTTTTCGTAGCATAATTAGGTGAGGCGATATTAAGTCGAAAACGTTAGCAAAACACAAAATTATATCTAGTTTACAAAAGGGGTACTTTTAAAGTCTCGAATCTCTGAAACTACAAGACCTACGGTAATGCATGTTAGCTCAACTTGTTGGAAATTTATTACTCTTTAAACGTTTATTTACTTATGATATCAAAAAACGTAAGGTTTTTTAAATAAAAATCAGAAACTAAAAAATGGCCGTAAATTTCGCAGTTTTTCACGTACTACCCAGCTAGCACAACTTTTTTTTTGCTTGCAAAATATGGTTTTATACTGTCCTATGGTGTCTAAACAACATACCAAAAATGCAGCGATACTACTTGATTTGCGACTTTAGAGTAAAATTGTGTACGATTTGACCGTACTAGTTATGCACATTAATAAACTCTATCAACGATTTTTGGTTTGATTAAATTATCTCCTATAGTTTTTGAGGTAGGTTGATTTGCCTGTATTTTTTTAATAATAAATTGATAATGGTACGGAACCCTTCGCGCGCGAGTCCTTCTCGCACTTGGCCGGTTTTTTTCAAAATAGCTATTGATTTAACTTTTACATTAATACTTATTTTTTGCCTAGTCGTTTTTTTACGGAAATGTCCGAAAACATGTTGCTGTCACAATGAGCTTCAATGTCCATTGCACTGATGCTAATTATGAAAAAAATATATCAAAATACGAAGGAATAAGATTATGCACTACACGGTACTATACAAGAGGAAGTACTCACTCACATTTTTATGAACCTAAAGCCTGACTGAATCAGAGTCACAGCCAGGTGGCTTATGATGGTCCCGTTTTATCTATTTATCGTGCTACGCATCACTTTCGCACTTAATGCTTGTTAGAACCTGACGGCAACAACGACATAACGATTAAATACGGTACCATCATAAGCCTACAGGGTTAGCAACACTGCCTTTTAATAATTCCAAATTTGTGTATAGCCTCTCTGGAACATAAAAAATAGAATGTTTGTTTACATTGAAAGAATTCGCAATATTTAAATAATGTTTGATATACAGGGTGATTGGTAGTCCGATGCAAAGCTTTAAGGTGAAGTAAGTATAGACCATTTAGAACCATTTAAGCCATTGTTGTCTTTGACGAAGTCTGACTATTTTTTTTTTAATTAATTTTTTCGTGTTTTTGGCCAAAAAACCCAAAATTTGAAATGAAATGCTAATTTTTGACAAAGTTAAGCGATAAACGTACTATTTTTTATTTTATTTAAATAAAGTAACGTGTAAACAATTTAAGAAAACATAATAAAAGCTTCTTTTTTGTTAAAGCTTTTTTTACAGAATTTTGAAGTTCATGATCCAAAATGGAAAATGTTAAAATGTCATCTTTAACAACATTTAAACAAAACTAAGTGTGATTTTTGTATTCAAACCTTTTAGAAAACATGCCTAATTATGGTTTTTTCATTTGAGATATCATTGACGCAGATATCTCACCAGGTATTAAAATTAGGACTCAAAAACTAATTTTAGGGAGAAAATTGTGAACCTGAGATACAATAAACTTACCAACATTTTGTGCGAAAATGTAAAAAAAAAATTGATGTTCGAAATGGATATCCCGATTTCTAATACAGGAACCGCCATGGCTTTTCACTTTCCATGTTGTTATTTTTAAAATAATTTCCAGCTTGGTTTTTTTTTACATTTTTAGATAAAATGCTCTTTACTACCTCAGGTTCTCAATTTTCTCCCTCAAATGAGTTCTTAAGTCCTAATTTCAATAACTGGTGACGAAGATATCTGCGTAAATGATATCTCAAATGAAAAAACGATAATCAGGCATGTTTTTTAAAAGGTTTGAATAAAAAAATCACACTTAGTTTTATTTTTAATGATTTTAAAGATGGCATTTTAACATTTTCCATTTTGGATCATAAACTTGAAAATTCTGTAAAAAAAAACTTTAACAAAAAAGAAGCTTTTATTATGTTTTTTTAAATTGTTTACACGTTATTTTAATTAAATAAAATAAAAAAAATTGTACGTTTATCGCTTAACTTGCTCAAAAATTAGCAGTTCATTTCAAATTTTGGGTTTTTTGGCTAAAACACTAAAAAATTTATTAAAAAAAAAAGTCAGACTTCGCCAAAGACAACAATGGCTTAAATGGTTCTAAATGGTCTATACTTACTTCACCTAAAAGCTTTGCATCGGACTACCAATCACCCTGTATTATTGAAACAATACTGAAACGCCGGTCTAAAACTCAAAACTGGGCGTTTTGAGATCTGGACCGGCCCACCTATAATTATTTATGAACGCCATTTTAATTAGGCAAACGATATACCAAAGACCCAATGTTATTATATTTATTAAGTAAAATTTTTGCTATTCACGCTTTTATTTTGAATATCTGATTGTTCACAGGCGATTCAATCAAAATAAAACACTATCATATGATCTTTTAGGCCCTGGTTTGGATTTTTTCATTATTAATATTTATTACGTCAAATAAAACAAACAAAATAAATGTGCATTTCTTACAATTTTATTTACCGTTTTTATACAAAATAATTTCAAGTTATTTATCAAGTCAATGAGAACCAGAAAATGGGAAATCTCATTCTGTTAAAAACTTTAAAACTTGGTTCCAGATTGTACATTTGGATCATTAAATAATTGAACGTATTGTGAAAACACAAATCAAATTATTTATTAACTAAATCACCCACCTCGGACGTTAGGTGATCTTGGTTGTTTTTCTTTGTTATATGACATCTAATATTTATAATTCATTAAATAATTATAAATTAAGTCAGCTGTTCATTTTAGAACAGAAGTCAATCATTCGTAAAATGGAATATCAAAAATGAAAACAAAAAGAATACATTTGTCACCACCCCAAATCTTCCCGCAGATGTCGTAAGAGTCGATTAAGGGATTAAAGTGTCACTGACTATTCCTTGACAGAAGATTGATCATGTGCAGCAGCGTCATCATTGTGGACACATTACTGCGATCGCCATCCGCTTGTCCAGTGTGACGATTATGGGCATTTTAAACCTCCTAATACGTCTATACGCATAGTTACGTAATAGGAGAGGCTTACGTCCAGCAGTGAACTGACATAGGCTGATCATGTGATGTGATATGAAAAATGTAACATTAAGTTTTGATTTTAGTGAATATAATAAATAATTAGGAATTTGCGAGGGCATTATTTTGTGTATTTATTTATCACAGATATGTGTTCCTTGGTCCTGGCTGTCTATGTATTTAAGTATCTACGAGTATATGTATCTATCTATTATATATATCGTCGCCTAGTACCCACATCACAAGCCTTAATTGAGCTTACCGTGGAACTAGGTTGATTTGTGTAAGATGTCCCAAGATATTTATTTATTTATAATAAATAATTAAAACATAAATAAAAGGAATTTAAAGAATAATATCAATAAATTGTAAAATTTGAACTTCACTTACTTACCAATTTAGATGTTGGAAATGCTATCTAAGCGAAGATTAAATAATAATTATCATATTTAAGAAATATGGTTACCGTGTCAGGGTCGTCATTTCGCTAGCATTGAAACAAAATAAAATAGTAAAAATCTTAATACATATTTAGATTACGATAATATATTCGTAATGTATGTCAATAAAGACAATACGATACGACGTCATAATTAGTTAATGTAAATACCTAAGTTGTAATTTATTGTTTTATTATTAATTTTACATTATTCGTTTTGGCGTATCTCACCAAATTGTGATGAGTATGAACATTAGGGATAAAAATCAATCTTGATAGTAATATCAAACAACTAGGCAGGGTTAATTTAAAATTTAGATACCTAAATGTTTATTTGTCTTTGGGGGAGGCCTATGTTCAGCAGTGGACGTCTTTCGGCTGATCTGATGATGATGATGATGAAATGTTTATTATTCATTTGGTGTTTGTTTGTTATTTATCCACACAACGAATATAGTGATTAGATATACTACTCATACTTAACTAAACTAAAGAATTCAGGAGTGTGATTCGAATTTTCAAATTACAGATACCTATCTGCATATACTAAATATTTTTTCTATTTTTTAAAAGGTTGGGTCTCATTTATATTTTACACACATGTTTTTATAGCCACATTTTCAATGAAAACTCTCTAAAAAGTACAGCCATAGTACAGTACATTGCGTAGAATATTTTTGAAAATTCATATAGACATAGACCGATTCTATTGAGAATATTCAGCAATTTGCACACTCCTAAGTAATCTACAGTGATCGGATTAGGTAGTGCCATTTCGCGGGACTTCGGTACGTTATCTTAGTGTGGACATAACTTCTAAGCCCGACATTTAATATGAAAAGTAAAATTTTTGTTCGAAAATTTACAATTTTATAGTTATTTTCTTTACATTCAGTTAGATATTGATAAAAATTAATCTAATTTTATTTATCGAACATGGTTTTAAGGATATTTTTCCACAATTGCTAATTTTGTCATATGTGTGCCTTTAATGTTTTTCTAGTTGTTAATTTCACACTCGTAGTTAAATGATTGGTTTAATTAATCAATCATTTTTACTTCTTTACCGGACTATGAGACGATCTTATTGGGACTCTTTTGGCCGATCTCACTGGACTTTGATTTCGTTCTAACTGGACTGAGGTTCTGGTGGTCTAAAGTGAGCAGTCATAGAGTTTTCTTTAATAATTGTTTTGCTTCTACTACTGTTACTGTGTATTCACAATTACAAAATCCTTTTATTTTTTCATGTTTCTTCAATTTATGAAATAACAAGAAAATGTTCTGTAAAAAAATATAAGTCCCAGGATCCCGAGGCTTATCCATGTTAAGTATAATGTTTAAGGTCATTCACCCGAAAGGGCACTACCTAATCCGATCACTGGTAATCTAGCCTAGAAGTCACGAGCAATGGGAAACACAGGGCCAGCGAGCTGGCTGCGCGTGATTCAGTGGGCGCTGACGTGGGTGCGCGGCGTCAGTGCGCGTCACTCCCGGCCCGTCACCCGTATATTTAGCCGCGAAAAATGCCACACCAGCCCCTCACTCCCACACATCTCATTTCCGGATAATATTGGCAACAACGCAAGAATTTACGCTATAACTTTTACGGAGATTGATGGCATCAGCTTCTTTTAAGCCTGTGTTTGTGCTATCTTCCGGATTACAATTTTAGAGTCCTAACATTATTTATATACGACTATTTTTTGATACATGCTTAAATTTAACTAACCTTATTCTGTTCAGTTCCACCTCTCTTAATAGTTACGTTTGAGCACATGCCATAATACATATGTATTTCCACAGTAAGCGAACAGCCCAGATCCATCTTACGTTTTTCTCCTTTATTATAACTGGTTACCTACAATATAATATATATTTTTATGTACACTATGAATTTATTATTATAATATGTACACGAAATCAGATGGTGAGTCGACTCTTACGTGTTCCCGGTTTCTGAGTAATACGCAATGTTTTACATCACCTTTGCGAAAAAAGCAAGAAAATTAAAATTCAATAATATATGTATGTCCTTCTACTCATATTTTCGTCAAAGAACTCAAAGAAGTTATCGTTGAAATTGATAAAATGATAAAAAATCAAGACATAAGTTAGTAATATTTATAATAAATTAGCATGTATATTATGTATAAATGCAATATATTTTGATATATTATATTTATGAATTATCATGTCAATAAATAATGAAGCGTGGTCATAATAAGCTTTTTACGTTTGTCTATGTCGACCTCTAAAGGTCTAAGCTGCATTTACACCAAACGAGCGAATGCTCATTCTATTCCTGACTCTATGAAATCAACGAATTTCGACGAATTACGATTTGTGTAGCGAACGAATTTCATAGAGTGTGGGATAGAATGAGCATTCGCTCGTTTCGTGTAAATCCAGCTTGACTAGATTTCATAAAAAAAAAATGAATGAAAGCATCTCAAAGTCATAACGAAGCTAATCTGATTCGTAATACTTTGATGTCAACGTACCTATAATTAATTGTGTAATACTGTAAATTTGTATACATGGTAAGTAGGATTTTTTAAGGACCAATGGAAATTTAATAACAGATCTATCCCAATAACAGGATTGGAGCCGTGTGATTTTAAAAAATATTATCAAAATAGTGAACGAGGAAAAAAGTTGTGTGGCGGCGTGTGCGCAATCTAATCAGTTAACGAACTGAGACGGACGGACGCCGAGAATTCCTTAATTAGGACATTAAACTATGTATAATGTATTACCACCCATCGCTTTATGAGAAAGGCAATATCGTCATGCCTTTATATCAGTCTTATACCACGCGGTGCGCTTTATTCGTTTTGGCAATTTAATAGCAACTTCCTTTAAACGGTAATAATTTAATTTATCTTAGGCTATAAATAACGCAAAATATATATTAAAATTTTACACATTATAATATTTATGGATAGTGGAGTAAGTGGACTATATACTATGATTAGAACCACTTTTCTACTTTATTGCCACTGAATAGACCACACTTTTGTCCACGTACACTACCAAATTTTCAAACATGCCTCTCAAACAAAGAATTACAATAGGTAACGATTACTAAATAGCGATATACAGTTCAGAAGGCCGTAGTCCAATGTCAAGACGACAAAGTGACATTTAAATCGTGAAAACAGTGCTAATGACTAAATGATGCTGCTAGGGGCAGTGAGAATTGTCTTCGTAAACAAACGGACGACCGGTCCCCGACGATAATAGCCTAGCATTGAGTCCCGAATTACACTTGAAGAACGTGCCACGGTGGAGGCGCCAACAATATATCTATTTGTCACGGGGTGTTGCAGCACTCATGATTTTCTTTCAAGATTTTTTTCGCTAATGTATATTTTATAAAATTAATTGGATGCTCAAAACAGCATACGTTTGCCCTTGAGGTACATTTACAGCGTATACTATGTAGTTCTTATAAAGTGCCTATATTAATAAATCGTCAGTTAATTTTAAAGTAAGTCAGTAGCTATTTATTTTATACTATTGATATTAATAGAGGTCTAAACCTACTCTAATATATTGCTTAATTTTTCTTACCTATACATAGTTGAATTTCTACAAGAAAAATATTTACATTAACTACAACCTTAATTACAGATTTGCTTAAAAAGTACAATTTTAATTTAATTATGTTTCACCGGAACACACGACACGATCGAGGCTATGAGTGAGCCTCAAGTGAGCCTAGATTTTACATTATATGGAGAACTTAGACTTAGGTCATACCTATGTATGACAAAAAGTTGAAGCAAATTTTAGAAAATTGTTATATTTATCTAGTTATTAGGTACACTTATGTCAGTTAGTGGGAGTTTTATGGTCATTACTTGTTTGCTTCAAAAACTATATCAATATGATTTTTTTTTAATGTATAGCCTAATGTAATGTAATCTGGGTAAGCTCATTTCCAGCAATGGGCTATGGCTATGGGCGTATTTCGACTGAAATGATGTCGATAATAATGAACAGTAATAATGAACTAGACTTACGTCGTTATAATTAGCAATTTGCAGCCCTGCGCAAGACACGTTGCCAAACTGCCCGTTCTTTATTATTCGTTTCGTTTCAAATATCTGCCAGCTACATTCTGACCACGTAATTAGTTACAAGTAATTACTCGTATACATGAAATATTTGGCACATCGCCTTGTATATGTTCAGCAAATACGTTATTAAATATTATATCATTATTTAGATTATATCCGCATTCTCAGGATGCAGGTTTGAATCCCGCGACAGCTAGAGTCTTTCGCTGTATTTATTTTTCTATGGTAAGCATACCTATGTGCTGTCACTACATTGTGGGATTATCCGCATTATAAAAAAGTAAAACCAACATCAATTTGTTACATTTATTTTTGAAAAATTATGTTAAAAATTATACCTAAGATTTAGAAGTAAGTTTGTGCCTTTAGACATGGATTACAGTTATTTGTTACATTTTAAACAAATTGATATTTTCTAATAATTTATTTAAATATAATAAGAGTTTTACCAGTGTTATATACTCAACAGAGTACTCAATAGATACTTCTGGTAATTAATAAATAAAACCAAAAAAAAAATCGAAATGTCCCCTTATGACCGATCTGATGCTTTACTTTATTGTTATAAAGCTACTATACGGCTAACTACATACTACCAATATAATTCAGTAATTTCAGTAGACCAATAGGTACTAGTTATTAACTTTAGTCAGTAAAGTTTTCTTCTGTTACACGAGGTCGGCTAACCATTTTCCACGATTTTATTTAGCTTATTTACTTTTACGAGATAGCTGTATTGTGAATACATACCTGTCATTGCTTATTAGATGGCGAGTTCACTAGGCATATATTTATAACCACATACACATTTTTCCACTTATCACTATTTAAGATTTTTTTGTTAGGACACAAACGACGCATAAGCACCCACACTAGCACTACACGTCATGTGAAAGGTTTCGTCTACCAGACCACATGAGGTCGTGGCCCGGAATGCGGCCGTGGCGTCCCTTAGGAATGCGGGGAACCTGTTCCCAACAGCTGGGCCGTGACGTCACGTGGCCGCCGGCACTGACAGATTGATTTCTACGTGCGTGTGTCAAGATTCCGTCTTAATCGAAAATCAATTGAATTCGTAGCTTCCTTTATGTATAAGTTTGTAAATTTTAGTATAATTTAATTTAGTTTGAATTGTTGCAATAATGAATTACGGCAGATATTAAGATACTTAACACAGGTAGCATAAAAGATAAATTAAGGTGGGTAAAATCATGCCACTTCTCTCATATTATACTTGTATTGTACATTTGAGAGAAGGCTTGGTAATAAAGTTCTCACAGTTCGATAGGACCTACTAATAATCATATCATATTACCTACTTAGTAACCACGCAATTGACGATACTCTTATAAAATGGTTCACGTAACCTCCGGTAGAATGGCATTTAATAAACTATTATTGTACCTTTCACCTGCTGCTGTAACATTACTTTTAACATTGTATCCACATCCGTTACAAACTGGGTTCTGATAACCCCCCGGCACGGCCTTTTTTGTCAAGATGGCGGCCACAGCTGACGATGACGTCACGTGGCTTGTGACACCACTATCGCTGCGATAACATGACGCACACACTGATCATCATCGGTTATACAACACATAGTTATATGTAATCATTGTGTGTTTCGCTGTAAGTCATAAGAAGTGTTCACGATGAGATAGGAGATTTGAGACGGTCGAAAAGTTCATTCACCTGTGATTTATGCCATGAAATATCATCAAAATACATATAAATATGTGCGTTTCATTAAACTCGAACCTACAGGGTAACTACCTGCTTGCTGCTTTACCTCGTGAATGGAGATTCACTTTTAGGTTAGGATTGCCAGATACAAGGTTAATGTTTATCAATACCAAGGAGATAAATGGTTTTCATGTTGTCACTGCCTTAAATTTAAGTTAAATCACTACAAAGTGATAGTAATAATATTACCTACTTATTTTATTAATATTTTGTATGTAGATTGACTTGTTTATTCAATAAATATTTTTTTTAAATTAATAATTTAGATTTTATAATATATGGCATCGTTATAAACATACATATATGATCAATATAATATTAGTCTCTTTTTTATGTGGTTTTCCTATTCCTCTATTATTTTTAGGGTTTGGTATCTCAAACGGAAAGAAAAGGAACCCTTAACAGATCACTCGCGTGTCTCTCTGCCTATCTGCCCCTCTTTTACAGCAGATTTGCTCCGAAACTACTGGACCGATTGAATTGAAATTAACACAAATAATGTAAGTCGGTGACCTAACGATGGACGTGGAACGTAAATAAATAAATTTTAAACATAAGGGCTAGTTTTGAGGAGTAAAGAATTTTTTTTTTTTTATCATCTGTACCATGTGATATATCAAATGAAAGGGCTTACAATACAATACTCTTTATTGCACACCATGATAACTTTAAAAATAATGAATATACACAGTATGTAGAAGTATTGGAATAGGCGGTCGTATCGCTAAAAAGCGATATCTTACAGACAACCTTGAGGTAGCTGTTTAAAAACAGTTGAAACATAGAGTTGGTGAGTAGGTTTAGTGTGAGGTTTTTAGATTTTTTTATTATTGCAAGGTAATATTGCAGTTAAAAAATGGTAAAAAATTACCATTACTCCTCTGATCTCCAAACTAATGGGCTTAATATTTTGCAAAAAATACAGAAAATAATTCCTTGCATTTATTTTACAGGAAAACCTATAACAAGTCGCACTTGGCAGTTTTTTTTATCTAAGTAAAGATATAACATATACAGTTAAAAAATGTACGCACGGTAGGTACCATCATAAACCTACGGGTTGGGCTGGCAACACAGTGGGACAGCTGAAAAAAAAACATAATAACCCGCTTAATGCGTCTAAGTAATACGATTACTTGCACAATACGCCTTATTCGCCATTTTTTGCCTATCTCTGCAAGTATCTCTCCTATAATTATTTCTAATTAAAATAAACGATTCACCTCTTCATTTAATATATTACTGATTTTAGGCATTTAAGCAATTTTTTTTTCACGTTTTTTACACGCCAAAAGGAGAGCATAATGTGTTTAGCCCCTATGTATGTTTCATTCTTTGAACAAACAGAACTTCACAATGACTCAACCGTTTTTGTTATTAGATGCGATTATGAGTTTCCTATTGCATATAGTAGCACTAAAGGAGTCTTCAAAAAAATATCTATTTCAAGAACTGGTTGTTTCATGTCATACCATTAATAAGTAATGCCTTATAGAATGAATAAGATTGAAATCTTAACGAGAGAATTTAATTAAATTCATTCGTAATGGTTATGCATGTACTATTGTAATTTTGCTTGGCGATATTGTGTTCACATTAGAAGCTTTTAAATTATACGCGATGCATAGACTTAATAGTCTAAGTTCTAATGAGCTCGAGAGACTAATTAGAAGTGGTCATAGAATGAACATACATACTTTGATTACAATTATACCTAACCTTAAATCGATCTTGTAGGTGCATTCGACTTTCGATACCTTGCATCTCGCACTGCGATTACGTAAGAGGATTTTTTACAATATAATCTACTTCTGCTAAGTTCATGACAATGTCTTATCCAGTCAAATCCTATAGGGATAACAGTTCGCAAACATTCAGATGTCACTCCCGAATGAGTAATAACAAAAAACACGATTTGAATCACATCGGCAGGTGACGTCATGCAATAATGTTGTGATTCAATTCACACTACTTCTATAAGTATAAAATAGTCTGATTACTTATACTTTTTCTAAAAACTAAATGATAGGCTAACTACGTAACTACCTACTCTAGAATTGATATATAGGCTAATACGCCATGTTAAAGTTGAAAATACTAATGTGTCGTTTTCAACCCAACAAAAGTTAAAAACTCTTTGTCGCTTGTCATGTAGTAAAAGTTTGCGTACCTACCTACAGATGTTTTGTTTATATATAAAAACAAATATTGTCCTTGAGGTAATAAAAAATATAGCTATGTTTTATTCAAATACACATTTATATTTATAATTTTACATTATTATTTTTGATTTATAATTAACCTAAAAAATATTTCTTTAAATACAAGCGCTGACACTTTTATTTTTCTGATTTCAGGTTTGAAAGGACTTCTGGACTCGAAAAAGGTGACAATAAGCTGGAAACACTGTAACACAAAGGTAAAACCTTATAGTTTATATTATATGTATAGCTTCAGTGTTTAAAATAAAAAATATACTTACCATTATTTGCCACATCTGTTCACAAGTTCTAGAGTTTGTGAAATTAGGCATAGTAGAGTTTGAGCGTGTAGAGTCAAAAGCTTGGATCGAGAAAGATTAGATTAGATCGACGAAGATAGATCAGATAGATTACTTTTATTTATTTATTCATACATTATTATACCGAATCCTTTGGTATCGATGTTCGCATCGGCGTAGGCAGGCTTTCTGTAGAGGAGAATGACTGGACAGATAGACATAGTATAGAATGTTTGCCCGAGTATGATCAATAATATTGATCTATTCTTTGAAAAAAACTATCCGATTATTACCAAAGATTAGGAAATCTTTTCTTGGTAAAAATAATAGTATGTACGATGAAAAGCAATGTTATGTGACACCTTTCCGCACCCGTTCGAATTCTACAACATAGATGTTGCCACAATACATGTTAGAGACAACTTAAGAGTAGAATATCACGAAATTCGTACAAATTATATGTAAAAACAAAATTTTAAAGTAAACTAAAAATAAAAATGAATATTGAAATCACAGTGGTATCAGTTCCAAGTGAGTCGTTTTCAGTATCGGAAAATAAGTAATTACTTGTTTAAAGAAACAAAATACGTAGGTACTTATTTAATCGATACGTCACAAACAATATTTAGTCAACATGCGCATTGCATGAATTTGATTACATCATGCCGCCAGCAACAAATGAAATGAGTAATGACACTAATTCTTCTGAATTGGCGCAGTCATGTACCTATTACAAGTTAGTAAAGGCTTTGTTACTTGTCTGTGTTGTTCTTAGCTTCGATCTACAGTTTCTAGCTTCTGGTTAGGTACACTTTAAATTAAACAGGAAAAAAACGTGGAGCATGTAGTGACTAATCTGAAGAGACTATTAGGTATTATTAGTTACCTACACTATTATAATAAAACATGAATTCATTCACCCCAACTGAAAGTAACATATGTAATCAAATTAATTTTATTCTACCGTACCTGACGTGTAACAGCATACACAATTCAAGTTGAATCGGTCCCCGACGCGCCGGGATTCCTAATGCGCATCGACGGAAGCGCGCCTTATATAGGCTAGAGGTTAACGTTTCACATCTACACAATGCCATAAAAATATACACACTTTTTTACCTTATGCCATGGATATCGAGTATAATAGTGTATACATAGTTATGCCCTTTCCTGTCGTCATATCACATCGCTTTTAGAATGTTTTCTTTGAATTTAGATGTCAAATTAAAATTTTAAATATATTTATGGTTGGTATGACGTGCTGCAATAAAATTAGCGGTTTAGATCGATTTACACTTAATTATGTGAAGTTGATGAGCTAATTGAACGAATATGATAAAATATAGGTGATTAAAATGAAAAGTTGAATACGGATCAGGTTTAGAATGATCAACCAAACTAATACATACCTACGTATAAATTATAATATTCTGGCACCCCGTAGCTGCTATGATTATGAGTCAAGTTGCATATTCATATTTATTTTGGGTCGATTGCAAAAAATTAGGATATTATTAAAGGCCTTTAATTAAAATAAAATTTAACGATATAATTATGGACGAAGTTACATTTTGTGTAAGTAACAACTTTTGGCAGGGAAAAAAGGGGACAAATTCAAATATTTTATGAGCAATTTAACAATACGCACTACCTTTTTTTAATTTGCTGCCTTTATCTCCTGCCAAATGTTGTTATATAGTTTGTATCACTAACTTTCGTAACACAATTAACGCGATCGTGATTTTGGTTTTGATTAAGGACTTAACAAAGTACAATTTTTTTTTCAATCGACCATTTTAATAATGCAATCTAGATAGCTTCTACTTATATTCTGCAGACTTATAGTAAATGCGACTTTATTATATTTGTTTGAAACAAAACGTATAATGTGTGAATAACTCGCACACTGTAACAGTTTCATCCTAATTTAGCATTTTTAAATTATAGTAACTTATTTTTCTTATTACCATTAATATTATTTTTAAAACTCGATTGTTACGGTAATGAATGAATTGTACTCAAATCGGCTTAAAATATATTTTCATTCATTTTGTTTTCCACGTCTCGCCTGTGATGTTTGTTTTGAATTGTGTTCATATTATCCTGGTCATGCCCAATGTGATTTATAAAGGACATATTCGATTGTTTAGAACAAAAGAAAAGCGACGATATTTTCAAACTCATTAGGTTTACATTTCAATAGCTCAAACTTAGTATGCGATCAGGACGAGGATTATTCATTATCTAAATAAAATAAATCTGGACTCAATAAGAAATCAACTGAATATGTGCCACACTCTTAACCAGAAGATTTCGCAAGCTGGTTGGCCTGCGCCGGCGCCGAAGCTGATTCATCATTCCCGGATGCACATCTAATACATATTCATATTCAATTACTACCAAGGCTCTATTACGTATTACGTACCAACACACAATTTCGACTGTGGCTATAACAAAAGTAATACTATAAATATGTAGGCTAAAATAGTCATTTTCATCATCATGTGTCAAATCAGTGAGGTAGAAGCATATAAATTGTAGGTATTAGTATAAGTGCGTATTCAAATATTAGTAAAACTAACGTAATTATGAAAGAGGTGCTCGCTGGTTTCTGAACATTTTTCTGTACAGTCGACGTCTTTTAAGATATCATTACGATTTAGGCACCAAAAATATATTTACTCTACCTTAATGTGAATCACCTAAGCCGTAATGATATCTTTGACTTCGACTGTACACTCTCGGTCAGCTATAATTTTTCATAGAAAATGCTGTAATAACGCGGATTACAAATAGATTTTTTTTTATGTTTAGGTGGAATTTCCAGGTTTTTTTTTCAAAAAACAATACAAAATCAAAATGATGGATGGATAAACAAATAGCAAGTCATAATTAAAAAGCCCCCTTATGCATTATTGGTATTTTTTTATAAAACACTATAAAATATTGCGTGCAAAAATAATTCTAACCTCATTTAATTTTTTCGATTGGGTGATAAATTCAGAAAAAAATCGACATAATCTGATATTATAAAGGATCCTAATCTGAGGACCTTCTGAGAATCTGACGTCCAGAAAATATCTGAAAACTGTTTGAAATCACCCCGTTTGCAGAATTTCCTATGAAAAATTACAACTGACCCGTATTATTTGACCGTGAGTATATATCGTTTTATTTTATTTTTTGTTTTCATTATTTATACATATAACAGTTTATTTTTTCTAGTCGCGTGTGACATAGGCAAATCATATCTATAATAATGAAATGTAAAGTTGGTGATTTCAAGTTCTTCAACTGATTTATATCACGAAAAGTATATGGAGCATGGAGCTAAGTCATAGACAATTTCGATTCTAAGAGCCTGACATCGGGCTCTTCCAGTCTCAAAGGAGCGGGTGATAAAAAGTGGCGTGAAATGTAATGGCGGAGTAGGTATTGTGGTGACCGAACGATCGCGGTCGGGTGAACGACACCTGACTCACGCGCGCTGAAGATATTTTACATGCCGCGCCGCCTCGCTGGAGAAATATGTTTTTTTTTTATTCCGTCAATTCACACCTTACACTTACATGGTTGTTTTAAACGCCTATCGATAAAATACGGCTGTAGGGGATAGCCAGTCTATTGCGATGACTATTGTGAAACAGGAAATCAAATTAATAAACCTATAATCTGCAGTTACTTACCTAATGTTATAGTATGGTATTTATTTTATTTTTTTATTTTACATCGCATCATCACTAATTGGTAAAAAATGTGAAGAATAAGTAAACGAAGACACCATTTTATAAATACATTTCAATTAACATTATAATTATAACAGTTACCAACTCGCACACAAACATGTCTTCTTAAAAGTTAAAACACAACTCGTGTGGAACAAAACATTTTTTGAATATTTTGATGTTCATGAACTACGACGGATATAAAGCGATATCTTTGGTATTTGACAGCTAATATTCATAAATTAAAGAAATATTTTTTTAGCAAATAATATAGTTCTGAAAAGGTTTCATTTTACTTAATAAAAAAAAATGTGTGTCGTGTTAAAACATAATTATTATTAATAAATCATTAGATGTTTTGTACACACAAGGCAATGATTAAATGAGAATGAGCATTAAAAATTTAAGTGAAAATTCAAAATATTTAAGTCAATTGTGTGCTTATTTTTACGTAGCTTCCAGTGTGAATACGTGCGTATTATAGCTGAGTATTTGGCATATAAAACTAAGTGAAACTACTTATTCTTACTGACATAATTATTATGCAGATCATCTGCATATCTCCGGGAGATGCATGAAAATTACATTTAATTATAGTAAATAATTATTTATTTATTTACTAGCCTATTTGAGTGTCCCACTGCTGGGCAAAGGCCTCTCCCCTGACTCTCCATGACTCCCGATTCCATGTCTCTTCCAGCCAGTTGTTCCGGAAGGTATCAAGGTATCATAGTAAATAATGCCTCTTATTATATCTCTTGTAGGTTAGGTAACTGTCAGTTGATAATAATAAAAAATTCGCTATAGTTACATGATGTTGATGATTATGATTACAATAGGATTGCTACAAATAAAAGCTGTATTTTTTTGTAATATATAAACATATGTTTCACAGAGAACTAATAATTAGGAATAGTTATTTGTTATACAAGGGTGCAAAGTTGTATTTTACCTGCGAGTATGAAATTGAAACACGAGCAAGCGAAATTCTATAGTTGAACCACGAGCGAAGCGAGTGGTTCTAAAATAGAATCCTGAGCGCAGCGAGTGTTTTAACATACGAGAAGTAAAATACATTTGCACCCGTGTGTAACACAAAACTTTTCCCCTCACTATAGCGAGGAAACTCAAAAAAGGTAATTATTTGTTCACATTACAATCATCATCGGGTTAGTGATAATAATTTTCCAAATGCATCATGTATTTAATGCAAGATTTTGTCGCAGTAAACTTACCACGAAAAAGTAAACGCAGCACGATTTTAACACATTCCTGTAGTTGCACACCAACGCCAATGCATTATTAAATCATTCTCATTCATTATTTTTACAAAATTATAACAGAACACCCTGAAAGTTGTTTAGTTTACTATTTTTATGCGTGTTCGAGTCCTATAATATTCTTTGACAATGTTGACGTTGACATTTTCTGCGTTTTGTGATTGCATCTAGTCATCTTATCGTCATTCATTAAAACAATTGTTACTTATGGAATTTTAGGATTTATATGTTAAAATCATCACATTATATAAAGGTTTGTATTTTACACTAAATTCTCAAGCAAATTATTTAATTATCATTAATATTCCATGAGCATTTTACGTTTTGTTATTCCAAAACCAAGGTCATTACTTTGCCACACAAGTGAATAATATGCGTTTTTACACGTTCGTATTAAAGGATAAACGAGCACTTTACGAGCTAGTGAGGGGAAAATTAAATTACACTAAACAATATTTACCTATGTAGATGTCACGCTTACCATAGAAGTTACAAACAGAAACTATTAGCTACATATCTCCAAATTAACTTAGACCGTACCATATCCTGATACTGCTTCATTACACTCGCTGTTATCTTAAGCACAATACCGCCTTGAGTGTAATGGTCAATTTCATCATCATCATGATCGTCGATGACGTCCACTACTGAACATCAGGCCTCCCCCGAAGATTACCACAATGACCGGTCCTGTGCCACCCGCATCCAGTCAACTTAGCATACTCGTATCCAAAATCATCGCTCAAGCTACTCTTTACATCTAGATGGTAGTATCTGAATGCCAACTACCTATTTTAAAGTTGGGAACCACCAACCTGACCTTGTCACGTAACCGCGAAGCGAATTGTCTAATACGGACTTTACTGCGTATGAGATCGCTGCTAACAGGATACAAGCACGAATGCCGAGTATTGAGTTCAATATTTTACGCCTCAAATCAATGCAAAAAATGCTAAAGTATTGGTTGCTAGATCCAGCCACTAATTCTGACGACCTCTAAACGAAAGCTGTGGAGCAGGTTTGGGTCGACCTGTTCATGACTCACGCGCAGGCAGACCCAAAGCAGCATTTACCAATACATTTCTATTAAATAATATATGTATATTTCATTTTCGTTGCTATTTATAAATATATTTTTTTGACTGTGTTTTTTGACAATAATAATTGTTATCGACAGTAAGAACTATACGGACATAGATATTTAATTCTCGTACAACCACAATTTACTTATTTTAATAAAAAAATATTATATTGAAACTAAAATGTATGTTGTTAATGTTAGTTAGTGTAAATGCGCACGCTCTATCTTGGTATTGCATATTGATTGTATTTATGTGGACATCTTTTATTGGCTTTATTTACTGTACACTCAGTTTTGTAAAGTTCTTATGCCCCAAATAAATAAAATAAATAAATTACCTAATCAAACATTCGAAAAACCATATACCTACTTCAGAAATCTGTCATAAAATCATTAAATAGTAGGTAAACCAAATTAGAGAAAAAATAATATTGTTAAGCAATTTTAATTAATACATAGTATGTAAATAATAATTATTGCATTAATAGAGGTTATAATTTCGGTTTTAATATTAAAAATGTTTACTTAATAGATAAAATGAAAATGTATAACATGTTTATTTCTTAATCTGAACTATTTTAAGACAAAGGAATCACGAGTTGGACCACTCAGACATATTACGATGTAAAAAAAACTCATCGCAACCCAGACTACAATTTGATATTAAAAACCCAATCGAACAAGTAAATTATATTGAAAACCTTGCATCAAAATAACCCGAACAATTACATACTGTAATTTAGGGTCCTAATCATCAGAGAGACCGACTAATTCACATTCACGAATAAAATTGGATGTATCAAAGTGGTATCGCATTAATTGAGTGAGGCACAGTGCAAGCGCGACGTGACGCGCCGGTCGACATACATCCATAAATGTACGGAGTACAAGGTAACGGCCATAGACTAGCTATGATTTATTTAGACGTATGTATTATTTGTTATTTGCACTAAACTAGCTGATGCATGTGACTTCGACGATGTATAATTCAGTTGTCGCGAGAGATTATACATTATCCGGAAAAAGTATCCTATTCCTATGTCTTTTCGCTTACAACATTTAAGAAAATTGTTTCAGTATTTTAGGCCTGATAGCCAAACTAACAGACAATGAAACTTTCACATTTATTTTTAATATTAGTAGGAATTGTTTATGCAAAATAGTTCCGCCAGCATCAATGATTTTAATAAAATGTATCATTGATCATTTAATTTGATGGCCAATTTTTGTAAATATTCATTGGTGGCCAGATCAAGTTATTGTTTCTTAATTCGACCCTCATTATTGTTGTTTAAATTATGATCCCTTGTCAGATCGGGTCTTTGATTAATGACCCTAAGTCGAAGAATACCAACGGACGAAGCGACTGTAAATGCAATTATATACAGGGAGTGCAATAAGAGCAAAAAATGTATTATTCAGCAATTTAAGTTTTTAATCTAACGTGGTAATTAACTTTATTAGTACGAGTACCACTTAAAACGGGATATTTACCATGTAAATATAAATTATTGAGCACTCGATATTTTGTCATTTGCATACTATAAAAATTGCTACAACATTTATGAATGAGGCTCGCAAAAAATAAGCAAATGCCTATCGTATCAAAAACCTATAATATAACACATAAGGAAATTACCACTACAAACCAAATAACGTATGCACTTATCTTCCCGTAATGAAAAGGTAAAATAATACATAATAACTTACACTAAACCTATTTACTAATTAAATTATTTCTGTATTTTTTTATAATTTAGAGAATATAATAGAATATATAATTTCTTACTATAATAACATTTCAACATGGTAATTATTTTGTTATCGACTGATAGGTTCTCTGCCCTGTACTAGGCTACGGCGTAGCTGTTCCGTAGCAGCGCTACGAAACGCGTAGACCGGCCCTTACTGACTGCCCTACGATTGTCGGTTCAACGTGGCACAATTGCTTTTCTTTCTTATATTTAGTTATCTTCATTTCCTCGGTAGAAAGGCGGCCAAACCAGATTCTCCATTAAATACATGTTTAATGTTTTTTAAACCACACTTTTACATGATCAAATCTATGGATTAAATTGATTAACCAAGTAGTAATACACAAGCATTGTTTTAAACTTATTTATTTACCTACAACGAAAACGTATAAATGAAATTAAATAATACTATATCTCAATGGCATGGAACAGGGCGTCTAAATATTCGGAAGTTTCAGGTAAGACATGTTATTCCTGCAGTCATCAACAAAGATTAAAAGAAAAGTACATTATATCCTAAATGTCCGCTTGGTTCATTTAGAGAAATCTGTTATAACTAGGGGTATATCAGTATTTCCTGAATATTCGTAAAAATACGAAATAATATTCTAATACAATAATACATTCGAATTTAAATTTAGTAATTGTTACTTTAATGTGCCTAATTGCATTTTATTTTGTAGTAAAAAAATAATCGATTATCGAATACCTCATATTCATACATCGGACTCCAGCGGACATTTTCGGGGCATGTGTAAGGTTTGCAAATCAATCAATTCACTTTCGAGTATTTGTACTTAGTATTTGGTACCGGTTTATGAACTAAAATTCCAAATATCATAGCAACTGACTGCGTTATTTAACGTACTTGTTATACATAACATAAGTCAAAATGGCGAAAAATTTCGAACGGCTTTGCCCGTCACTCAGACAATTGTAGCTGTGAGTTAGAAACATAACGCAAAGAAGTTCCAGCTCTTCGGTCACGAGGTAGCTACACTAGGTACGCCTTTCGTATTTATATTTAGCACATAGCAGTTTCTTTAATGTTATTTGTGTATATTTATATTATCACAGAGAATCCTATTCTAAGCTTGCTAATTACATACAAAGGTTATCATAATACTCATAATATCTGAGATACAGTCAATTATATTTATTAGCTAGGTAAGTAATAAGTATCTATATACAAGTAAATACTTTTGAATTTAAACATGTTTTGACGTAATGTACTCATGGTTTAGGTTTACGGATAAAAGTTTTAGTTATTGTATTTAGGGTTTATGATTATTTTTACAAATGTATCATTAAAGAAGTAAATCATTGATAAGTATGCAAATTGAGTTGCTCGGAGTGCTCGGTAAGATAGAGTTTTTAAAATGTTTAAATCTCACCCGAGTTTTGTAATTAAAAAATGGTATCACTTAAATCGCACGCAGTAAACGAAGATAAAGTAAATATATGCTTATTATCAATGTAATTCATTTGACCCAAGCGTGGGATTACGATTAGCAAAAGATTTTAGACAGGACTGCATGAACCGCTCAACCCACACTGTATATTAAGTGTAAAATATAAATATGATCAAAAACCGTTTTGTTGAACGATACTACATAGTTTATTGAAAAGTTTTCTCATTTAAATTCACCTCAGGGCTAAACTAGGAATTAGATACATAGATAGTTGCTACATGTGCAACATTTTCATTTAAATAAATAAATATCTTGGGACATCTTACACAAATCGACCCAGTTCCACGGTTAGCTCAATTAAAGCTAGTGATGCGGGTACCAGGCGACGATACATACATATAATAGATAGATACATATAGATACTTAAATACATACACAGCCATGACCAAGGAACAAGTATTTGTGATAAATAAATACACAAATAATGCCCTCGCCGGGATTCGAACCCGGAACCACCAGCTTCATAGTCAGGGTCACTACCAACTAGGCTACGGAGGCTGACTTGATTATATGTAACGATATTGCAAACACGCCCAAATTAGGGTAAAATATATTTTGAAATTTTTCCATAGAAACCTATAGTACCTATACATTATTTACGGAGGTTTGTAAAAAATAGTACATAGCTTAATCAAAACAACAATTACGTGTTACGAAAGTTTGTCAAATACAAACTATATGGTACACCTACTCTAGTAGATTATAAAGTGTATACAAATGTGACCATCCAAAACAGAATGAAAATGGTAGTCCTATGATTTAATTTAATAGGTAAGTACATGAAAAATTTATAGCCATGGGAACAACAATTTAGAACTAAGTTACTATTCAACAAATACTTAATTGAAATGTTTTCAATCGGCTTAGCAACTGCAATAAATGTTATAGCGTTGTTTATTTTCCCTAAGGTTTGAAGGTGATTCAGCCACGGAGTGCGGATCGCTCGGTTCCACGAACCTGCAGCGATGACGACTTGCATCCGCCATTTTGGTAATAAAATGGATAATTACTAACACTCACGCGCCCAATTTTTCGCGCTCGAGGTAAAATTGCTCGGTTGGTTAGTTTGTTGAATAAAACTAACCAACACGATGATTATTTGGGTAAATGATATTGCAGTAGACAAGTACTATAACGACTGTGAAGTTCCAAAAAAACATAATAAGTTAAAAAAGTATATAGTTGATGTTTATGGACGAATATTGCCAAGTCGCATGTTCTTAGTAACAGACTAAATTACTTAACTTCCGCCAGCTTTAAAGACTTTAGTTTGCATCACGCCGGTAATAGGCAATTATTGGCCGGCGGGAAACTACATAACATATCGTTTTTACTGCCTTACCTATTCTTGGCTGCTCACGTGAGTGCCACTCGCTCAACCGTGCCATCTCCCAGCAAAACATGCACCAGACAATATCTAGTTACCATAGTTAATTGAGTAATTAGAATGGGCGTTTAAATCATTTTGCTTCATTAATAAATTATAATTATGAATAATTTTCTATGTCTACGAATCATGATGGATATTGCTTACTAACCTTATCACCGAGATTTACTGCTAACCAACAGAGTTATTTATAATATAACCGGGTTTCCTTATAGATACTAAATGTAGCTGTGTCTGTGTTTTGCCTCAGTCGCAGCAGACAACGCTTTGAATGAAAGGTCGTCACGCTGAAATCGCGGTCTCGGCGACGCGCGCGCCATGCGGGCAATGCTCAGACGAGTTCCCGCCAAAACGGGCGCAGGCTGTGGCGCGAAGGCTCGCGATTGGTCGACGGCGCGCGAGCAAGGCCGCCGGTTTTCCCGCGAACAATGCCAAATGGTGCATTTGTCAAGGTGAGTTCGTTCACCGCCGACGCGCGCGGGCGCCGCCGCCGACTATCGCTCACTCGTTCGCGTCGCGCCGATCGAAGGTCGATAGAAGGCAGCCAGGCTCTTATCTCACCCGTTTTGCACCGAAGATACATTCATTAACATCCACTCTTCATTACAGGTGAAGCTTGAATTATTAAAGTGCAATATAAATAGTTATTTGCTTTGTTTTAGTGCAATGTGGATTTAAATGATAAGTGAAGTGATATTTTTGCCACAGGAAAACAGGTATTAATAATATGCTTAAATTATTAATGGCATTGCTATACCTACTCTTAATTTATTCCAATAAAACTTATTTATTTTTCGCGATATAAAAAATTAATATGGACGACTTCCTTTTCCGACTCTACCAAATATGACTTTACGACCGCTGCAATTTTTCTGTTTTTTTTACGTCAATTACCTACAGTTATGTTTGTGAATATTAAGTGCATATGTAAAATGTGATTAAAACCTCAATTAATATGACCCGCATAGCCTTATTTATTAGTGAAGCTACAAGTATAGCCCAGCGTCATTACTTTATTTTCCTCCAATGTTATGTCAAGACAAACCTGATGTCGACCTCATTGTCAACGCCCCGGCCACGCACAGCATCATTTCAGGGCATCAGGATTGAACAAAGAAGACCAATCATGTACCTTAATCTATCAATTAAAAAATGTAAGGCCCTTATTTATCATGTCATACCATTATTTTATTTTCCTATCATGAATAAATCACCAATATGTATGACACATCTAAGTGCTTTCGCAAAATCAAACCCTCTACCCGCAGGATTTAACGATCGACTTCTTATAATTTAGAAAAAAAAAAGATTAATACATTGTTTTATAGCAAGATGATGGTAACTGAGTAACAGGACCTGAACAAAGAAGATTTCGTCAAGTCATGATGGAACAAAGAAAAAAGAAGACCTGTATCAAGTGCTACGCCCGGACGAACTTCCCAGTTCGGCCGATGCACGGGTCGGTGGGATCTTCGTCCGTTTGTATCGCTTATACGTGTTTACTTCACCACTAATTCGGACTACCTCATCAAAACCACAAGGAAATTCTACGGGAGGCAGGTACTTGGAGCGAACAGTTCATGTCGACATTCGCTAGCAAGTTAACTTGTCGTCCGAATCGTCGACCACAATACATCCGCAGAAAGGAAAACAGAGTACATATTTACCATCACTGAATGTTAGACTACGAGTGGGTACCACCCGTATTTTAATATTGGTCAATTTATTTTATTCATTATAAATAGCTTAATTTAGGTACACATATTTACATTATGATTTTCAGCAATAATATCAATATCATGGAAAACTACAAGCATAAAAAAATATACATAAAATAAATCTTCAAATGGTGCTGGAATTATGTATGTAAGTATTTACATGGTCAGTGCGCGTTGTCATAATTTAATTTAGTGTAATATGTACTTCTTTACTTATAAATAAAAGTTGATTACTGTATTTAATTTGTTTGTTGGTCATCTTGTTAAAGGTATAAACGTGGATAATAAGTGTTGGCGTTGCGCACATTGTAACGCAAAATATATGCAAAATAGCTAAGCTTAACTACGGCTGTTGTCAGGGGCGTAACTAGGGTAAAAGGCGCCCGGGGCAGGCGCCACATTTGCGCCCCCCCCCCTCCTTAACTGAACTTAAGGGGTTCCTAGTTAGTACGGAACACTTAAAAGGCTCACTTTTAGGATTCCGTAATATTTTCCAAAATTCAACCTACTAGGCAGGAAATTTTTTTTTTCTACTTTTTATTGTACCACTTCGTTGGCATGATTAATATGTATACCTGTACCAAATTGCAGATTTCTCGTATTAACGGCCACTGAGCTATGCTGCGGACAGACAGGCATGGCGAAACTATAAGGGTTCTGTTTTTGGCATTTTGGCTATGGAATCCTAAAAACGTTATTTTCTGAAACCGTATAAGTGACATAAGTCACTGTCAAACATAAGAAGCTGAAACTTGGTCAAAATAATAGACGCCATTAGGGGTGCTTACCATAAAAAAAATCCATCCCCTACAATCAAAGGTCGCAAATGTATGAAAGTCCGAATATAGGCTTTGTTCGAAGCTAACAACTACATGTACATGTAGGACCAGGATATAAAATTTGTTTCCATACTTTTGGTATTAAAAATTCTGCAAATAAGGCATACGCGGTTAACAAAAGAAAAAAGTGAAATCTAAAGAAAACGACAAAAAATTACAGTACGGACTTTCTGAAATAAAGTGTTAAAATTGACCTTTCTAGCATTTTGTGAAGGCATAAGGTAAAGGTACACTATGCCGGGATAGTACATTATGCCGTGATATTTAGATTTTTGTCGTAAAATAAGGAAACTATCATTAAACTCATGATTTAAATAAATACTTCATAAATTATAGCTCATAAACAACCGATAAACACAATTATAAGACATACTTAATCAATTCTAAAGCAGTGAGGCTCTTCCGAATCCGTTAGTCCTAAGCAAACAGTAGTTCCATAGGATCGTGTAATCGGCGAGCGTAAGGAGGCAGTGGGAACTTCGTAAAGGTGCGTTTAAACCAAAAGAACTTCGCTGTTCTAGCGCCCGTTCTAAGAAATCAACCAATCACGTTTTGTGTACCGATCGAATTTCGTAGAGTGGGAGGTTAGAACAGCGAATGCTCTTTTAGTTTAACCGCACCTTAAGGTTTCTCTGACACGTTGATAAGTTTATTTGGACTAAATTTGTAAAACTATTGCCTTGTAGTTATTAACCAAAGTTTTCAATTATTTTTCATGTCAATGTAAAGCATATTTTAATGAAAATAGTCTATTTGATGATTCCCGTAATTATGTTCATAAATCAGATGCAATGAACGTAATTGCGGGAGTATCACGGAATAACGGAAAATCAGACATCAATGTTTTCTTCAATCATTTATAACTGGGGCTACATTTTTTCATACATTTGATGTAAATGGGTATATTCATGACTAAAGATGATAGTGACGTAATTCCGGTATATGATTATTTTTCAATTTCAGTGTTATTTTCAAGCCCAAAGTTAGTGCTCGTTACGTCATAAGTACGAAGTAATGGAGTATAGTATCAACAATAAATGTCTTATATTTGTTAAAACAATGCACAAAAGATAAACATGTCCGTGTTATTCTCACAATTAATATACTACCTTCCAGTCTAAGAAGAGGTTTTCTCGATTTTTCTAATTTAAGTATTTTTTTCCGACTCCCGTAATAATGTACAAGGATTTTCTTCTTATGTCTGTTATTCCGGTATATGAGGAATAGTAAAAAAATACAAATATTAATAAAAAACATTGCAGGAAAAGGGGGCTATTGGATTATTAGGGTTTGTTAATTGAATAGAAGCCCTTACAGTAACAACATGACGGTTCGTAAGTCCGTCCGTTCACCCATCAGTCTGCCTGTCTCTCGGTCTACGCTATAGCTCAGTTAGTAACATTCATTCACGCGCAAAAAAATAAAACGTAAATAAACCCTAAAAATGCAATCGACATATATTCTATATGGTAGGTATGTACTTATGCTATGCATGCATATATTTTATGTAGAAAATTGCTTTATCCAAACGTGTAGGTACCCAAATAGTTTCATAAGACGTTAATTTTTTTTTTATTTAATTTATGTTCTTTCAATTATAAATTTGGATAAATGTTTTCAATAAATAAATAGCAGGTGTCGTAAGAGTCGACTAAGGGATTAAAGTGTCACTGACCATACTTTGATACAAGATTGATGATGGGCAGCAGCGTCATCATAGTGGACACATTACTGCGATCGCCAATCCGTTTGCCCAGCGTGGCGATTATGGGCATTTACCTCCTAATGCGTCTATACGCATAGTATAGTTGATAGGAGAGGCCTACGTTCAGCAGTGGACCGAGATAGGCTGATGAAGTGAAGTGAAATAGCAGGAAAAAGTCATACAAAATCCAAGTCTTTCATTAAACATTTTTTATTTTGATATTTATAATTATAAAGAGTCAAATTTACTATCTTACAAAATTACGATTTCTTTTTCTTATTATGACACGATTGTAATAATTTTTAATTCTATTATTTTAATAGAATACTTGAATAATGCGACCTTACGAGATATCTCGCAATTATGTGCAACGACTCACGGAATTGAAGCATGCGCCAAATTTTACCACGCAATTACGGACAAACGAAGGGTTTAGCAAATTTACGATTATTTCCATAATTAAAAAGCTATGGGACAAAATAATGTCACATATCCACATATCCATCTCATAAAACACGTCTACAAAATAAAAATGATTACACACCTACAATTTTCGTATTTTTAAAATAACCCACAATCAAAGTCAAAAGTGCCTTAGTATACCGCAATATGGTACATTTACCTTAACTAAACATTTTTGATTTCTTTATGTGCAAATTATGCATCCAAAAATTTAGGCTTATTTGGAGCCCCCCCTGATATTGCGCCCGTGGAAAATGTACCAATCTAGCATTTTTTTAAATTACGCATAAAGATTTTCTTTTTTTTAACGAATTTATTTTCAAAACTACTATTTATGTACATAGATTAAATCTAACTAATCTACTTAACCTAACCAATATCTAAGATTGGCCCTTGTGCATGGTATTGTACCGAGGATGCTGGCGGCATTTCCTCGCTGTATCGCAATACTGATGCGTTGTGCCGTTGTGCGAGGAAGTCGCCAGATTTTCTTTATGTGTCGATTATGCACAAGGAAATCAAAAATGTTGGCCGATTTGGCGCCCACCCTAATTTGATTTCTTTGTGTAAATTATGCATAAGGAAATAACAATTTTTGGCTGGTTTGGAGCCCCCCTGATATTGCGCCCGTGGAAAATGTACCAATCTAGCATTTTTTTAAATTACGCATAAAGATTTACTTTATGTGTTGATTATACACAAGGAAATCAAAAATGTTGGCCGATTTGGCGCCCACCCTAATTTGGCCCCCGGGCAAAATGTACCTTTCTAAAATTTATGCATACCTACAGATTTTCTTCATATGTAAATTATGCGCAATAAAATCAAAATATGTTGCCAATTTGGCGCCCCTCTTAATTAAACGCCCGGGGAAAATGTACCAGTCTAGCATTTTACGAATTGTTATTTTTTTATGTAGTATACATTTTGCAAAAGTATATCAAAAATTTTGGTCGATTTGGCGCCCCCTCTGATGTGGCGCCCGGGGCACGTGCCCCCTCTGCCCCCCCCTAGATACGCCACTGGCTGTTGTTACACCAATAAATTAATAAAATATGACATGTAGTATTTATTATTGTGTAGCAGTCGTGCGATTTGTAAAACATTTATATTGTCAATTGATACGACAAAAAATTAGGTCCACCTGAAACGTTTTACGGAATTAATCCTAGCAAGCTGGAAATCGTTTTAATATCTTAATTTAGTCCTAAATGTGTGGAATCCTAGTTAGTTCATAGCCCAGTAACTAAAATTATAGTACAATTTCGGATTTAAACGATTTTCAGCTTGCTAGGAATTGGAAAAGCTTGCTGGAAATAATCTAATTTTCTTGTGGTACTCAATATTATTATACCTACTCAAATTTTGTTTTAGAGCAAACTATTGCAGAGTTTTCAAAAATCGTTTAATGATGTAAGATGCGGGTAGCAGGTGGCTTCCAACCGATATATGTGGAGGTCCAAAGGGAAGGCCTATGTTCAGCATTGGACGTCTTATGGCTGAAATGATGATAATACACACATACAATGTCCATTGTCCACTTTTGAAAGGAATTTTTTATTACGATACAAAATGAGGAAGGTCTATCTTTTCGCAATATACAGGGATGGGCGGATTAAGTGTCCTAGTTAAAAAGTGGTATAAAGTTAAAAGTTTTAAAACAAAACTATGTTACAAATCTTGGTGTTATTTATATCAGAAACATTCTATATTTTACCGCAGCAATTGATAAATTTGATAAACTCCTCTTTAACATGTATTATTTTAAGCATTATGTCATATAAGGAATTTCATCCGGCACGCACTACTTTATCTGCCATGTGATGTCATATTAGGTTATCTAACCCTAGTATAAACTTGAATCTTAGTCTTAACCCGTCGCAATAAAACTCTGCATTGATTTGTATACGGAAATGTTTATAGCATTTCAGTTATCTAAAGATTTAACGTACTTTGCTAGGTAAATGTCATAATTTAGGATATAACTTGGTATTTCTTCTTATCATATTGTACCCTGATTGATTAACTTTTTGGAATAAAGGGCATAGCCGGGTTAATATGGCAAAACTGCCCTTAGCGAAAAAAAATATTTCCTTTTACTGGATTATTAACCTTTAAATATGTAGTGCTTTCACCGAAAATAAAGTCTCAAATCCTTCAGGTTAAGAAAAAAACGCATAAAAAGAAATAACATTTTTATTTTTTTTTAGCCAAAGTACTTATCCGATTTCTTTGTAATTTGGATATGTTGTAAGCAACATTAAGATCTCTTTATAGAAAAAATAAAATATTTATTTTTAGAAATAAAAAAACAAAAAAAATTGAGATAACAATTTTCCAAAAAAAAAAAAATAGGTACGAGATTGCGACAATTACCAAATTCGTATATTTTATGTAGAATTTAATAATCTTTAACATATATTTTTTTCAATTTCTAAAATCGGGATTAACGATGTGAAAAATTCGAATTTGTGACATCCCATACATTATTTCAATCAAACAAGATTTAACTTCTACGTATTACACTGTGAAGTTGTATTCCCAACAATTCCAATGCTTTTTGAATTTGGAACGCGACTTATTGTGCTGAGTGCGGGCCTTCATGAAATCCGTGGCTGTATGCGGCTAGGGCTAAGGCATTAAGAGGATTAAAAACAAAAAGGCGGGAAGGGAGAATTGTAAGAACTTTATTATATCCTCTAGCCGCCCAGAGGCCTATAAAAAGGTCTACTGAAACAAAATAAACTCTATTATATTTCCTACACTATGAATTCAAAATTCATTGGAAAATTTTATTGTCTGGGCGGCAGGAGGTTATAACTAGGGTTAGGAATTTTGGTGGCATTAGGTGGACAGAGAACAGTGGAGTCGTTTATTTATTTTTTTATGATTGATTGAATAATTAATTAATCAGAAATTATAAATAAATATATTCTTTTAAACAGGGTTTTGCCAATTTTAGGAATTAAATAATTTCATCTTTAATATTTGACTACCTATGAATTGAAGTTCAATCATTCTTTGTAACCATGAATGTAGGATTAATATGGATTTGACAACGTTATAATAATAGCAAGAACGAAAGGGATGGTCTTACGAAACTTTTTACTAGTGGAAGTGAAAAGGAACGATAATCGTCCGTCCTTATCACTGTGCCACTATTTTTTGTGTGTGTGTGCATTAGATGCTAAATGTAAGTGCCAGACAAATGCGTTGAATACGTCACTAAGTGCCACACACACAAGTATCTTCTTAGTAGTAAGTGACTATGTCTATCCCTCTTAGTGGCACACTATGTGCGGCCCCTCGTTTGTAACATAGTTTATAATTATTTTATAATATTTACGTTCTTCGAGAGAACTAAAACCTTAAAAATTAAATAAATACATTTGCTCATATACCAACAATTTTTAATTGAAAATTAGTATATTTCTGGTTCCTCAAAAATAAAATTCATATTATTTATTTAAATTCCTTGATAAATCCAGCTTGAAATGAACACTATTTCGTTATTATTTTATAAATTAATCATTTATTCAAGTTAAAAATGTTTGTAACATCGACTCCACTGCTCTATGTTCAATAAATGCCACCAAAATCCTAACCCTAGTTATAACGAATGTTAACGAATATCGATTTCAAGATGTCTGTTCCTTCTTTAAATAAATATGAAACTTTAAAAAAACTTTTCCCGAAAAAATATATATAACAATATATATAATATTTATATATAACATTCCTTATAAAATAAAGTTCTTAAGTACAATTCTCCATTCCCGTCTGTTTGTTTTTTTAAATCCTCTTAATGCCTTAGCCCTAGCCGCATACAGCCACGGATTTCATGAAGGCCCGCACTCAGCACAATAAATCGCGTTCCAAATTCAAAAAGCGTTGGAATTGTTGGGAATACAACTTCACAGTGTAATACGTGGAAGTTAAATCTTGTTTGAAATAATGTATGGGGATGTCACAAATTCGAATTTTTCACATCGTTAATCCCGATTTTAGAAATTGAAAAAAATATATGTTAAAGATTATTAAATTCTACATAAAATATACGAATTTGGTAATTGTCGCAATCTCGTACCTATTTTTTTTTTTTTTAGAAAATTGTTATCTCATTTTTTTTTGTTTTTTTTTTCTAAAAATATTTTTTTTATTTTTTCTAAAAAGAGATCTTAATGTTGCTTACAACATATCCAAATTACAAAGAAATCGGATAAGTACTTTGGCCAAAAAAAAAAAATGTTATTTCTTTTTATGCGTTTTTTTTCTTAACCTGAAGGATTTGAGACTTTATTTTCGGTGAAAGCACTACATATTTAAAGGTTAATAATCCAGTAAAAGGAAATATTTTTTTTCGCTAAGGGCAATTTTGCCATATTAACCCGGCTATGCCCTTATAACTACAATACCTTCCTTTCTAGTTCTTAATAAAACACTATACCCATAATCAATCTGGCATTTACCAAACTCTTGCAATGAAAATGCATTTTCTTTGAAAAATTACCTTCATGCCGCCTATTCGAGTTTTTGTATTTAACTCTTATATTTTTTAAAGAGAGAGGGCACATATATAAATTATGCGTTTTATAAGGGCCTCACATTCTGTGATTATTTTGCAGTGCACAAAATATTAACCCCTCTTCAATTTAATAATTTTATCAAAGATTATCTCTCTTATTATAAGAGGCACAGTTTCGTAAAAATTGCCCATGGGTGCTTATTGGTACTTTGCTGACTCAAATCATGTAAAGCTTACCCAATTTTGGCTTGATTTTGGAAGCAGAGGACTCCTTGAAACGATTGATGGTGTGCAATATTAAAACATACGTTGATATTTACTTTTATGGTCAGTTGATAATCTCGCCCAATTTTTAATGCTCGCTGCACCATTATCCAACAACACCGCTTTTTACATTTGTTCTTAAAAATATATACAACAAAATGTTATGAAAATGAGTTTCGGAATCCATGAAGTTGATTAAATCGACGATTTAAAATGACATACAGGGTATGAAAAGCAGTTGTTTCAATAGATAAACGAATGTTTTTCAATAGGACAGTTAAACAGCCCAACCCTGTAATTATTTTTGTCACTCTAAACAACTTAGGTGCTATTGAATGGCCCATAATTTACTGGTTTTTTTTTTTGTTTATTTTACTCGTAATTGTTAACGTGGTCATAGGATATGGAAACGAATTATTAATACTTATAATTCAATAAATTAAATTACGTTTTTGAATGTGAGTAATTAATAACGCCAATTTTGTAATCTCGTTCTAAAGTAAATTAATATTTGTTACCAACATTTTTGTTGTACGTATCTTAAATAGCAAGTATTCAAATGCAATTTTCACTCTGTAGGTATATCTAATACGATAAGTGAAAAATAATAGAGAAACCAGATCAAACTCATTTGCATCTCTCCTGTTCGGAAAATTAAATGAAGATAACCCGGATAAAAATAGCATTTTCCCCTCACTAGCTCGTAAAGCGCTCTTTTATCCTTTAATACCTACGAACGGGTAAAAACGCATATTATTCACTTGTGTGGCAAAGTAATGACCTTGGAGCGTAGCGCGAAGTAGCATTCGTTTAACAGATAAGAAAACGTAAAATGCTTATGAAGTCGTTCCACATTAATGATAATTAAATAATTTGTTTGAAAATTTAGTGTAAAATACAAAGCTTTATATAATATGATGATTTTAACACATAAATCATAAAATTCCATAAGTAACCATTGTTTTAGTGAATAATGATAAGATGACTAGACGCAATCACAAAACGCAGAAAATGTCAAATGTCAACATTGTCAATGAATAATATTATAGGTTATAATCTTTATTCACCGACTCGAACACGCATAAAAATAGTAAACTAAACAACTTTCAGAGTGTTCAGTTATAATTTTGTAAAAATAATGAATGAGAATGATTTAATTTAATTTTTTTTTGTTGTATTAAAGGTCCTGGCAGAATATCAGCGATGTGGCATGCTGCATGCTGCATCATTATGCTGAGCCAGCACCTATTCTCTGCCACGACACATGGCTTTATTAATTATTGATAAGTAATCCTAAGTTGCATGTTTTTCTGTAATTTATCTTTATTGCATCGCTTTGTACCTACTGATTGTGAACGCCATGTATGTTGTGGATATGAATAAAGTCTTTTATCTATCTATCTATTTAATAATGCATTGGCATTGGTGTGCAACTACAGGGATGTGTTAAAATCGTGCTGTGTTTACTTTTTCGTGCTAAGTTTACTGTGACAAAATCTTGCATTAAATACATGATGCATTTCGGAAATTATTATCACTAACCTGATGACGATTGTAATGTGAACAAATATTTACCTTTTTTGAGTTTCCTCGCTATAGTGAGGGGAAAAGTTTTGTGTTACACACGGGTGCAAATGTATTTTACTTCTCGTATGTTAAAACACTTGCTTCGCTCAGGATTCTATTTTAAAACCACTCGCTTCGCTCGTGGTTCAACTATAGAATCCTTTCGCTTGCTCGTGTTTCGATTTCATACTCGCGGGTAAAATACAACTTTGCACCCTTGTATAACAAATAACTATTTCATCACACTTGCTGTCTAAGCGCGCCATTGCTTGCGCGCGTAGCGGGAGTAATAGAAAAGTGATATTCCCTAGGGAGTAATAGAAATGTCAGTACGTCAATTAATAATATTATGTCTTAAAACTTAACTTTTGGATGGCAAGTGTGATGAAAAACATTGTATGCATCACGGTCGGTAAGCGGAATACTAACTCGAGTCATAAAAGCCCTCCGCCTAACGGCGTCGGGCTTCTAACACTCTCGTTAGTAGTTCCGTACTTACCTCCCTTGATGCACAATGTACTAATTTCAGACCTAGAAATTTTCACTTTTCAATATAACGTTTTCGTCATGTCTATCTATCTGTCTGTACATAAACGTATATCGTAATAAATATTATTTTTCATATTATGAAAATATTTGCACGGTCCTGCCTTTTATGTGTTTGTACACCTAAACTGAGCTCCAAAATTAGATTGAAAGTGAGACAACTTCGCCAGTGTATTTGTAAAATGCTGTTAATTTCAAAACTATGTTAATTAAGTATTAATGATCAGTGATAAATGGAATACTTAAACAAATTTAAACTTCAATAAATTTTGTTGTTCTTAAAACAAATGTATATTGTAATAGTTAAATCATTTAATAAATTTCACTTAAGTGATTGAGATGGAAGTTAACTTATCACTAGCCCAGCCTGTATTTCGTGATTCATATTATAAACCTTTCACAGCCGAAAAAAAATCATTTAGATTTGAACTCTAACTTGTTAGAGTTATAGATCATAAGTGATAAAATGATGAGTTAGGTTCGTGATCGGCTGTGAAAGGGTTAATTTTGTATAACCAGAGCATTATAAAGTACCTAACAAAACAGAAAACAGTAAATAATAGTCAAGATAGTTACGTCTTACGTTTAGTACAACGTAGGTACTACATTTATATACATATGTACGTATTGTGTACAAATGCGAAGGTATAAGTACTAGTTATAATTATAATGCGCATCTAATTGATATGGTAAGTACAATCTTAGTAAGACTTGATGCCTGAAATAAATTTATGTTTTCGAACGCTCGTTTAGAAAACCCACACCACAATCCATTATAAATATAATTAGCTCAAACCAAGCGTGAGAACCAAATCATTTACAGCAAGTATTTGTATTGTTGGTATGGTTTATATATTCGTTCCATGAACTTTTCTGAACGAGACACATTCGTGTATGAATAAATAAAAAACTGAAAATTAAGTACCTAAACCTTTTCCAGGAGGCTTAGCATTAGGTATATTGACGACGATGCTGCGCACCAGGTTTCAGAGTACCGCTAAAAGTAGTGAAAGTAAGTATACGGGTAGACAACTAGACATTTGGGTGTTTTCTAGCTACTGATTTCTTGACCCGCGTTTGATATAAAAAACCATGTCATTTTCTTTTATCTTGCCAGTATTTTATTCGACAGAGCACCTACCTACTTTATGGAATACAGCAATCACCAGCAAAAGTTTATCTGCTAGGTATACCTCCACTAGCGAAACTACAAGGATTCCTAGTTTACTACAAAACCCTACAAAGAAACTTTGTTTGAAAACCTCATAGCCGCTAAAACATAGGTATTTACAGCACAAACGGCAAGAAAAAATCTGTCGCACTAGGTAAGATATTGTTTCGTAGTAGGCATGTATAGGTTGAACTTGACTAGTAATAAGTTTTTAAATCCGGCTTCTGTTCGCTACAGACAGGCAGCAGTAGCAATCTTACAGGACGAACGTATCCAATTCGAATGGAATTATTGGCTTCACGTTTTTTGCGCGCCATTTACAACTGGCTCTAGACTGTTGACTCATTTTATGTTTTGACTAGGTATCTACGTTTTAGCTAACGTAAAATGAGGTTGCTTAAGACTTCCTTTAGGTATTTGTTCTCCCGGGTAACTTTTCACCATTAACAAGTTCTATGGTTATTTAGTGGAATTTTCCAAATATGCACTTACTTGATGATACTCCTATAACTAAAACGACAAATCAGAAAATCACGCTATGTTTTTATGCTTTATTATGTAAACTTTTCAAGGTACATATGTAGGTATAGCTTTTTTCATCACACTTGCTTCCTCAGCGAGATATTGCTTGCATGCTTGGAGTTATATAAGAAGTTAAACTCCCTAGAGAGCTATAGAAATGTTAGTTGGGCATTTTCGCGAGAAGAGATCCAAAAACTTATTTTTCTCAAACAGGTAAATTTTATGTTTTTCCTGCTCAGAATCACGAGCTCTTTCGATCTTACTAGAAGAAAAAAAGTGTCCCAAATTGTTGTTTCTATTACGTAACCGTTTTTCAAACACTTTGTATAGCGGTTACAAAGTGGAGAGCATGTAAAATGTATGAAAAATGTGGGACCATTTTTTTCTTGTACTTTTTTTCTCCTAGATTAAAAGAACTCGTTATTCTGAGTAGGAAAAACATTAAATTTACCTACCTTAAAAAAAATTTTTTTTGGATCTCTTCTCGCGAAAATGCCCAGTTACATTATTCAATATTATTTTGCCTTAAAACCTTTTTTTTCGCTCGCAAAAGTGATGAAAACCATTGTATGCATCGCGATGGGTATGCGGAATGCGGATTATACTAACTCGAGTAATTAAAAGCCCTTCGTCTCCCTAGAGTACTATTAGCAGACTTCAAAAGACGACAGTTTTTTTTGTATGTTACCTCGGAACTCCGTCATTACTGAAACGATTTAGATTTTTCTGTAACTGGACACCTTGTATAAATGAACTCTATGTGCTTATTACTCTTATTAGAATTCATTTTAAAACGATGAGAAATGTCATGTCAATCACTTTCCCTCTTCCAAAATGAATACTACCTAATTATATGCACATAGAGTTCATTTTTATATAACCACTCACTTACTTCATGTAGCTTTTGTTACATGTCATCACTCTTATTTTACATAGACATAGAGTCTATCGCAAAAATCAAAGCATGTGAGTGGATAAGGTGTCCAGTCACGGGAGAGTGGCCCTATAATATGCTTGAAGTTTGGTCCCATATTTGACAAACCCTGATTCTGATAATGGGATCTACGAGGAATCGAGGGAACTCCTCAAAATAAATGTTATATAGGCACACATACAACCATTTTTATTTTGTGGGTGAATCAACTCTTTTCTGTCTGTTATTGCCATGGTTACGGTCGCCTGAGTCACGCTGGTTTTATTCAAAATTATGCTACTTAAATTATGCAATCATGCATGTAGTACATGTTTGTAGGTGGCCCATTAAGGAAAGGCCAGAAAAATGTATGTTTGCATAGTTTAAGTGGCAAAATTTTGCATAAAACCAGCGTGACTCAGGCGACCGTAACCATGGCAATAACAGACAAAAAAAAGTTGATTCACCCTTGTATCAACCAGTCATCCATTCTAATTTTTCGCATAAAGTAATTTCGCCGAAAGATCATGTTCCAATTGAATCTTCTGAACCCGTTTCATTTCCCAACTAAATGGTTGGCAATTCTATCTTTGGGCTTGGTTTTTAATTGGAACTTTTCGTAAAACATATTTTCATGTGGTTTATGGTGTAGTTGGTATTTAGTTAGCTAAATTATTATAATTTTTTTAGGCATAGTATACTTTACAAGGATGTAACTTTCATTTGGGGCGAATTTTATATAGGTATGTTTTTGTTTTTTAATAACAGCTCACACGGGGTTTTATATTAACGTTGATAAACAATAAAAAGTCGGGTTCTAAGCAGTAATTTAGATGAAACCGATGAGGGATCGCAAATCACAATGCAGAGGGAATAACAAAACAGTCGGGTTTGGCGCTGTATGGTTCACAGTTTCACCTAACACTCCTCACTTCGCTCATCGTCGTACCTAACCGGACTCTGTGAAATGTTGAAACTGTGAATTTTTAACGGTATTTTTTGTAGGCAAGTTCAGAAACATGGTTATGCTAAACAACAACAGGGTCGCGTTTTATAAAGTTACATTTTACAGTCTCGCTGTTTGCCTCTCTAACGCACGCAAATATTGGCTAGAAAGAGAGGCAAACAGCAAAATTGTAACTTTATAAAACGCGACCCAGGTAAAGTGCTTGTACTTAGTTTTTTAGAGGAGTCAGAAATCTGCGTATATTTTTTAGTATGGTTTTTTTAACTAATTAGCTTCATAATTGTCTAAGACAAGTACATGAGCAGTCATAATTTTAAAGATCGGTTTAAATGTGTATTATTTACTTAGTTCAAACACTGACGAAACGTTATTCGTCTAATAGTTGTTAGGCCTAGTGAAAGATTTGACAAATGATCAGTATGCTAAAAGCATTGTGTCATTACAATAATCCGTTTTATAATAATTCAATCAAAGTGAATCATCGGCGAAAAATGTTGGTTGGCAAATGAAATTCGTACAAAAAAGTTCGGAGAAAAGGCAGAACCCCCGAGGATGCACCGTGTCGTACTCACCAATACATCTGTTCCTTTTTCTATCGACACAGTATTCTGTTTTATAAGGTCGGCAACGTGTATACATGTGACACGTTACATAGGCTTCGGTAGTTGCATACGGTTAGGTTGCTTTTTCGCCACAGTTTGTAAAACAAAATATAAACTAATAATAATGACGAGAATAGAACAATTACGTTGAAGCACAATACGAAAAGTGACGAATTGGCACAAGTGTAGTGCTATAGGCAACGTGCTGGAAGTCAGTTTTTAGGGTTCCGTTACAAAGGGTAAAACGGGCTACTACGGCTTCGCTGTCTGTCTGTCTGTCACCACTGTATTTCGTGCACCGTGCTGTATTTCTGTTGCCGCTATAACAACAAATGTTAAAAAGTAGATAGGTAGTAATAGATATTTAAGGAAGCTCCCATACAACAAACGTGATTTTTATAAATTCATAATCGTACGGAACCCTTCGTGAGCGAGTCCGACTCGCTCTTGGCCGGTTTGTTTTATAAAGCGGTAATTATTTTAGTAAACACGCCTCACTTTGTCGCTTGCCATAAATACGGAAATAGCTTGTACATTTTATGCGAATTAATTTCCAAGCGCCCTTATGGCAAGCGACAGTGTGATGTTTTTATTACTAAACCGCTCTCGACGACGTTATGCCAAATATAAAAGTTGTTACTCAGATACACGTCACACAAGTGTCAAAACTTAATTTGAACTTTTAAGTATTACGTGCGTGTGGGTCAAAACACGCGGCAGCGTATCAAAGTTCTTCAAGTACGTAACATAACTGGCAGCAGCACAGTGTATAATATTACACGAACGATTAGGAGCCATTTTTAGCACCTTATTACGAGTACTCAAAAACTATTTCACTTATACATGTCAAATTGGGCTCGTATATTTAATTTTTCATGACAGATACATATGTGTGTACTCGCATATTTCATAACCCAAACGGTTATTTAAATATTAATCTATATTACTCTGTGGACTGTGACTTATTACCCGGTCTTTGGTGTTGGAACTGGTGTGCACATACATCAGTCTTTGGCACCCAAAAGGTTAAGAATATTCAAATTATTAACTCTCACATACTAAAGAATCTGATTCGGATTGCAATTTTCGCAATCGATCCTGGGCATATCTTATTCATTTGTTACGGGAGATAAATTAGAATACAATTTTGTTTAAACAATTCAATATTATTTGCAATAAATTTATCAGTACATCCACATTGAATGCATTTTTAATTTACTCCATAAAATACAACATAAATTCTTGGATAGCTTGAAAATAAACATAAGAACGACTATAAGATAAAATCTATTTACATTCAGGTGGTTTAAACACAAATAAACATCGAACATAACAAAACCAGTGCAACAATTAAATAATAAATATAGACATGGGACTCCAACGTGGTAAGGTAATAGTAAATCTAAGGGCATTATAATTAATCAATCGTTAGTTATACAATACAAGTTTGTTACAAAAATTATCTATTGGCCTTCACATCACAGAGCTAAGCGATCTGAAGCGTCGACCGGCGCCGCCCACTCGGCTCGCGGCAACAAACAAAATGCACCTCTTCGGCAAACAAAACTAAACCTGTATGCATTCAACACCAGCGACCACCGCGCTGCAAAAACTAAAATGCTTCCATGCCGCACGTGTCAAAACGTGCACAAATGTCATCGATGCTCATAAATGCGTCAAGACGAATCGAGACCGTCATTTTCATTTTTATCATAATTCAATGCAAACTTTTTCAACAGCTCGCACTACAAGAGTAGAAAAAGTCATGCAAGAAATAGTAAATCGATTATAAAGACTAGAAAATGCAAACTATTCGAACAAACCTGGCGGCCCAGTCCGTGTGCATAATGCCCGCACGTAAACCTATAATTGATATGTGTAGCTCCGCAAAGCGATAACAAGGCGAGGCTCGGTAACTGCGCGACGACGCCAACCGATGAACACACATGAAGTATCTTTATCTAATATCCAACAAGGGAACCGGGCGCAGTCGCGTGCGCCGAGGTTCAACAATATTATATGTATGTATAACTTAGGACAGTCGTTAGGCCTTAATATATAAAATGTACATGTATTTATTATGGCAGATATTAACAATCGATTTTTTATCTATCAATAAGATACTGTCAATTTTTACAGAAACCATACTAGATATATATACAGATACACGCTCCGTCGAGGCTCCCGCCCGACGCGACGCGCCGGAGCGAATGGCACTTTCCATACGATCTCAAACTCCACGCTCGCCCGACTCGCGCCGACCGATGAACGCGTGTCGGTCGACCGGCCGAAGACCGAAAACAATAAACTATAGACTATCACTTTACACTCTAAATTACTCTAAGTTCGAATTACAATATCAATAAATATTCGGAGATCTCCGGCGGCCGCCGACGGGCGCATAAAATATAGATTCGAGGTACGGGCGGCGGCGCGGGCCGGCGCCAGTCGGGGTCGGACCGCGGCGCTACGTGTAGCCGGGCGGGTCCCACGTGGCTGTTAATCAGGAGAGGTAGGGCAGCAGCCAGTAGAGGGCCGCGGCCAGCAGCGGCAGCGCTAGCGCGAGCAGCTGCGGAGATAGGCGCGGCTTGTGCTCGAGGCGCGCCAACTGCGCGGCCAGGCGCGCGCGCTCGTCGCAGGCGGCGGCCCAGCTCTCCTTGGCGCGGACTAACTCCTCCTGCAGCGCGTGCAGCGAGCCGTTGGCTAGCTGCCGAGCGAGTCGTTCCTCCTCCTGCGCGTCCGGCGAGGCGAGCGGCTCCGAGGGCGCGGCGTCGATCTCCGTCGCGACCGACGAGGTCTCGTCGTCGTCGTAATCGAGGTGGAACATCTCGTCGATGTCGGCGGAGATCTTCCTCGCGTCCGCGGCCTCGTCGGCGAGATCCTCGCGGGTCCCGACGGCTTTATCGACGGTGGGCGGTGGTTGCTGCGGGTCGTGCGCCTGGGAGAGGCGGTCGATGGTGACGTCCTTGGCGTGCAGGTCGGCGCGCAGGGCGGCCACGTCGGCGGTGAGGTCGTCGACGTAGGCGCGCGTGGGCCGGAAGGCGAGCTCGGCCTGCATCCAGGCGGCGCTGGACGCGAGTCGCTGGATCTCTGCTAGGTTCGCCTCCTCCACGGCCGTCGATCTCTTTAGCTGGGCCTGCACAAAACAAATCAGATTCAGATTGTGTTACTTGTTATATTTCTTTAAAAGTATACTGTGCTCTGTACCTATAGCAGTACTAGTCAATATTTCAAACCGAGTATGCCAGATTAGTTGAGTAAGATGCTATACGACTAAGAAGTCTACAAAATGTTTGGAAATAGGAATGTCAAATTAGTATGGGCATGACACTCAATCTAGACATGATCTGTGTGCAGGTGCACACACCTGCAGCTCCTCTATCCTGGCGCGCGCGGCGTGCAGGTCGTCGGGCCCGCTCGGGCCGGGCGCCTGTAGTGGCACACACCTGCAGCTCCTCTATCCTGGCGCGCGCGGCGTGCAGGTCGTCGGGCCCGCTCGGGCCGGGCGCCTGTAGTGGCACACACCTGCAGCTCCTCTATCCTGGCGCGCGCGGCGTGCAGGTCGTCGGGCCCGCTCGGGCCGGGCGCCTGTAGTGGCACACACCTGCAGCTCCTCTATCCTGGCGCGCGCGGCGTGCAGGTCGTCGGGCCCGCTCGGGCCGGGCGCCTGTAGTGGCACACACCTGCAGCTCCTCTATCCTGGCGCGCGCGGCGTGCAGGTCGTCGGGCCCGCTCGGGCCGGGCGCCTGTAGTGGCACACACCTGCAGCTCCTCTATCCTGGCGCGCGCGGCGTGCAGGTCGTCGGGCCCGCTCGGGCCGGGCGCCTGTAGTGGCACACACCTGCAGCTCCTCTATCCTGGCGCGCGCGGCGTGCAGGTCGTCGGGCCCGCTCGGGCCGGGCGCCTGTAGTGGCACACACCTGCAGCTCCTCTATCCTGGCGCGCGCGGCGTGCAGGTCGTCGGGCCCGCTCGGGCCGGGCGCCTGTAGTGGCACACACCTGCAGCTCCTCTATCCTGGCGCGCGCGGCGTGCAGGTCGTCGGGCCCGGGCGGCGGCGGCGGGGAGGGGGAGGCGCGCGCGGCGAGGAGCTCGTCGCGCACGGCGCGCAGCTGCTCGGTCTCGGCGCCGGCGGCCGCGAGCCGGGACCGCAGCGCCCGGATCTCCTCGTTGAGGCCGGCCATCACGCGGAGAATATTCGCATACTCGACGCCGCCTTTCGTCTGAGAATTTTAATGTTCAAGATGTTAAACAAAAAAAAAACGATTAATTTATGCTCTAGCATCCATTCTCAAAATGCGCGAAACCCTGGAGTTTCTTGAGAGTAAGAATAAATAAATAAAACTGGCCATTCGCGAGTCGGACTCGCCCACCGATGATTTCGTACAAATTGATAGGGTCATATTTAAGTACACAAAAAAACAAGTATAAAATCCTGCTACCTGAAACATTATTCAAACCCCATACTCTTTTTTAACCCCATTTTTATCTCTTAAGGGTTAAATTTCGAAAAACGCAATATATGCTCTTCTTTTATAGTATTAAAGAGTCTGTTCTTAGACTCCTTAATACGTTCCGGGTATACAGCCAGAAAAAACATTCAGACCTCATACATAATTTCAACCCTTTTTTTTATCCGTTTATGAAACTGTAAAAACAATTTTCTTGTGTAAAGTTCAAAGAGTTTATAAACAAAGTTTCAACTCTGTAACCTGACAAAATATTCACACATACAAACTTTCAACCTCTTTTTTTTATCCCTTAAGAGATGAATTTCGATAAACGTCAAAGACGTTTATAGACATAAACGAAGTTTCAAGTCTGCAACCCAAGGCACTGGTCTCACCGCGAGCTACTAAACTATGAACTATCGGCTATAAACACGAACAAAAGATACGCACTCGCGGGTAAATAAAAGAGACAGCTATACTCGCCCAGCTATCAGCTATCACCGCCCCGGGCGAGTATCGCCGTCTCTTTTATTTACACAGGAGTGCGTATCTTTTGTTCGTGTATACAGGGTGTAATCGATAAGTGTTTACAGGCCATTTTTCCGTAAATATGAGAGATTTCAGAAAAAAATTAACTGATATCGAAAGTGCATTATCCAACGAGTAAAATTACACTATTAACTTTTTTGAAATAAAATCAGAAACATCTCAAATATTAACTTCAAACCCTCCAATACATTTAGTACGTAACCGTTCATTCAAAGACTAGTTTAATACGAATATTTTTTTATTTAAGAATAAATGTTAGATTAATTATTTCGTAAACGGTAGTATTATTATTTTATTACAATGTATTTGTACAAATAACGAATCTCTAACAGTTTTATCTCTTACGACACCCGACATTCTTTAAGGCTGTAGTCGTCATAATAAATGTATGGGAGCGTTTTAACTTAGTATTTTTAATATTACTTCGTCTATTTAGAAAAAGTTATAATGTAATTTTACTCTTTAGGTAGCATACTTTCGATAATAGTTAAAAGTTTTCTGATGTCTCTCATATTTACGGAATTATGGCCTGTAAACACTTATTGATTACACCCTGTATAGCCGATAGTTCATAGTTTAGAACATAGCTATGAACAGCTTAGTAGCTCGCGGTGAGACCAGTGCCTAAAAAATATGTATTCCTCATATAAACTTTCAACCCCTTTTTTATCCTTTAGGGGATGAATTTCGAATTTCGCAAAATATAGTTTTCTTGTATTGTATACGCGCAGTTTCAAACTTGCAACCTGAAAAATCATTAAATTCATCTTACAAATTTTCAACCCCTTTTTATGCCTTACGGGATCAATTTCGAAAAATAGGACTAAACATTTGAGAATGAATAAATCTAGAACTAGACTTTTGAGAATGACTGCAATGAGTCCAAAATTGAAGTTTCAAG